>OZ025252.1:20852085-21297920 GCA_964019135.1 Arenicola marina | reverse complement strand
GTTTGCAAGGGATATCTATGCAGGTTGGTTCATCATGATAAGGACGCATCGTTGGACTCAAACTACAAAAGTGTCATTTTTGTGTCAGTTACGCCTACCCCCGCCCCCCCCCCCCCAACAACAAAAAAAAAGATGTCAGACAGACCACAGCACAGCACAGCACAGCACAGCACAGCACAGCACAGCACAGCACAGCACAGCATACCATACCACGGGTTTGGGTGGGTGCAGCAGTAATTGTTCCGGGGGAAAGGGAAGCATATCATGCATAGGATGTGGGGAGAGGGGCCTGGGGGCTGAGGGTTTCAGATAACCTGTGTGGCAGGGGGGCGGGGGGGGGGGCGAGCATGTTTATCATACATACAACGTGGCGAGTTGGGAGTGGGGCCGAGGGGCTGTGTGGTTTCAAATGACCTGCGTGGGAGGTGGGGGGGGGGGGAGGGGACGAGGATGTATATCATACATAGAACGTGGGATGTGGGAAGGTGGGGCGGGCGGTTGGTCATTTTAAAGATGATAGGAGTGTTGGCGAGCGGGGTCGCGGATTACACAGGGAGTGAGGGAGGGTGAGAGGGAGGGAGGGTGAGAGAGAGGGAGAGCGGGAGGGCGGGTGACAGTGATGGCATGTCTCAGATGACCAGTACATATCAGAAAATTCAAACCCTGGCTGAGCCGTTTGCCCTGAATGTTGAGAGACGTATGATCTAGAACTGGGTAACAACGTTATCAAAGCCGGAAATCTGGAATGTCCACAGAGATGGCGGGTGGGGTGGGGTAGGGGGGGGCTGGCCCGGGGGGGAGGGGGCTGAACCCGACAATCGGTGATAACAACATGTCGCCGAGGGCCGTGATATGTGAAAGTGGGGGGGGGGGCGGTATAGGAAGAGGGGGTGGGGGGGGGGAGGGACCAGGGGCACACGGCATTCCTTCCAAGTCCTTGACGTCCTCACCTCACGGCTCACAAGGCGATGTGTACTTGCCCAACAACCTGATGGGGTCACGGCCAAGCACACGAGGCAGGGGGTCCTGCGCCGGGGGTGGGGGAGGGGCGGTTTTGCGAGTGGAGGGAGTGGAGGGAGCGGGGAGGCGGAGGAGGAAGTGGTGGGGACGTGTAGGGGAGGACGGGTGTAAGCGGGTCACCGGCTGCTAACCAGGCAGAAGAGCTGGAGGGTTATGTCTCCATTCAGATTCTAACCTAAGGTAAGGTTCTAAGGTAAGTATGGTTTAAACAAGATGGAATTGGTGTTTCAAGCCGCTTCTGTGCACACAAGAGGCCCACTAGGGCAAGGAATCCTCCGGGGCAACGAAGGAGGAATGCGGCATGGCCATGCCCCAGATTAGGTCCCCAGGCCTGGATTCGAACCCGGGACCCATTGATCTGCGGTCAAGAGCGCTAACCACTACACCAGGGAGGCCCCCAGGACCTATTGAACTGCGGTCCAGAGCGCTAACCACTACACCAGGGAGACCCCAGGACCTATTGACCTGCGGTCTAGTGCGCTAACCACTACACCAGGCAGGCCCCAAGGACGTATTGACCTGCGATGCAGTGCGCTAACCACTACACCAGGGAGGCTCTCAGGACCTATTGATCTGCGGTCTAGTGCGCTAACCACTACACCAGGGAGACCCCAGGACCTATTGACCTGCGGTCTAGTGCGCTAACCACTATACGAGGGAGGCCCCCAGGACCAATTGATCTGCGGTGCAGTGCGCTAACCACTACACCAAGGAGGCCCCCAGGACCTATTGATCTGCGGTGCAGTGCGCTAACCACTACACCAAGGACGGTCCCAAGGACCAATTGATCTGCGGTGCAGTGCGCTAACCACTACACCAGGGAGGCCCCCAGGATCTATTGATCTGCGGTGCAGTGCGCTAACCACTACACCAGGGAGACCCCCAGGACCTATTGACCTGCGGTCTAGTGCGCTAACCACTACACCAGGCAGGCCCCAAGGACGTATTGACCTGCGATGCAGTGCGCTAACCACTACACCAGGGAGGCTCTCAGGACCTATTGATCTGCGGTCTAGTGCGCTAACCACTACACCAGGGAGACCCCCAGGACCTATTGACCTGCGGTCTAGTGCGCTAACCACTATACGAGGGAGGCCCCCAGGACCAATTGATCTGCGGTGCAGTGCGCTAACCACTACACCAGGGAGGCCCCCAGGACCTATTGATCTGCGGTGCAGTGCGCTAACCACTACACCAAGGAGGTCCCAAGGACCAATTGATCTGCGGTGCAGTGCGCTAACCACTACACCAGGGAGGCCCCCAGGATCTATTGATCAGCGGTGCAGTGCGCTAACCACGACACCAGGCAGGCCCCAAGGACGTATTGACCTGCGATGCAGTGCGCTAACCACTACACCAGGGAGGCCCCAGGACCTATTGATCTGCGGCGTAGTGCGCTAACCACTACACCAGGGAGGCCCCCAGGACCTATTGATCTGCGGCGCAGTGCGCTAACCACTACACCAGGGAGGCCCCCAGGACCTATTGATCTGCGGAGCAGTGCGCTAACCACTACACCAGGGAGGCCCCCAGGACCTATTGATCAGCGGTGCAGTGCGCTAACCACTACACCAGGCATGCCCCAAGGACGTATTGACCTGCGATGCAGTGCGCTAACCATTACACCAGGGAGGCTCTCAGGACCTATTGATCTGCGGTCTAGTGCGCTGACCACTACACCAGGGAGGCCCCCAGGACGTATTGATCTGCGATGCAGTGTGCTAACCACTACACCATGGTGGCCCCCAGGACCTATTGATCTGCGGTCTAGTGCGTTGACCACTACACCAGGGAGGGCCCCAGGACCTATTGATCTGCGGTGCAGTGCGCTAACCACTACACCAGAGAGGGAGCCCCCTCACCCGCCAAGGAGACCCCCCCCCTCTCTCTGACCAGCCACTAACCTTTGAGATACGACCAGCGATGGATGCAGGAACCGAGGGTATCCTGCTCGAAGGCTTGGTTAGGGCACGGCTACCACCCTGGCAGGGCACCCCCGGGGCGAGGGGGTGGCCTGGCCACCGTCCGCGCAGACCCTGTACTGGTACACATTGTCCTGGCATGCGACCCATTCGCGAGCTTTCGACGAGGTGTTCACGCCACTCGGGACAACAAACAAGAAAAAACCCTGCAAACGCCCGACACGATCGAGTCAAAGTGTCTGGCGCAAAGTACATGTAACAGGTAGCCGGTCAGTGTGCGTGTGTGTGTGTGTGTGTGTGTGTATCTGAGATAGAGGGCTGGGGTGAGGATGTTAGCGCTGCCCCCCCCACCAACCCCACCCCCCCTCCCCCAGTCACATCGACACCCACTGCCCAACTCATAGCGGTCACCGCGTTATCACCTGATTATCAGTGGACCGATGTCAGGCAGGACAAGCCAGCCATGCAGTAAATCTTTCACCCACCCCCCACCCCCTCACCCGTCACCTCCGACCACCCCCCCCTCCCCTCCCAGCTTTTAACCAACAATGGTCGCTTCAAACTTGTTGATTACGGGCCGCACGTCACTTCACTCGTCACACTGCACGCCACACTGCACGTCACACTGCACGCCACACTGCTCGTCACACTGCTCGTCACACTGCACGTCACACTGCACGTCACACTGCACGTCACACTGCTCGTCACACTGCTCGTCACACTGCACGTCACACTGCACGTCACACTGCACGTCACACTGCACGTCACACTGCACGTCACACTGCTCGTCACACTGCACGCCACACTGCACGTCACACTGCACGCCACACTGCTCGTCACACTGCTCGTCACACTGCTCGTCACACTGCACGTCACACTGCACGTCACACTGCACGTCACACTGCACGTCACACTGCACGTCACACTGCACGTCACACTGCACGCCACACTGCACGTCACACTGCACGCCACACTGCTCGTCACACTGCTCGTCACACTGCACGTCACACTGCACGTCACACTGCACGTCACACTGCACGTCACACTGCACGTCACACTGCACGTCACACTGCACGTCACACTGCGTGTCGTGGTTCCTCGATTTGTGGAAGATTCTTTAAATTCGTTAGATACACGACAAATATGGGGTTTGTGGTCGTATATGGTCGCCAGTGGAGGGACGGCGGCGGCGAGCTAGGGGGTCCGTCAGGCGGTCTGGGAAGGACAGGTCTAACCTCTCATATGGCGCTAAGGAGTATAAAGGTCAAGATGAGTGAGTGGGACGCCCGGCACCCGATGAACGGGGTCGCTATTCGTCTTAACATAAAGACTCGAATCCTGGGTAAAAACTGGCACGATGGCTGGTGAAAGCGCTGGCCGGCAAACAGTACATACACAGGCAATTCGGTACCCCCCACCCCCCACCCCCTAGCGGCCCCTCCCCGTCCCCTAACACACACACACATGCTCAATTTGGGGATGGCGGGATGGCGGCGTTGGGGGGGGGGGGATTAACACCACTTGTAGGCCTCCCAGGAGTCGAGATGGAGGATTTAAGACCGTATAATGAACACACGTTACATACATTTAATATAGCTGGTCAGTTGAATGATTTGCGGCATTACCAAACCGTTTGGGTAGAGAAAAGGTGGGCGAGGGGAGCTGAAATAATATGTGGCTCACCACGACCTCAACGACCAGACATCCTCTCGCGGACAACATCTCGCTGACAACATTTCTCTGACAACATTTCTCTGACAACCTTTCGCTGACAACATTTCTCTGACAACATTTCTCTGACAACCTTTCGCTGACAACCTCTCGCGGACATCTAGCTGAAAACCTCTTGCCGACAACCTCTCGCTGACCACCTCTCGATGACAACCTCTCGCGGAAAAACCTCTCGATGACAACCTCTCGCGGACAACCTCTCGCTGACAACCTCTCGCTGACAACCTCTCGCGGACAACCTCTCGCTGACAACCTCTCGCTGACAACCTCTCGCTGACAACTTCTCGCTGACGACCTTGCACTGACAACCTCTCAATGACAGCCTCTCGATGGCAACCTCTCGATGACAGCCTCTCGCTTTTCAACTTTTCGCGGACAACTCTCGCTAACGTTCTGGGTGACGTCGGGTGGCGGGGCTGGGTGGGGGGCGGAGCCTGGCGTGGGGGGCAGGGCTTGGTGAGGGGGCATCAGTGGCTTGATGCGGCACCGAGGCGAGGCGGCAAGGCGGGTTCTGAGTGACGTGGGGGGGGGGGGGGGGGAGGGGGCGGGTGAATCCTGATCAGGCACCATGGACTCCACCACAACGGAGACATCGCCAGAAAATGGAAAACGGGAGGCGTGCAATAATACCTTTTCAACGTGTCACGCAGGGGATTAAATCGCGCACGAAGACTGGCTGGCTGGCTGGCTGGCTGGCTGGCTGGCTGGCTGGCTGGCTGGCTGGCTCAAGATTTGTCGATTCGTGCCAGTTCTGGCACCAAATGCCAAGTGTCCCCGTATTCAGATACGTCCTGGCTGCGGGAGCCATCTCCGAGCGAATTCAAATTACAGACGCACGGACCTACCTCGAGATTAAGGCATAGAAATGAGAGATCCATATATAAACATTGCAATATAAATATAAATATCCATATATGTGACAATCCCTAGATGTGTTATCCAAGGTGTCCCCTTCCTGTAGGCATTTGTCGCGTCCACCATGTATATACATAGAGCCACAAATCAGGAATCGTCGCAGAAGTCCGTTCGCACGACACCGCAGTCAGCCCAAAACTGCTTACAATGACACGGCCACGTCTTGTATTCATTCCTCAGGAAAACACAGGAGGTGGGGTGGGGTGGGGTGGGGTTGGGCTTGTGTGGGGGTGGGGTGGGGTTGGGCTTGTGTGGGGTTGGATGCGGGTTGCGTGAGGTGGGGTCGGGTGGGAGTTGGACGAGCTTGGGTGGGGTTGCGTGGGGTTGGGTGTGATGCGGTGGAGAGAGGATGGAAGTATGTGCGCGCGGTGGCCACGTGGGGCAGGGGACAGGGTTGGGGGGGGGGGGGGCGTGGCGTTGGCCATGTATACCCTGTTTAATCAAGGACCCGGTCCATTTTGGCATGTTGCGTTTGGAAGACAACACGTTGGTCGTGATGTCAGTTAGGTGCCGCATGTATTCTATAACTAGGGTACGGTTGTTACGTGTTGGCGATGACAGGGTGGTCACGCCGCACATGCAGGCATTCATACAATGCGGCCAGCAGACGGCGGGTGGAGTGGGGGGGGGGGGGGCGGGGCGCCACCGAAGACCCCGGCGGTCGGTGTGTCTGTCTGTGTGTCCGCAGCGCCACACGGGCCAAGACACTCCCGCTATACACGGAGACCAGGCAGGCGGCGGGAGCGGCGGGAGCGGCGGGAGCGGCGGCAGTCTGCGCTGGTCATTGTCGAGCTGGTCATTGTCGTTGGTACTATAATAAAGGAAATGTTGGGGTCTCAGGCCTAATTGGGCCAAAAAAACCGCCTGTGACAATGAGATATTGTCGCAGATGGTTATTGTCGGTGTTTATTGTTGTTATTGTCCCTGTGATTTTTGTTGTCGTAGCCGGTTTGTTTTGTGTCGTCAGCGCCTGCCTGCAGTAGCCGTCGAGGAAACTCGCACGTGTATCACCCGCTTGTGGTCAGCGGCGTTATCCTCGCCAACGCTGTCCGGTGTACGCATAATATCATTATACCGCGCTGAATGAACGAGACCGTCAACCATAGTCGGGGTAGGGATAGGTGCAACGTGAACATGTTAATACGGACTGCGATCTGCAATATCGAGTAATAGGCCGACGCGTCATCGCGCCGGCCGTCATTTGGCGCGTCGAGGCTTCATAATGGGATTGGACATGTGACATTAAAGTGTGATTAATATTTAGCGTCCAAAGTACTGGTTCGATTTCGATGCCATTTGGCAAACATGGTGTCAGTAACACTGGTACATACTCCACCACATCTGGGTCATCTACCGGCACTCGGGTAGTCACGGGGAACAATAAAACGCGAGGTAAAATCGGAGAGAACCATGATTTTGCGCCTCTGTCTGAAAAATACTCTCGGATGTATATATACACAGGTGACTGTAATTCTACTATAACACAAAGACGTTTGCCTTTACCATGCATGGTGGCACACGAGTAACATATTGGACACAGATTAGGGAAGGTTTATCTGTATTTATATTAAAATTACACAGTCACTTATTATAAACTCAGATATCTCTGCTTAGAGGTGATCGATCCTTAGCAAATTCTGAGCAGTATATATGAATGAAACGTCAGTGCCGGGGCCGGGCGGTGATTTCAGTGCCGGGGCCGGGCGGTGATTTCAGTGCCGGGGCCGGGCGGTGATTTCAGTGCCGGGGCCGGGCGGTGATTTCAGTGCCGGGGCCGGGCGGTGATTTCAGTGCCGGGGCCGGGCGGTGATTTCAGTGCCGGCACCGGGCGGTGATTTCAGTGCCGGGGCCGGGCGGTGATTTCAGTGCCGGGGCCGGGCGGTGATTTCAGTGCCGGGGCCGGGCGGTGATTTCAGTGCCGGGGCCGGGCGGTGATTTCAGTGCCGGCACCGGGCGGTGATTTCAGTGCCGGGACCGGGCGGTGATTTCAGTGCCGGGGCCGGGCGGTGATTTCAGTGCCGGGGCCGGGCGGTGATTTCAGTGCCGGGGCCGGGCGGTGATTTCAGTGCCGGGGCCGGGCGGTGATTTCAGTGCCGGGGCCGGGCGGTGATTTCAGTGCCGGGGCCGGGCGGTGATTTCAGTGCCGGGGCCGGGCGGTGATTTCAGTGCCGGGGCCGGGCGGTGATTTCAGTGCCGGGGCCGGGCGGTGATTTCAGTGCCGGGGCCGGGCGGTGATTTCAGTGCCGGGGCCGGGCGGTGATTTCAGTGCCGGGGCCGGGCGGTGATTTCAGTGCCGGGGCCGGGCGGTGATTTCAGTGCCGGGGCCGGGCGGTGATTTCAGTGCCGGCACCGGGCGGTGATTTCAGTGCCGGGACCGGGCGGTGATTTCAGTGCCGGGACCGGGCGGTGATTTCAGTGCCGGGACCGGGCGGTGATTTCAGTGCCGGGACCGGGCGGTGATTTCAGTGCCGGGACCGGGCGATGATTTCAGTGCCGGGGCCGGGCGGTGATTTCAGTGCCGGGGCCGGGCGGTGATTTCAGTGCCGGGGCCGGGCGGTGATTTCAGTGCCGGGTCCGGGCGGTGATTTCACTGCCGGAACCGGGCGGTGGGTGCGCATCGCGCGAGCCGGTTATCTAATCAGTGGGGTAGCGGGGGTTTGGAAGGGGGAGGTATGTGTCTGGCTGGCTGGCACTGCGTCGGGAGAGGACGACAGCCGTTGTGCCAGGGACAGCCTCGGGGCGGGTCTGCCAAACTCTGAACGGAGCCGGGGGATGGGGTGGAGGGGGTGGGTATGAGGGGGATGTTATGGAGTGGTGGGAAGCCAACAACAACAGGACCTCGATTTCTTGCGTGTGGGGAGACAGTGCGGGGACGGGGCCTAGCGGAAAGGGGGGTGGAGGAGAGAGAAGGAAGAAAGGAATCTGGATCCGTTTCGGCCTCGCAGCCGTCACGACGGATTACCGGACGCCCCTGAACGATGCCAGTAAACACCGCCGTGCGGCTGTGGTGGGGGCCGTATTGGGGGCCGTGGTGGGGGCCCTGGCGGGAACCGTGGTGGGGGCCGTGTTGGGGCCGTGGTTGGGGCCGCGGTGGGGGTCGTGGCGGGGGCCGTGGTGGGGGCCGTGGTGGGGGCCGTGGCCGGGGGCCGTGGTGGGGGCCGTGGCGGGGACCGTGATCGCGGGAGATCATCAGCCGAGTCTTGCCGGGACGCGCTGCCAGGGCGGGGATCTCATCGGGGGAAGTGGCACGGTGCTGCGGCGGGGGGGGGGGGGGGGGGGGGTGCGTGCGCGGAGCAGCAGCCGTCGCGCCATGTCTGCACGTGGCCAACCGGCCCGGGACGCCAGCCCGACACGGATCGGGCGATAGTGGGTGATCGTTTAGGGGACCGGTGAACCAGTGGGACCAGGTTCTGGGAGGGGGGGGGGGGACAAGTACCTGGAGCGCCGACGCTGACACCGCCGACACACCCACGACTCACATCATACATTTAGATATACCCAGTAAAGCTACAGTCAGCCGCTCATAACTTGAGCCCATCCCTCCCCGCGGACAGCCCCCCCCCCCTCCTCCACACCTATCCCCCACCCCTCTCTCGTAGCTACCGGCCGTTAAGACAAGCGGGGCTTCACACTTGACTAGCGGCTGGCTGGCTCGCCGTCGTTACAGCTTTATCGGCGTGCGCATCGCGGATGCCGCGTGTTCCCTGGGGCGGACGTGCCGGGACGACGGGCGGGCTGACGGAGCGGGAAGAGGGAGGGGAGGGGTTGGTAGGGGGGGGGGGTAGCCCCCATGGCACCGGGAATCACTAATCGGGATCACGTCTGGGTACATTGCGCATAGTTCATAGCTGGCAAGCTGGCTTGCTGGCGCCGGAGGAGCGGGGAGCCAGTGTGTTTAGGTGCCCGTATGGAATAGGGAACAGGAAGGAGTCCGTCCCGTGACCACCGGAAGTATCTGGATATACGGGGACCCGCGCAAACACAGTTACTGATGCAGGAATTCAGGGGCAAATCGACGCCGTAACGTTCGGATTCTTATCTAATGCTGGCTTTTCCTTCCCAGACGCAAACAGACTACCACCAGGCACAATAAATATCAATCCTCCCATAACTTATGATACGGTCAAGTGAGGCTGGCGGGCTGCCATCACATCGCAACACAGTGGAAGAGAGCCACTTGTACCGCCACAATAACACGGTCAGAGCCACAAGCCATCTTATCTACACCGTCCACTTAGGCGCAGTCCTCAAAATACAAAACGCCACTAAGCGATTGTCATTGCCACAATCAACCATCGCCGTAAAAACTAAACACTGGAAAGTAACTTTCATAAAACGACCATCCCCAACTACTCTACTAGTTAATGTAAATATGTCCCAATGAGACATCAATCAAACTTGTCAAACGCATCGTTTGTCACATCCGTATATGACAAGCCATTTTGCCAATAGAGCTGATAATCCAGGTTTAACGCCGAATATATCGGTTTATCGACGAAAAGCATATTTTTACGACAGATTACGACAGGCTGTATTTCGGGCATTATTTATTTACGATACCGCACATATTTCGTTCAACCCGGTTTTTCGGTCGGAATACTGACCTTTTACCACACTAACCGGATAAAGGGAAGTAAATTATGGTTGTTTTAGACCCGTTTTGTCTACACGTGCCGAGAAAGTGAAATGATTTGGGAAATATGGCCCAGATTAGAACGCCCAGATCGGCTTTATTGCCCAAACGGTTTGCCATATCCGTATCTAGGTCTAGGCCTCTTATCATGGCCATCTTCTCATGAAGGGGCGTGTGCAGGAATCTTTGAAAGGTGGGGGGAGCACAATAAAAAACTTGACTACGTGGGGGAGGGGGGAGGGAATGAACAAAATTGCGACCAAGCGGTCCATTACGACCGGGGAAGGGGCACATCATTTGAAAAGGGGGGGGGGTGCACACATATACTTTAGGGTGTGAAAGGGCGGGCCCGTGCCTCCTGTGCCCCGCCTGGACACGCTCATGTATCACTGTGGTAACGGATACAAGGAACACTGGCTAAATATACCAATAACAGCTTCAGTCCCTCCATGTGCAACAAGAGTAATTGGACATCACGCAAAAATGCAGCGGTATTATGAGGCCAACGTAACCTGATCCCCTGTGTAACTGGAGCCTATAGTGTCTAGCGGACAACTCCTGTCCAATCTCAGGCCTGAGCATCATTACCGCCCCCCCCCCCCCACTACCTTCCTCTACGCTCCTGCCAACGCCAAGTCCAGCTGCTTACCGAGACGCCTGACACTGGTCAACATGCAGGCGTTCGGTAACCCACATAACCCCCCACCACACGCTCCAGCCGACTACTGACCGCCAGCCCCCCCCCCCCAGCCCCCGGCACAACCACCCGCGCCTACCTTCCCCAGTCGACCACTGACCGCCAGCAATAAAAGCCAAATTACAACAGGCGCACATGACGTATCCCTTACGACATGTGTAATTATCTCCCTGACGGAGGTAACCTGTGCACCGATGGGGGGGGGGGGGGGCGACAGTCAACAGCCTCGCGCAGGCAGCGGGAGAGTGGATGGGGGCAGTGGAGAGGGATAGGGGAGGGGGATAAGGGGGGGGGGGGGTCAGTCCGGGCGGCACGCCCCTCTCTATCTAGCATCGCGCCTTATTATATTAGCAGGGCGGGAGTTTGGGGATATATAGGGGTGGGGGATGAGGAGAACAAGGAGGTGGAGGGAGGGTGGCTGATATGAACGAGTTGCGCGGTCGTTGGGGGGCAGTTGGATATTGGATATATATCTGCAATTATTGTTTTTTGGGGGAGTGTTGCCATCAACATGATCATTGTAAACACAATGGCATGGTGATATTTCAGCCTGGGTTTCACACTAATGTTGAGGCATGAGTATGGGTTATAATGCATGGAAGACCGGTATTGCGATATTATTCTAGGGAAGAATATTTGGGTGGATATTAGACTGGCTACACATATATCAAAGTCACTGGATGATATTGTTGGTAAAAAGGTGGAGTTGTGTTAATCCTTAAACGGGTGACGCTCAGGGCAGGAGGATTATGTGCTGGTAATCTTTGAACAAAAATATTATTAGGCGGATGGTTTCAGGGTGCCCATAATTGGCAAGGGGGATGGTTTCAGGGTGTCCATAATTGGCAAGGAGGATGGTTTCAGGATGTCAGTATTGGGAGGGAGGATGGTTACAGGGTGTCAGTATTGGGAGGGAGGAGGGTTTCAGGATGTCAGTATTGGGAGGGAGGATGGTTTCAGGGTGTCAGTATTGGGAGGGAGGATGGTTTCAGGGTGTCACTATTGGGAAGGAGGATGGTTTCAGGGTGTCAGTATTGGGAAGGAGGATGGTTTCAGGGTGTCAGTATTGGGAGGGAGGATGGTTTTAGGGTGTCAGTAATGGGAGGGAGGATGGTTTCAGGGTGTCAGTATTGGGAGGGAGGATGGTTTCAGGATGTCAGTATTGGGAGGGAGGAGGGTTTCAGGATGTCAGTATTGGGAGGGAGGATGGTTTCAGGGTGTCAGTATTGGGAGGGAGGATGGTTTCAGGGTGTCAGTATTGGGAGGGAGGATGGTTTCAGGGTGTCAGTGTTGGCAGGGAGGATGGTTTTAGGGTGTCAGTATTGGGAGGGAGGATTGTTCCAGGGTGTCAGTATTGGGAGGGAGGATGGTTTCAGGGTGTCAGTATTGGGAGGGAGCATGGTTTCTGGGTGTCAATAATTAGAGGGGGAGCATGGTTTCTGCTTGTCAATAATCAGAGGGGGAGCATGGTTTCTGGGTGTCAATAATTAGAGGGGGAACATGGATTCTGGGTGTCAATAATTAGAGGGGGAGCATGGTTTCTGGGTGTCAATAATTAGAGGGGGAGCATGGTTTCTGGGTGTCAATAATTAGAGGGGGAGCATGGTTTCTGGGTGTCAATAATTCGAGGGGGAGCATGGTTTCTGGGTGTCAATAATTCGAGGGGGAGCATGGTTTCTGGGTGTCAATAATTCGAGGGGGAGCATGGTTTCTGGGTGTCAATAATTAGAGGGGGAGCATGGTTTCTGGGTGTCAATAATTAGAGGGGGAGCATGGTTTCTGGGTGTCAATAATTAGAGGGGGGCATGGTTTCTGGGTGTCAATAATTAGAAGGGGACCATGGTTTCTGGGTGTCAATAATTAGAGGGGGAACATGGTTTCTGGGTGTCAATAATTAGAAGGGGAGCATGGTTTCTGGGTGTCAATAATGAGAGGGGGAGCATGGTTTCTGTGTGTCAATAATCAGAGGGGGGCATGGTTTCTGGGTGTCAATAATTAGAAGGGGACCATGGTTTCTGGGTGTCAATACGTAGAGGGGGAACATGGTTTCTGGGTGTCAATAATTAGAGGGGGAGCATGGTTTCTGGGTGTCAATAATTAGAGGGGGGCATGGTTTCTGGGTGTCAATAATTAGAAGGGGACCATGGTTTCTGGGTGTCAATAATTAGTGGGGGAACATGGTTTCAGGGTGTCAATAATTAGAAGGGGAGCATGGTTTCAGGGTGTCAATAATTAGAGGGGGAGCATGGTTTCTGGGTGTCAATAATTAGAATGGGAGCATGGTTTCTGGGTGTCAATAATTAGAGGGGGAGCATGGTTTCTGCTTGTCAAAAATCAGAGGGGGAGCATGGTTTCTGGGTGCCAATAATCAGAGGGGGAGCATGGTTGCTGCGTGTCAATAATCAGAGGGGAGCATGATTTCAGAATGTCAATAATTGGTTGGTTGGTTATTCAGGATGCTTGAACCACTTTTAGTCATATCGCATCAATGGGAGAAGGAAGGGAGAGTGGAGCCATTTCCCTGGGGGTAACCTGCTACTCTTTGCGAAGAAGGACATGTGATATTTATCCTGTGACCACACAGACATGGCCACAGCAGGGCTCGAACCACTGATCCATGCGCTGTTACGCTCTCAGGTGACAAGATCACTCAATGCGAGGGGTCTAGCCCACTGAACTGTCGCGCTGGCCCCTGTCAATAACTGGGAGGGATAATGGTTTCAGGATGTTCATATTGTGAGGTGTCATTATTGGGAGGTTAGTTTCAGGGTGTTCATATTACGTTGTTTGTACATTCAAGACACTTTAACCAATGTTGGTCATATCACGTCAATAGGAGAAGGAAGGGAGAGTGACCCCCTACTCTTTGCGAAGGACATGGTATTTTTATCCTGCGACCACAGCGGGGCTCGAACCACCGATCCATGTGCCGTTAGGCTCTCAGGTGGCCACAGTGTGAGCTCTTTAACCCACTGTCATATCGGTGACGTTCCGTCCATATTATGAGGATGGTTTTAAGGTGTTATTATTTAGAGTATGGTTTCAGGGTGTCAGTACTGGGAGGATGGAAGGTGGGGTATGGGTTGTGCAATGACATGAGGATGGTTTTAAGGTGTTATTATTTAGAGTATGGTTTCAGGGTGTCAGTACTGGGAGGATGGAAGGTGGGGTATGGGTTGTGCAATGACATGAGGATGGTTTTAAGGTGTTATTATTTAGAGTATGGTTTCAGGGTGTCAGTACTGGGAGGATGGAAGGTGGGGTATGGGTTGTGCAATGACATGGATGAAGCAAGATTGGTTTGCACGAAAGAATAACAGATAAACACAATGCGAATTTGAGTGAAGTTATGAAGTAATGTAGAGCACTAATTTATATAGCCACTTATCTGTATTAATGCTGTTAAGTAATGGAGATAATAAGACACAAAGGGGAAATACATCGACCACCTTTGAATGGCGTCAGATAGTAGAAACCTGAAAGATGGTATAGAAACGTGCCTAACAGTTGATGAGTATCAAAGCAGGCCCCAGGGGATCAATACAGTAGTACAGTGGTAGGGGAGTGCCACCCAGGCCATGGTGAGTGAGAGAAAAGTTCGAGATGTTGCGCTAGATTTTTGGTTGAAAGAGGCATTCAAAATAGACACTGACAACCATGGCAATGTATATAGAGGTTAATTATTAGAACACTTTCGATATCAACTGAATATATAGTCAAGAGCTGCAATTTTGATAAAATTTCTCAGTCTCAGATCGGTACACAGAAAAGAATTGCAGATTTACCTAGGGGTCATTTGGGCGGCACTATATGTATTTCCACATCTAAAGGTAGTGCCCCCTAAGGGAGAATGCAATGACAGCCATTCCTTGCTTCTGCCCAGTCCTTTGCTATATATGAGCCCAAGTGTGGCATAACAAATACAAAATCCAGAAAAGTTTATCTTAAAGGAACAAAAAATGATGGCAAAAAAAAATCATCAATTTGCTGAAACACATTCATATAAAAGTTGTTATATGTTTATTTGCGGTTTTCAAATCTAACTTCTTCATTTCAAGTCTAAATAGCTAAAGTCTATATTATAATCAATTCCCTATTGCAAATATTTGTTTGTATTCTCAACAATAACTATATAACAGGTATTATACTGCATAAAGCCATAAATAAGTCATAGCTGTGTATAAGTCACACCCATTGGTATGAGATTCACTGTACATTGAAGCCTACCATAACCATATAGGGTTTATTAACAGTTGCCAGTAATTAATACAGTGCCAATCAATGTGGGTTACTAGTTGGATTTGTAGGGAGGAGGTAGAGTGACAGGGTCATCCATTATCAACATTGGCAGGATGCCCAATTTTGCCTTAACTCATAGACTGTCATGGCTCAGGAAGCAGCATTGGAGGGTGTAACTTGATACAGCTGCTGTGGTGGGCCAGACGGAAACTTGTTACCCAGTATAGGCATATCAGTGATTAACAAATATTCAGTCAGTGTCAGGAGAGCTAGCCAAGTTATACTTTGTAAGAGATGTGAGGTAGGATAGAAAGGTAAATGTTATTACCTGTAGATATTGGGACAGCCTATATCTACAATTGATGCCAGAGTAATTGGCTTTGTTTGCTTCATAGGGATAGGGGTAGCAGGGAGGAAGGGGGTGGTTATAAGATATATATATTTCACTGACCCTTGTAATTGTAAAGGAGTTGGCTTTCAATATGTGAGGCACCATCTAGTTACCTTTCAAATATAGCAGCTGCCCACTCATGGAATGGAAGCTAGGAAGTGTACAAATCTTATTAAAATTATGGATGGTGACATAATATATTTTTTACTCTTGTCAATTATTATAGATTTCATACTTCCAATTAACCTGTTCAGTAACTTCAAATAAGCTTCTTATAGGCATTTAATCTTTTTGCAAGAATGTATTTGTTCTTTCTTTTCACTGTAGTCTATAGCAACTGTAGTGCTAAATCATCTTGGTCTGTGGAAGAGTGATTTAAACTTAAAGTATGTGTACAACTGTACTGTAGAATAATTATAAAGGTACAGCTTTCAGGACTGACCTGCATTCCCCAACTAGCTCATCTTGACAAAATTCTTGCAACCTACAAATCTTCAGATCTTCAACGTCTTCAGAGCCTACACAGACACTAAGACTGTGTCAGTGTCACCAGTGGTCACTATTTCACAGGTCTGACTTGTCAGTTTTGCTGTTTGGCTGGCTTGGCAAGTTTCGCGTTACAGAATATACAGCCCAGGCTTAGGCTTACAGGTGATCTACCTTGGCAGATCTCAGCTAACAAAAAGACACCAAATCACACATTTGAGACTTATCCAACATGCAACACACTGTGAAGGGAAACATTATCGCCTAAAGTTGTTCATCCGTAACAGTACCTACCTAAATGGGCGCAAATTCGCAAAAGGTGACAGATATTTGCAGTCACAATCCACCTTAGGTTTGTGAAGCACCTGTGTACCACAACATTGACCCACGTGACCACGGGGCTTCCGGTCCGGTGGCTCCACCTGGTGACCGCAGGTGAGACGCCACTTGTTGATCACGTTATGATAAACAATCTCTCACAATTTATTCGTTTCTACTTTTGCCTCTAAATTTTCCCTTTTTCAATATTCTGTTTCACAAAAGCAAAAAATAAATTTGGCAAGTCCTTTTTCCCATACCGTTTTAAAACTTGAAAATGAAAACACGGTGATAGTGATCAAAAACCATTTAATTGCCCTGTTTGAAAAGAGCGAGGCCGAAAAGGTACCACACGGGCGATACCCGTTACCTTTTGTAAAGTACAATACGGAAATGATCTTAGTAATTAACCCTTGGGCGATACCGCTTCAACCTTTTTCGCAAACTTCAACACGGTTATGGATAACCCACCAGCGAATCCGTTTACTCTTTTTACATTTCGTAAAAAAACAATTAAAGTTATTTGTGCCTGCAGTGTTCGTAACTCGTTCATTTCACTAAATGCGTGCACGAGGAAAGGGGCCAGAAAAAGGGCATATATGCTCCTTGGCCTAACGCGGTACCCCCCCCCCCCCCTTCCACGGTCCTTTCTCTCCACTCAGTACTTGATTCGGGGTTGGGGGAATGGGGGTATACCCGTTCCTCGATAATGGGCTTTTCATTTCAGAAGGAAGAGGAAGTGGGGTGTCGGCGAAGTAGAACCGGGTGTGCTGTGACAGGATAAGGATAAGGTGGAGGAACGTTACGGGTGAGAGATTATATAAAGACTGAATGTGTCTTTGTGGCCACCATACCAGCGACTCTGTCATAATGGCATCTACTCAGCCAGGGATTATAATCTTTTCCTTTTTTGCTGTATGCTATATTGTATTGATTCCTTGTCGAAATAAACGATGATTCTCTGAATAAAGGAGGACGTATAGAGCTGCGTGCGCTTTTTTTGGGCGTTGGCATGGGCTCAGATTTTGTATTGGGGGGTTATCATTAAATGGGCGCGGGACCCACGGGTTTACTCTAGTGGATCTGTACTTTTTTCTGCCTATCAGATCGCTGGATTAATAGTTTGATCATTTATGATGAGGCGTATGGGACCCAAAGAGTTCACTGTGGTGTAACTGTGGCCCTACTTACAAAAATAATGCAGGTGGTCATAACGCCCTCGAATGTGGCAATGGATTCGTTAAAGCATTGAACACTAAATACAGAGTTATTGCACAACGTTTCCGCGCCACTGAAACGCATCCCGATCCGTTATCGCCGATACGTTTACGTTTCGGTCGTTCACTCTCGCGCGGCGCATAAATGAGTTATTGCAGTCGGTATTCTGTCGACAACCGTAGAGCGTCGGCTGGCGTTCTTCACAATGTACGAAGGCAACCACAATAGAAGCAGAATTGAATATAAATAGAAAAGATAGTTTAAACGGTTTTGTTTAAAAGTGTTAACATCTGTTTTAGTGTTATGTCTATTTATATTACTTCTTTAACGGGAAACGTAGTGCAATAACTCTCTATTATTGATTCGCAACGAATAACGCGTAAAAATGCTCGTGGTCACTTAAAGCGGGTGTCCAACCTAATCTTATCGCGATCTGCACCGAAAATTTACATCTTAAAATAAATTTGACGAGTGTTAGCGCTTCGTTTCGGCCGACTGCTAAGGAGAAAAAATTAAGCCAACACGCCCCCATCAATGTCGAGCAGGGCGCCATATTGCCGGAGCAAGTGACGTATATTGCGACCCTTCATGTGGCTCCGCCTTACGTTAGAACTGGAATTTATCTCGCGGAGGGAACTCTTCACAGTGGAGGTAGCCTTCAAGAGGAACGCTTGAAACGAGAGATCATGACCGCGATTTACGGATGAATTGCGGCAGTTTCAAGCCGTGTAGACCATGATCTTAGTGTTTCATCGAAAAACAGCATCCAAACATATTGATATATCTCTTGCAACGATTGTCTCCGTAAACGATGTCACGATTGGAGTTAGAATCGCAGCTATTTATATTTGCGTGATCGCGCTGTTTTTTGCTCACACAGTATTCGTCATTTCCGGTTTGAATATAATTAGAGTATCGCCTCTTGATTAGTCAATCGCTGACACACCTCCAAAATAGGGCTGCTGCCTGGTTAAGTGGCAAAATCATGGCTGGCGGTCACTTCTAAATTTTATGGTGAGCTACAGACAGGAGGAAAAATTCTGTAATTTGGAGGATAGACACTTGGGTATTATATGAATAGGTAAAGCAGCAATCGAGGCCAGCTGGTGGCGGTTTCCTTTAATTAAGTAATCTAGTAATATCACCCACTATCGAAGTCTTATGCTTCATCGCCATTTCATAAACGTAAAAATAATCAGTACTAGAATTTGTCAAGCATAGCTTGAGAGGGAAGACGAAAATCGGGGGATAGGTGCAACTGACCTTGACCCGATAACTATGAAAGGTCACAGATAAAGGGGCCGCATTCATAATCCCGCTTATAACATAGCTGGAAGATAGCGAGAATATATGAATCTCCAAAAAGTCTCTAAAGAATACTCTGAAACAAACCGCGGATATATACCCAATATTACCCAATGTGGACCTGTTTCGTTGTGGTGCGAGATATAAAGATCGAGACGGGCGGATGTTGTGCTTCGGTCGAGCCTATGGAAAACCGAGGGCAGGATTTCGTATGAAATATGACTGATCGAGCGGGTTTGGGGACTTCTGAAACAGTAGCATATACGTACAACGCGGCACTTTGGCGTAGTGGATAAGGCTTTCGACAGTGGGCATGAAGGTTGGGTGTTCAAACCCAACTGGGTACCTATTATTAATATTTTTTCGTTTTTATGCTGGAAACACATTTCGGTTGATATAAAAGAAACATTCGGCCCGCGGGCGTCAGTTTTTGAACATAGAATTGCAAAGGGCTAGTGACAATATTGGGTTGTATAGGCCGAAACGTCTCGATCCGTCTTCAAGTGGCGGAATCGAGTCTTTATAATGGGATAATATTTCTTTGCGTTCAAACTACTGGTTCGATTTCCATGGCATTTGGCACACATGATGTTAGTAATATTGGTACATATTCCACCACATGTAGGTAATCTACCTGCATGCATGTGGTCACCGCAATTTTGTATAATTTTTCTTGGGTTACAATTGATCATCCAACGCAAAAACTATAAATGTGAGGTGAAATCTGAAGGCACACAACTTTCGCGTCTCTGAAGAATACTTTGAAACAAACCGCGGATCTCTAGACCCCATATTAACTGAGTTACGCGGGAAAACATGTTTCATGACCATGACCTTGCCGTGACCTTGACCTTGGAAGCGTAACCTTGATCAATATAGTACTTTCCGCCCAAATACTACTGTCATGTTTCACGCAAGGTGTTGTTTGTCTGAGATGTCCCCTTCATGGAGAAATTGGGGAGGTCATTTTCCCGCCAAAATGCTCCCGTAGGGTCCCATGTTAAACTTTGGGAATTTTTAGCGGGAAAACTATGCGTGATAGGCAAAATGTGAAGGCGGTTTCCATATCCAAGTCGACGTTTGCCCGTCGTTTGCAACTAATCCCGACTCTCTAGCGTCGCTATTAAGCGAACGGGGGCCATCGCAACCCCGAAAGAGTGCCGGTCCATATCGCCGTTGACTCATAGTGGGAGCGTCGGCATGGAGGGGGGTGCACCTCTTGTGAGCGCTCTAGCGGCCAAACTAAGCGTCCTAGAGCATTTCTGAGGTGGTTTTCATAGGTCTAGCTCACATTTCTCTCTCCATTCATGCCAAATCTGGGCTCCCTATCTCAAATATTAACCGAGTTATGGCATTGCAAAGTTTAAAACGCCACTTGACACGTACGCTGAATATAGATTGGCCGATTACTCAAAAATCGTTCAGTATCCGGAAACATTTGAGCCAGTCATGCGTGTCCGCCTCTCTCCGCAGAATACTCTCCAACAAACAACGAATCTCTAGACGCGATATTAACGAAGTTACGCGGGAACACATGTTTCGCGTCCTTGACCTTGCTGCGACCTTGACCTTGGAAGCGTGATCTTGACCAATATAGTTATTCGTGCCCAATTACTAATGTCATGTATCACGCCAGGTGACGTTTGTCTCACTTGTGCCCTTCACTGAGAAATTGAGACCACTTTCCCGCCAAAATGCTGCCGTAGGATCCCATGTTAAACTTTGGGAATTTTTAGCGGGAAAACTATTCCGGCGATTTTTACAATTTTGAGACGATATATAACGTACCTATGGGCCCAATAACAGAAATAATGGTGAGCGTCATTAGATGAAAACTAAGACAGTAGTAGTGATTTTTCCGATTTTTGGTCCTATCTTTCAATGGTTAAGCGAAATGTGAAAAATTCCTGTGACCTTGACCTTTGACCTAGATTGCCCATCTACAAACTTGGTCTGACGGTAGGCCGTGGCATTATCTATGCAGAAGGAGAAGTCGATAGCTCAAACTTTGTAAAAAAAAAAAAAAAATCCAAAGTTGTCAATTTTCAAGAGCCCGTGGCGCGAAAACTTTTCATCCTACATCAAATCTGATGTCAGTAGCGAGAAAGACTTTGAGGAGCTGAGTATTTTGACACTAATTGCGGCTCTCTAGCTGCAATATTAAGAGAGCTAGAGCGGAAAATGTGTTTTGGACGTATGACGTCATCGTGACGTTGACCTTTGAGTTATATTGCCCATCTACGAACTTGACCTGTCGATTGGCTGCCGGAATGTTTTGGTAAAAGAAGAGAACGATATCTTTAGTCATTCGACAGATAATGCTCCGACAGACAGACAGACAGACACACAGACAAACCGAACACACCGACATAAGACGAAAATCGTAGATTTTCGTCTTAAAAATAGGATTTTTACTAACGGGTTTTCATGAAAACAAATAACATGCGGCAAGTATACTTAAATATTAGCCCCAAATCATTGGGGCGTGAGCCGTGCTGTGATATGGAACAACCGGAAGTAACTGTCGTGGAACTCCGCGGACTACAGAGAGTATACGCACGACCCTGACCTCTCCGACCACCAATATTGTATGATATTTGATAATGCCGGTAATTCGCTGCCCCCATCATCCTCAATACATAAATCACAGGAAACCCATCTAAGCCACTTCACTAATGGTGAAGATCTTATTTCCATTTAGTTTGCGTTAATAAGGGCCCCAGAGGGGCTTTTTCGACACGGCGACAAGCGATTTTTAAAATCAACAACGGGACATAGGGGTTGTCTTAGAATCGACATGCGACATGGACCTTTTGTTAAAATCGACACGCGACCTGGACCTTTTCTTAAAATCGACACGCGACATGGCTACCCCCACTCAGCGGCCCTTTAATATGGAATGCCTGTTTGTTGATCGGCTGGATAGTTGTGTTTTAATACTGTCCACGATGGATTTAACCTGTGGCTGAGAGATAGGAGCTGGCGCGGCAACAACTGCAGGACTTGGGACGTGCTGGGGATGTTAATGCCGAATAGCCTTGGGCGGATCAAAGGCGTGAATCGTCAGAGCCTCACAAATGAGACCGGCTGGTCTGTACCGTAATTGAGTAAAACTTGCTTTCATTTGGACATTCAGAATAATAGCCTTGATTCGTGTGTAATGCGGCGCAGATATTAAACCTTATGTCATAACTATGTTCCCGGCAGCTTTAACGATGGACAAAGATAGATGAGGTGAAATGAATTAAAAAGGAAATGTCATTGTTGTGCTATATAAGATCATTTATTAATGATTAAACTACTTACACTTTATCACACTAACAATAGTGGTGATCGCTAATGGCGAACATCCACAGAAGTGAACCGGGTCAACTGTATGTTACGACCCGGGGTAATCTAATAAGGCCTCCCCTCCAGATACAACACGTACAACATTTGAAAACTCGTTGTCTTTAGTAGTGTTTTTTCTAATCAACTTTAACCGCGCGTAAGTACATAGAATTTCGCTATCGGCACATGGAACGGTGAAGGAGGGGTGCCAGGAAAGTCCCATATCACTGCCACGTCATGCTGTCCAACCAGCCCTCCATCACAGTCTCCGGACACTGCAGAGAGAGAGAAACACTGACACTTCATTTACAAATATTTGCCCCATTCAAAATATGGTCGTTCTGTGTCTCTGCGCCTTCTTGATCTCCCATGAGTCTGTGCGTCCGGCATTCGAATCGCACGTGCGTTGTTTCCGCTGCCCATGATGAATCAAGGAAAGGTTGGAGACAAAAATTACTTTCCACGCAGACGGAATAAACTGTTGCTACTGGCCTCAGCTGGAGGGACCTGGACTCGTAAGTTCGAAGCCGTGGGGGCCAAATATTTCGCCCCGCTCCATGCTAATGTCCTATTCCTCGAGTGAAATATTTTGCCCCTGGCGTTTCGAACTTACGGACCCTGCTCTCTAACCGATTAGGGGGCGTAGCAGATTCGAGATCAGGAGCTCGTGAGATCGCATCCCACCGCGGGACACAACCGTCTCCGTCGTTACAATGGTTGGCTGCCTTGATAAGGACACCGCCTATGGAGGTGGTCTCGCCTCCCAAGGGTATCATCAAGGTTAGAGCTGAGGGTCCTTCTTTTACGCTTTTAGACCAAGGACATGGTATCCTTATCTTACTATTCGCACGGTAAGGTGCGAATCACGGTTGCGGCGGCAACACGACAGCGCGGCGGTTGACCGTACCCACCTGTATGGAGCCGCAACGTTCATGACGACATAAATGAACTACAGCTGATGCAATGCGACCCGGTACCCTTCAATAAGCCCTCGTTGCCCAGTTACAGGCCTGGGATCGATCCCTCACGAACAAATAGGGATACAGTAAGGCTACTTGTGCCAAAAAAAATTAAAGGACAAACTAAGGAAAGGTACGGACTCCTGGAAAAAAAAGTAGCGCATTCTGATGAAAATTAGCTACGCCTTTTCTGCATATTTATTTTCCGACATGACTTTTACCCTTACCACAGGGTGAATCAGTTTAAGATCTACTCTGTGCCAGTACCCAGTGTCACAGGTCAACGGGCACCAATCAGGCATTGATGTGAAAAATCCTGATGCACACAATGGGTGCCTTTCGTGTCATCTGGTCAAATCTTAGAAATGTGGGCCCCAGTGCCTCAGCGTTCTGTGTACGACGCACGCTTACCTGCATATTGTAGGCGGCCAAGGTATCCGACGGATCCACGTCACCGCGTGGGGCCTGGTCCAAGTTGTGGGCGTTCTGTGGATGAGGGTATCTGGGTCCGACGGTGAGGTCGGCGGGGCACGCGGGAAGCACGGCCCCGCCGTGGCGTGGGTCGTGCTCCCCGACCTCCCCGACCTCCTCAGCCTTCTCGGCCAGGGCCGCCAGCTGCTCGAACAGGAGGTCCTCGATGTCGCGACCAACTGGCAGCAAAGGGTCCTCGCTGTGGTGAACCTGTGGCACCGGGGAGTTGTTACACCGCGGTGCCGTGGGGGCCGCTGACCGCTGCAGCGTAGGCTGAGATGTCACCCCAATGGGGGGGCGCTGTCCCGCGGCCCCGTCAACCGACCCTGTTTGGTGGTTACTACGGCTACGACCCTCCCGGATATCAGAACCGGTTGCCATGACGACGCCATCCCTACCGCTGGTTCCGAGAGGCGATTCAAACTGCTGCAGATCGGAAAACGGCGACGTCAATGTGTGTGTCTTCGAGGCGTTTGAACCTTGTCGGTCGTGTTTACCGTTGGAGGCGGACGCTCCTTTAACCCGGCGCGATAAGCGGCTCTCCTTGGTCGGCAACAAGGGCGGTGATTCGCACAGATTGTCTTCCTCAGACGTGTGGCAGTGGTCTCCAAGCCCAGCGGAACCGCGGCGCTGATGCCGCGGCTGCCTGCGCCCGCGACCTGCGTGACCCGTATCGCGCTTCCTGTGTTTAATGTCCGGGTGGAGGTTTCCCGCGCTGAGCGCCCCGAAGTCGTCTGGGGCCACGTGGCCAGCCGCCCCGGCGTCCGAGCCGGAAGCGGCGGCTCGCTTGGCCTTCCGCCTCGCCCCCGTCGGCTTCCCCTCCGTGCCCGGGTCGACAGCCGCGCTGAACCTCTGCAAGTGTGAAAACAGGGTAACAGAGACTAAAGAAGCCGCGATGTCACTGGCCTGTCGTAGCTATAAGGACGGTGTCTCTGGCCTGTCGTAGCTATAAGGACGATGTCACTGGCCTGTCGTAGCTATAAGGACGGTGTCTCTGGCCTGTCGTAGCTATAAGGACGGTGTCTCTGGCCTGTCGTAGTTATAAGGACGGTGTCTCTGGCCTGTCGTAGCTATAAGGACGGTGTCTCTGGTCTGTCGTAGCTATAAGGACGGTGTCTCTGGCCTGTCGTAGCTATAAGGACGATGTCACTGGCCTGTCGTAGCTATAAGGACGGTGTCTCTGGCCTGTCGTAGCTATAAGGACGGTGTCTCTGGCCTGTCGTAGCTATAAGGACGGTGTCTCTGGCTTGTCGTACCTATAAGGACGGTGTCTCTGGCCTGTCGTAGCTATAAGGACGGTGTCTCTGGCCTGTCGTACCTATAAGGACGGTGTCTCTGGTCTCTGGTCTGTCGTACATATAAGGACGGCGTCTCTGGCCTGTCGTAGCTATAAGGACGGTGTCTCTGGCCTGTCGTAGCTATAAAGACGGTGTCACTGGCCTGTCGTAGCTATATGGACGGCGTCTCTGGCCTGTCGTAGCTATAAGGACGGTGTCACTGGCCTGTCGTAGCTATAAGGACGATGTCGCTGGCCTGTCGTGGCTATAAGGACGGTGTCACTGGCCTGTCGTGGCTATAAGGACGGTGTCTCTGGCCTGTCGTAGCTATCAGGACGGTGTCTCTGGCCTGTCGTACCTATATGGACGATGTCACTGGCCTGTCGTGGCTATAAGGACGATGTCACTGGCCTGTCGTAGCTATAAGGACGGTGTCTCTGGCCTGTCGTAGCTATAAGGACAATGTCACTGGCCTGTCGTAGCTATAAGGACGGTGTCTCTGGCCTGTCGTGGCTATTAGGACGGTGTCTCTGGCCTGTCGTAGCTATAAGGACAATGTCACTGGCCTGTCGTAGCTATAAGGACGGTGTCTCTGGCCTGTCGTGGCTATTAGGACGGTGTCTCTGGCCTGTCGTAGCTATAAGGACAATGTCACTGGCCTGTCGTAGCTATAAGGACGGTGTCTCTGGCCTGTCGTGGCTATTAGGACGGTGTCTCTGGTCTGTCGTAGCTATAAGGACGGTGTCTCTGGCCTGTCGTAGCTATAAAGACGGTGTCACTGGCCTGTCGTACCTATAAGGACGGTGTCTCTGGCTGGTCGTACCTATAAAGACGGTGTCTCTGGCCTGTCGTACCTATAAGGACGATGTCACTGGCCTGTCGTAGCTATAAGGACGGTGTCTCTGGCCTGTCGTAGCTATAAGGACGGTGTCTCTGGCCTGTCGTAGCTATAAGGACGGTGTCACTGGCCTGTCGTTGCTATAAGGACGGTGTCACTGGCCTGTCGTAGCTATAAGGACGGTGTCTCTGGCCTGTCGTAGCTATAAGGACGGTGTCACTGGCCTGTCGTAGCTATAAGGACGGTGTCACTGACCTGTCGTAGCTATAAGGACGGTGTCACTGGCCTGTCGGAGCTATAAGGACGGTGTCACTGACCTGTCGTGGCTATAAGGACGGTGTCACTGACCTGTCGTAGCTATAAGGACGGTGTCACTGGCCTGTCGTACCTATAAGGACGGTGTCACTGACCTGTCGTAGCTATAAGGACGGTGTCACTGGCCTGTCGGAGCTATAAGGACGGTGTCTCTGGCTTGTCGTAGCTATAAGGACGGTGTCTCTGGCCTGTCGTAGCTATAAGGACGGTGTCACTGGCCTGTCGGAGCTATAAGGACGGTGTCACTGGCCTGTCGTAGCTATAAGGACGGTGTCACTGACCTGTCGTACTTATAAGGACGGTGTCACTGGCCTGTCGTAGCTATAAGGACGGTGTCACTGACCTGTCGTAGCTATAAGGACGGTGTCACTGGCCTGTCGGAGCTATAAGGACGGTGTCTCTGGCTTGTCGTAGCTATAAGGACGGTGTCTCTGGCCTGTCGTACCTATAAGGACGGTGTCACTGGCCTGTCGTACCTATAAGGACGGTGTCTCTGGCCTGTCGTAACTATAAGGACGGTGTCACTCGCCTGTCGTAGCTATAAGGACGGTGTCTCTGGCTTGTCGTACCAATAAGGACGGTGTCTCTGGCCTGTCGTAGCTATAAGGACGGTGTCTCTGGCTTGTCGTAGCTATAAGGACGGTGTCTCGGGCCTGTCGTACCTATAAGGAGGGTGCCTCTCGCCTGTCGTAGCTATAAGGACGGTGTCTCTGGCCTGTCGGAGCTATAAGGACGGTGTCACTGGCCTGTCGTAGCTATAAGGACGGTGTCACTGGCCTGTCGTAGCTATAAGGACGATGTCTCTGGCTTGTCGTAGCTATAAGGACGGTGTCACTGGCCTGTCGTAGCTATAAGGACGGTGTCTCTGGCCTGTCGTAGCTATAAGGACGGTGTCTCTGGCCTGTCGTAGCTATAAGGACGATGTCGCTGGCCTGTCGTGGCTATAAGGACGGTGTCACTGGCCTGTCGTACCTATAAGGACGGTGTCTCTGGCCTGTCGTAGTAAAAAGACGGTGTCACTGGCCTGTCGTAGCTATAAGGACGGTGTCACTGGCCTGTCGTAGCTATAAGGACGATGTCTCTGGCCTGTCGTAGCTATAAGGACGGTGTCTCTGGCTTGTCGTAGCTGTAAGGACGGTGTCACTGGCCTGTCGTACCTAAAACGACGGTGTCTCTGGCCTGTCGTAGCTATAAAGACGGTGTCACTGGCCTGTCGTAGCTATAAGGACGGTGTCACTGGCCTGTCGTAGCTATAAGGACGGTGTCTCTGGCCTGTCGTACCTATAAGGACGGTGTCTCTGGCCTGTCGTACCTATAAGGACGGCGTCTCTGGCCTGTCGTACAAATAAGGACGGTGTCTCTGGCCTGTCGTAGCTATAAGGACGGTGTCTCTGGCTTGTCGTAGCTATAAGGACGGTGTCTCGGGCCTGTCGTACCTATAAGGAGGGTGCCTCTCGCCTGTCGTAGCTATAAGGACGGTGTCTCTGGCCTGTCGGAGCTATAAGGACGGTGTCACTGGCCTGTCGTAGCTATAAGGACGGTGTCACTGGCCTGTCGTAGCTATAAGGACGGTGTCTCTGGCTTGTCGTAGCTATAAGGACGGTGTCACTGGCCTGTCGTAGCTATAAGGACGGTGTCTCTGGCCTGTCGTAGCTATAAGGACGGTGTATCTGGCCTGTCGTAGCTATAAGGACGATGTCGCTGGCCTGTCGTGGCTATAAGGACGGTGTCACTGGCCTGCCGTACCTATAAGGACGGTGTCTCTGGCCTGTCGTAGTAAAAAGACGGTGTCACTGGCCTGTCGTAGCTATAAGGACGGTGTCACTGGCCTGTCGTAGCTATAAGGACGATGTCTCTGGCCTGTCGTAGCTATAAGGACGGTGTCTCTGGCTTGTCGTAGCTGTAAGGACGGTGTCACTGGCCTGTCGTACCTAAAACGACGGTGTCTCTGGCCTGTCGTAGCTATAAAGACGGTGTCACTGGCCTGTCGTAGCTATAAGGACGGTGTCACTGGCCTGTCGTAGCTATAAGGACGGTGTCTCTGGCCTGTCGTACCTATAAGGACGGTGTCTCTGGCCTGTCGTACCTATAAGGACGGCGTCTCTGGCCTGTCGTAGCTATAAGGACGGTGTCTCTGGTCTGTCGTAGCTATAAAGACGGTGTCACTGGCCTGTCGTAGCTATAAGGACGGTGTCACTGGCCTGTCGTAGCTATAAGGACGGTGTCTCTGGCCTGTCGTACCTATAAGGACGGTGTCTCTGGCCTGTCGTACCTATAAGGACGGCGTCTCTGGCCTGTCGTAGCTATAAGGACGGTGTCTCTGGTCTGTCGTAGCTATAAAGACGTTGTCACTGGCCTGTCGTAGCTATAAGGACGCTGTCTCTGGCCTGTCGTAGCTATAAAGACGGTGTCACTGGCCTGTCGTAGCTATAAGGACGGCGTCTCTGGCCTGTCGTAGCTATAAGGACGGTGTCTCTGGCCTGTCGTGGCTATTAGGACGGTGTCTCTGGCCTGTCGTAGCTATAAGGACGGTGTCTCTGGCCTGTCGTAGCTATAAGGACGGTGTCTCTGGCCTGTCGTGGCTATTAGGACGGTGTCTCTGGCCTGTCGTAGCTATAAGGACGGTGTCACTGGCCTGTCGTACCTATAAGGACGATGTCACTGGCCTGTTGTAGCTATAAGGACGGTGTCTCTGGCCTGTCGTAGCTATAAGGACGGTGTTTCTGGCATGTCGTGGCTATTAGGACGGTGTCTCTGGCCTGTCGTAGCTATAAGGACGGTGTCTCTGGCCTGTCGTGGCTATTAGGACGGAGTCTCTGGCCTGTCGTAGCTATAAGGACGGTGTCTCTGGCCTGTCGGAGCTATAAGGACGGTGTCTCTGGCCTGTCGTAGCTATTAGGACGGTGTCACTGGCCTGTCGGAGCGATAAGGACGGTGTCTCTGGCCTGTCGTAGCTATAAGGACAATGTCTCTGGCCTGTCGTAGCTATAAGGACGGTGTCTCGGGCCTGTCGTACCTATAAGGAGGGTGTCTCTCGCCTGTCGTAGCTATAAGGACGGTGTCTCTGGCCTGTCGGAGCTATAAGGACGGTGTCACTGGCCTGTCGTAGCTATAAGGACGGTGTCACTGGCCTGTCGTAGCTATAAGGACGGTGTCTCTGGCTTGTCGTAGCTATAAGGACGGTGTCACTGGCCTGTCGTAGCTATAAGGACGGTGTCTCTGGCCTGTCGTAGCTATAAGGACGGTGTCTCTGGCCTGTCGTAGCTATAAGGACGATGTCGCTGGCCTGTCGTGGCTATAAGGACGGTGTCACTGGCCTGTCGTACCTATAAGGACGGTGTCTCTGGCCTGTCGTAGTAAAAAGACGGTGTCACTGGCCTGTCGTAGCTATAAGGACGGTGTCACTGGCCTGTCGTAGCTATAAGGACGATGTCTCTGGCCTGTCGTAGCTATAAGGACGGTGTCTCTGGCTTGTCGTAGCTGTAAGGACGGTGTCACTGGCCTGTCGTACCTAAAACGACGGTGTCTCTGGCCTGTCGTAGCTATAAAGACGGTGTCACTGGCCTGTCGTAGCTATAAGGACGGTGTCTCTGGCCTGTCGTAGCTATAAGGACGGTGTCTCTGGCCTGTCGTAGCTATAAGGACGGTGTCTCTGGCCTGTCGTGGCTATTAGGACGGTGTCTCTGGCCTGTCGTGGCTATTAGGACGGTGTCTCTGGCCTGTCGTAGCTATAAGGACGGTGTCTCTGGCCTGTCGTGGCTATTAGGACGGTGTCTCTGGCCTGTCGTAGCTATAAGGACGGTGTCTCTGGCCTGTCGTAGCTATAAGGACGGTGTCTCTGGCCTGTCGTGGCTATTAGGACGGTGTCTCTGGCCTGTCGTGGCTATTAGGACGGTGTCTCTGGCCTGTCGTAGCTATAAGGACGGTGTCTCTGGCCTGTCGTAGCTATAAGGACGGTGTCTCTGGCCTGTCGTGGCTATTAGGACGGTGTCTCTGGCCTGTCGTAGCTATAAGGACGGTGTCTCTGGCCTGTCGTAGCTATAAGGACGGTGTCACTGGCGTGTCGTAGCTATAAGGACGGTGTCTCTGGCCTGTCGTGGCTATTAGGACGGTGTCTCTGGCCTGTCGTAGCTATAAGGACGGTGTCTCTGGCTTGTTGTGGCTATTAGGACGGTGTCTCTGGCCTGTCGTAGCTATAAGGACGGTGTCACTGGCCTGTCGTAGCTATAAGGACGGTGTCTCTGGCCTGTCGTGGCTATTAGGACGGTGTCTCTGGCCTGTCGTAGCTATAAGGACGGTGTCTCTGGCCTGTCGTAGCTATAAGGACGGTGTCTCTGGCCTGTCGTAGCTATAAGGACGGTGTCTCTGGCCTGTCGTAGTTATAAGGACGGCGTCTCTGGCCTGTCGTGGCTATAAAAACGGTGTCTCTGGCTTGTCGTAGCTATAAGGACGGTGTCACTGGCATGTCGTAGCTATAAGGACGGTGTCTCTGGCCTGTCGTGGCTATAAGGACGGTGTCTCTGGCTTGCCGTAGCTATAAGGACGGTGTCTCTGGCCTGTCGTAACTATAAGGACGATGTCGCTGGCCTGTCGTGGCTATAAGGACGGTGTCACTGGCCTGTCGTACCTATAAGGACGATGTCACTGGCCTGTTGTAGCTATAAGGACGGTGTCTCTGGCCTGTCGTACCTATAAGGACGGTGTCTCTGGCCTGTCGTACATATAAGGACGGCGTCTCTGGCCTGTCGTAGCTATAAGGACGATGTCTCTGGCCTGTCGTAGCTATAAAGACGGTGTCACTGGCCTGTCGTAGCTATAAGGACGGTGTCTCTGGCCTGTCGTACCTATAAGGACGGTGTCTCTGGCCTGTCGTACCTATAAGGACGGTGTCTCTGGCCTGTCGTACCTATAAGGACGGTGTCACTGGCCTGTCGTAGCTATAAGGACGGTGTCTCTGGCCTGTCGTAGCTATAAGGACGGTGTCTCTGGCCTATCGTAGCTATAAGGACGGTGTCTCTGGCCTGTCGTTCCTATAAGGACGGTGTCTCTGGCCTGTCGTAGCTATAAGGACGGTGTCTCTGGCCTGTCGTAGCTATAAAGACGGTGTCACTGGCCTGTCGTACCTATAAGGACGGTGTCTCTGGCTTGTCGTACCTATAAAGACGGTGTCTCTGGCCTGTCGTACCTATAAGGACGATGTCACTGGCCTGTCGTAGCTATAAGGACGGTGTCTCTGGCCTGTCGTAGCTATAAGGACGGTGTATCTGGCCTGTCGTAGCTATAAGGACGGTGTCACTGGCCTGTCGTAGCTATAAGGACGGTATCACTGGCCTGTCGTAGCTATAAGGACGGTGTCTCTGGCCTGTCGTAGCTATAAGGACGGTGTCACTGGCCTGTCGTTCCTATAAGGACGGTGTCACTGGCCTGTCGTAGCTATAAGGACGGTGTCACTGACCTGTCGTAGCTATAAGGACGGTGTCACTGGCCTGTCGTAGCTATAAGGACGGTGTCTCTGGCTTGTCGTAGCTATAAGGACGGTGTCTCTGGCCTGTCGTACCTATAAGGACGGTGTCACTGGCCTGTCGTACCTATAAGGACGGTGTCTCTGGCTTGTCGTACCAATAAGGACGGTGTCTCTGGCCTGTCGTAGCTATAAGGACGGTGTCTCTGGCTTGTCGTAGCTATAAGGACGGTGTCTCTGGCCTGTCGTACCTATAAGGAGGGTGTCTCTCGCCTGTCGTAGCTATAAGGACGGTGTCTCTGGCCTGTCGCAGCTATAAGGACGGTGTCACTGGCCTGTCGTAGCTATAAGGAAGGTGTCACTGGCCTGTCGTAGCTATAAGGACGGTGTCTCTGGCTTGTCGCAGCTATAAGGACGGTGTCACTGGCCTGTCGTAGCTATAAGGACGGTGTCTCTGGCCTGTCGTAGCTATAAGGACGGTGTCTCTGGCCTGTCGTAGCTATAGGGACGGTGTCTCTGGCCTGTCGTAGCTATAAGGACGGTGTCACTGGCCTGTCGTAGCTATAAGGACGGTGTCTCTGGCCTGTCGTACCTATAAGGGCGGTGTCTCTGGCCTGTCGTAGCTATAAGGACGGTGTCTCTGACCTGTCGTACCTATAAGGACGGTGTCTCTGGCCTGTCGTAGCTATAAGGACGATGTCGCTGGCCTGTCGTGGCTATAAGGACGGTGTCACTGGCCTGTCGTGGCTATAAGGACGGTGTCTCTGGCATGTCGTACCTATCAGGACAGTGTCTCTGGCCTGTCGTACCTATATGGACGATGTCACTGGCCTGTCGTGGCTATAAGGACGATGTCACTGGCCTGTCGTAGCTATAAGGACGGTGTCTCTGGCCTGTCGTAGCTATAAGGACAATGTCACTGGCCTGTCGTAGCTATAAGGACGGTGTCTCTGGCCTGTCGTGGCTTTAAGGACGGTGTCTCTGGCCTGTTGTAGTTATAAGGACGGCGTCTCTGGCCTGTCGTGGCTATAAAAACGGTGTCTCTGGCTTGTCGTAGCTATAAGGACGGTGTCACTGGCATGTCGTAGCTATAAGGACGGTGTCTCTGGCCTGTCGTGGCTATAAGGACGGTGTCTCTGGCTTGTCGTAGCTATAAGGACGGTGTCTCTGGCCTGTCGTAATTATAAGGACGATGTCGCTGGCCTGTCGTGGCTATAAGGACGGTGTCACTGGCCTGTCGTACCTATAAGGACGATGTCACTGGCCTGTTGTAGCTATAAGGACGGTGTCTCTGGCCTGTCGTACCTATAAGGACGGTGTCTCTGGCCTGTCGTACATATAAGGACGGCGTCTCTGGCCTGTCGTAGCTATAAGGACGATGTCTCTGGCCTGTCGTAGCTATAAAGACGGTGTCACTGGCCTGTCGTAGCTATAAGGACGGTGTCTCTGGCCTGTCGTACCTATAAGGACGGTGTCTCTGGCCTGTCGTACCTATAAGGACGGTGTCTCTGGCCTGTCGTACCTATAAGGACGGTGTCACTGGCCTGTCGTAGCTATAAGGACGGTGTCTCTGGCCTGTCGTAGCTATAAGGACGGTGTCTCTGGCCTGTCGTAGCTATAAGGACGGTGTCTCTGGCCTGTCGTACCTATAAGGACGGTGTCACTGGCCTGTCGTACCTATAAGGACGGTGTCTCTGGCTTGTCGTACCTATAAGGACGGTGTCACTGGCCTGTCGTACCTATAAGGACGGTGTCTCTGGCTCGTCGTACCTATAAGGACGGCGTCTCTGGCCTGTCGTAGCTATAAGGACGGTGTCACTGGCCTGTCGTACCTATAAGGACGGTGTCTCTGGCTCGTCGTACCTATAAGGACGGCGTCTCTGGCCTGTCGTAGCTATAAGGACGGTGTCTCTGGCCTGTCGTACCTATAAGGACGGTGTCACTGGCCTGTCGTAGCTATAAGGACGGTGTCTCTGGCCTGTCGTAGCTATAAGGACGGTGTCTCTGGCCTGTCGTAGCTATAAGGACGGTGTCTCTGGCCTGTCGTACCTATAAGGACGGTGTCACTGGCCTGTCGTAGCTATAAGGACGGTGTCTCTGGCCTGTCGTAGCTATAAGGACGGTGTCTCTGGCCTGTCGTAGCTATAAGGACGGTGTCTCTGGCCTGTCGTAGTTATAAGGACGGCGTCTCTGGCCTGTCGTGGCTATAAAAACGGTGTCTCTGGCTTGTCGTAGCTATAAGGACGGTGTCACTGGCATGTCGTAGCTATAAGGACGGTGTCTCTGGCCTGTCGTGGCTATAAGGACGGTGTCTCTGGCTTGTCGTAGCTATAAGGACGGTGTCTCTGGCCTGTCGTAACTATAAGGACGATGTCGCTGGCCTGTCGTGGCTATAAGGACGGTGTCACTGGCCTGTCGTACCTATAAGGACGATGTCACTGGCCTGTTGTAGCTATAAGGACGGTGTCTCTGGCCTGTCGTACCTATAAGGACGGTGTCTCTGGCCTGTCGTACATATAAGGACGGCGTCTCTGGCCTGTCGTAGCTATAAGGACGATGTCTCTGGCCTGTCGTAGCTATAAAGACGGTGTCACTGGCCTGTCGTAGCTATAAGGACGGTGTCTCTGGTCTGTCGTACCTATAAGGACGGTGTCTCTGGCCTGTCGTACCTATAAGGACGGTGTCACTGGCCTGTCGTACCTATAAGGACGGTGTCTCTGGCCTGTCGTACCTATAAGGACGGTGTCACTGGCCTGTCGTAGCTATAAGGACGGTGTCTCTGGCCTGTCGTAGCTATAAGGACGGTGTCTCTGGCCTGTCGTAGCTATAAGGACGGTGTCTCTGGCCTGTCGTACCTATAAGGACGGTGTCACTGGCCTGTCGTACCTATAAGGACGGCGTCTCTGGCCTGTCGTAGCTATAAGGACGGTGTCTCTGGTCTGTCGTAGCTATAAGGACGGTGTCTCTGGCCTGTCGTACCTATAAGGACGGCGTCTCTGGCCTGTCGTAGCTATAAGGACGGTGTCTCTGGCCTGTCGTAGCTATAAGGACGGTGTCTCTGGCCTGTCGTAGCTATAAGGACGGTGTCTCTGGCTTGTCGTACCTATAAGGACGGTGTCACTGGCCTGTCGTACCTATAAGGACGGTGTCTCTGGCCTGTCGTAGCTATAAGGACGGTGTCTCTGGCCTGTCGTAGCTATAAGGACGGTGTCACTGGCCTGTCGTACCTATAAGGACGGTGTCTCTGGCTTGTCGTACCTATAAGGACGGTGTCACTGGCCTGTCGTACCTATAAGGACGGTGTCACTGGCCTGTCGTAGCTATAAGGACGGTGTCTCTGGCCTGTCGTACCTATAAGGACGGTGTCTCTGGCCTGTCGTAGCTATAAGGACGGTGTCTCTGGCCTGTCGTACCTATAAGGACGGTGTCACTGGCCTGTCGTACCTATAAGGACGGCGTCTCTGGCCTGTCGTACCTATAAGGACGGTGTGACTGGCCTGTCGTAGCTATAAGGACGGTGTCTCTGGTCTGTCGTAGCTATAAGGACGGTGTCTCTGGCCTGTCGTACCTATAAGGAGGGTGTCTCTCGCCTGTCGTAGCTATAAGGACGGTGTCTCTGGTCTGTCGTAGCTATAAGGACGGTGTCTCTGGCCTGTCGTAGCTATAAGGACGGTGTCTCTGGCTCGTCGTACCTATAAGGACGGTGTCTCTGGCCTGTCGTGGCTATAAGGACGGTGTCTCTGGCCTGTCGTAGCTATAAGGACGGTGTCTCTGGCCTGTCGTACCTATAAGGACGGCGTCTCTGGCCTGTCGTAGCTATAAGGACGGTGTCTCTGGTCTGTCGTAGCTATAAGGACGGTGTCACTGGCCTGTCGTACCTATAAGGACGGTGTCTCTGGTCTGGCGTACCTATAAGGACGGTGTCACTGGCCTGTCGTAGCTATAAGGACGGTGTCTCTGGTCTGTCGTAGCTATAAGGACGGTGTCTCTGGCCTGTCGTACCTATAAGGACGGTGTCTCTGGTCTGTCGTACCTATAAGGACGGTGTCTCTGGTCTGTCGTACCTATAAGGACGGTGTCACTGGCCTGTCGTAGCTATAAGGACGGTGTCACTGGCCTGTCGTACCTATAAGGACGGTGTCTCTGGCCTGTCGTAGCTATAAGGACGGTGTCACTGGCCTGTCGTACCTATAAGGACGGTGTCACTGGCCTGTCGTAGCTATAAGGACGGTGTCACTGGCCTGTCGTGCCTATAAGGACGGTGTCTCTGGCCTGTCGTACCTATAAGGACGGTGTCTCTGGCCTGTCGTAGCTATAAGGACGGTGTCTCTGGCCTGTTGTAGCTATAAGGACGGTGTCTCTGGCCTGTTGTAGCTATAAGGACGGTGTCACTGGCCTGTCGTAGCTATAAGGACGGTGTCACTGGCCTGTCGTGCCTATAAGGACGGTGTCTCTGGCCTGTCGTACCTATAAGGACGGTGTCTCTGGCCTGTCGTAGCTATAAGGACGGTGTCTCTGGCCTGTTGTAGCTATAAGGACGGTGTCTCTGGCCTGTCGTAGCTATAAGGACGGTGTCTCTGGCCTGTTGTAGCTATAAGGACGGTGTCTCTGGCCTGTCGTACCTATAAGGACGGTGTCACTGACCTGTCGTAGCTATAAGGACGGTGTCACTGGCCTGTCGTACCTATAAGGACGGTGTCACTGGCCTGTCGTACCTATAAGGACGGTGTCTCTGGCCTGTCGTACCTATAAGGACGGTGTCACTGACCTGTCGTAGCTATAAGGACGGTGTCACTGGCCTGTCGTACCTATAAGGACGGTGTCACTGGCCTGTCGTAGCTATAAGGACGGTGTCTCTGGCCTGTCGTACCTATAAGGACGGTGTCACTGGCCTGTCGTACCTATAAGGACGGTGTCTCTGGCCTGTCGTACCTATAAGGACGGTGTCACTGGCCTGTCGTAGCTATAAGGACGGTGTCTCTGGCTTGTCGTAGCTATAAGGACGGTGTCACTGGCCTGTCGTACCTATAAGGACGGTGTCACTGGCCTGTCGTAGCTATAAGGACGGTGTCACTGGCCTGCCGTAGCTATAAGGACGGTGTCTCTGGCTTGTCGTAGCTATAAGGACGGTGTCTCTGGCCTGTCGTAGCTATAAGGACGGTGTCACTAGCCTGTCGTACCTATAAGGACGGTGTCTCTGGTCTGTCGTAGCTATAAGGACGGTGTCACTGGCCTGTCGTAGCTATAAGGACGGTGTCTCTGGTCTGTCGTAGCTATGTGGACGGTGTCACTGGCCTGTCGTACCTATAAGGACGGTGTCACTGGCCTGTCGTACCTATAAGGACGGTGTCACTGGCCTGTCGTAGCTATAAGGACGGTGTCACTGGCCTGTCGTACCTATAAGGACGGTGTCTCTGGCTAGTCGTACCTATAAGGACGGTGTCACTGGCCTGTCGTAGCTATAAGGACGGTGTCACTGGCCTGTCGTACCTATAAGGACGGTGTCACTGGCCTGTCGTACCTATAAGGACGGTGTCACTGGCCTGTCGTAGCTATAAGGACGGTGTCACTGGCCTGTCGTACCTATAAGGACGGTGTCACTGGCCTGTCGTAGCTATAAGGACGGTGTCACTGGCCTGTCGTAGCTATAAGGACGGTGTCACTGGCCTGTCGTAGCTATAAGGACGGTGTCACTGACCTGTCGTAGCTATAAGGACGGTGTCACTGGCCTGTCGTACCTATAAGGACGGTGTCTCTGGCCTGTCGTACCTATAAGGACGGTGTCACTGGCCTGTCGTAGCTATAAGGACGGTGTCACTGGCCTGTCGTACCTATAAGGACGGTGTCACTGGCCTGTCGTAGCTATAAGGACGGTGTCACTGGCCTGTCGTAGCTATAAGGACGGTGTCACTGACCTGTCGTAGCTATAAGGACGGTGTCACTGGCCTGTCGTACCTATAAGGACGGTGTCTCTGGCCTGTCGTAGCTATAAGGACGGTGTCTCTGGCCTGTCGTACCTATAAGGACGGTGTCTCTGGCCTGTCGTACCTATAAGGACGGTGTCTCTGGCCTGTCGTAGCTATAAGGACGGTGTCTCTGGCCTGTCGTACCTATAAGGACGGTGTCACTGGCCTGTCGTACCTATAAGGACGGTGTCTCTGGCTTGTCGTACCTATAAGGACGGTGTCTCTGGCCTGTCGCAGCTATAAGGACGGTGTCTCTGGCCTGTCGTACCTATAAGGACGGTGTCTCTGGCCTGTCGTAGCTATAAGGACGGTGTCTCTGGCCTGTCGTACCTATAAGGACGGTGTCTCTGGCCTGTCGTAGCTATAAGGACGGTGTCACTGGCCTGTCGTAGCTATAAGGACGGTGTCACTAGCCTGTCGTACCTATAAGGACGGTGTCTCTGGCCTGTCGTACCTATAAGGACGGTGTCTCTGGCCTGTCGTAGCTATAAGGACGGTGTCTCTGGCCTGTCGTACCTATAAGGACGGTGTCTCTGGCCTGTCGTACCTATAAGGACGGTGTCTCTGGCCTGTCGTACCTATAAGGACGGTGTCTCTGGCCTGTCGTAGCTATAAGGACGGTGTCTCTGGCCTGTCGTACCTATAAGGACGGTGTCTCTGGCCTGTCGTACCTATAAGGACGGTGTCTCTGGCCTGTCGTACCTATAAGGACGGTGTCTCTGGCCTGTCGTACCTATAAGGACGGTGTCTCTGGCCTGTCGTACCTATAAGGACGGTGTCTCTGGCCTGTCGTACCTATAAGGACGGTGTCTCTGGCCTGTCGTACCTATAAGGACGGTGTCTCTGGCCTGTCGTACCTATAAGGACGGTGTCTCTGGCCTGTCGTAGCTATAAGGACGGTGTCTCTGGCCTGTCGTAGCTATAAGGACGGTGTCTCTGGCCTGTCGTACCTATAAGGACGGTGTCTCTGGCCTGTCGTACCTATAAGGACGGTGTCTCTGGCCTGTCGTACCTATAAGGACGGTGTCTCTGGCCTGTCGTACCTATAAGGACGGTGTCTCTGGCCTGTCGTACCTATAAGGACGGTGTCTCTGGTCTGTCGTAGCTATAAGGACGGTGTCTCTGGCCTGTCGTACCTATAAGGACGGTGTCTCTGGCCTGTCGTTCCTATAAGGACGGTGTCTCTGGCCTGTCGTACCTATAAGGACGGTGTCTCTGGCCTGTCGTACCTATAAGGACGGTGTCTCTGGCCTGTCGTACCTATAAGGACGGTGTCTCTGGCCTGTCGTACCTATAAGGACGGTGTCTCTGGCCTGTCGTACCTATAAGGACGGTGTCTCTGGCCTGTCGTACCTATAAGGACGGTGTCTCTGGCCTGTCGTACCTATAAGGACGGTGTCTCTGGCCTGTCGTACCTATAAGGACGGTGTCTCTGGCCTGTCGTACCTATAAGGACGGTGTCTCTGGCCTGTCGTACCTATAAGGACGGTGTCTCTGGCCTGTCGTACCTATAAGGACGGTGTCTCTGGCCTGTCGTACCTATAAGGACGGTGTCTCTGGCCTGTCGTACCTATAAGGACGGTGTCTCTGGCCTGTCGTAGCTATAAGGACGGTGTCTCTGGCCTGTCGTACCTATAAGGACGGTGTCTCTGGCCTGTCGTACCTATAAGGACGGTGTCTCTGGCCTGTCGTACCTATAAGGACGGTGTCTCTGGCTTGTCGTACCTATAAGGACGGTGTCTCTGGCCTGTCGCAGCTATAAGGACGGTGTCACTGGCCTGTCGTAGCTATAAGGACGGTCATGGTTATCTAAACATAGATCGGAGACTGCCTGGCATATGGCGCAAGTATTCAGGCAGAGGTTGGTCACGACTTTGCTGGTGAGCAATCTTAACCATTGTCATGGCATACCGGGGATAAGGTAATGAATATGCACGCATGTGTGGTTGGCATTCATTTGTCAATGGGAGCCTAGCTGTGACGTAACATCCCTGGTATGGCAGGGTACTGAGTAGTGACGTCATATCCCTATGGTAAGGTATTGAGTAGTGACGTCACATCCCTATGGTAAGGTATTGAGTAGTGACGTCAAACCCTAAGATAAGAGACCGGGTAGTGACACCATTACCTGAGATCTGCGACTGAGCAGTGACGTCACACCCTAAGGTAAGAGACTGGGTAGTGACACCATTACCTGAGATCTGGGACTGAGCAGTGACGTCACACCCTAAGGTAAGAGACCGGGTAGTGACACCATTACCTGAGATCTGGGACTGAGCAGTGACGTCACACCCTAAGATAAGAGACCGGGTAGTGACATCATTACCTGAGATCTGGGACTGAGCAGTGACGTCACACCCTAAGATAAGAGACCGGGTAGTGACACCATTACCTGAGATCTGGGACTGAGCAGTGACGTCACACCCTAAGATAAGAGACCGGGTAGTGACACCATTACCTGTGATCTGGGACTGAGCAGCGACGTCACACCCTAAGGTTAGAGACCGGGTAGTGACACCATTACCTGAGATCTGGGACTGAGCAGTGACGTCACACCCTAAGATAAGAGACCGGGTAGTGACACCATTACCTGAGATCTGGGACTGAGCAGTGACGTCACACCCTAAGATAAGAGACCGGGTAGTGACACCATTACCTGAGATCTGAGACTGAGCAGTGACGTCACACCCTAAGATAAGAGACCGGGTAGTGACACCATTACCTGAGATCTGGGACTGAGCAGTGACGTCACACCCTAAGGTAAGAGACTGGGTAGTGACACCATTACCTGAGATCTGGGACTGAGCAGTGACGTCACACCCTAAGGTAAGAGACTGGGTAGTGACACCATTACCTGAGATCTGGGACTGAGCAGTGACGTCACACCCTAAGGTAAGAGACCGGGTAATGACACCATTACCTGAGATCTGGGACTGAGCAGTGACGTCACACCCTAAGGTAAGAGACTGGGCAGTGACACCATTACCTGAGATCTGGGACTGAGCAGTGACGTCACACCCTAAGGTTAAGAGACTGGGCAGTGACACCATTACCTGAGATCTGGGACTGAGCAGTGACGTCACACCCTAAGGTAAGAGGCCTGGGTAATGACACAATTACCTGAGATCTGGGACTGAGCAGTGACGTCACACCCTAAGGTTAGAGACTGGGCAGTGACACCATTACCTGAGATCTGGGACTGAGCAGTGACGTCACACCCTAAGGTTGGAGACCGGGTAGTGGCACCATTACCTGAGATCTGGGACTGAGCAGTGACGTCACACCCTAAGGTAAGAGACTGGGCAGTGACCCATTACCTGAAATCTGGGACTGAGCAGTGACGTCACACCCTAAGGTAACAGACCGGGTAGTGACACCATTACCTGCGATCGGGGACTGAGCAGTGACTTCACGCCGTGTTTGGCGGTTGCTATCTCTGCCAGACGACCTCTGACAGCGGGTCCAATGTCGTCGATATTGTCAACCTGGAAAACAAAATAGTTTAAGTCTTTGATCCCATTAAATGTTGAATGTAGAGATACCAGAATTTAGATTAAGAGACCTCTAGCAGTATAGGTCAATGCTTTTGTTTCTAATTAGATTCACATCGAGGAGGGGGCGGGCCACCTCGGTAAGCAGGCGGCGCTGAAGATCAACAGGTCGTGGGTTCGAACCATGACGCCTCTATCTGGGGTAAGTTTCCATGTTTCTTAGCCTTATTTTGCGTTCGTTCATATGTCCAAAACTGCCTAAAGCACCAGCGTGTCATTCAATGGGACGGTTTCACGTGGTGGTATTAGATCGGGCACACGAAAGCGGCATTGATCGAGAGACCCGAAAATGAACTGAAATATTAGGGTTTATATAGGCAGCTTTGGGCACAAACGAAGGCTATATTTCTGGGCCAACGATGACCTGCTGAACTGTGCCGCTCAGCCTGCTTGCCTGCCTACATACACTGAACTACCCCGTACGAAAAAGAAATACGAATTTCAGCTGTATAACTGGAGTTAGTTTTCGGTTAGCCGGTTAGAATTCCGTTATTCCTTAGCTAAAGAATGTATCATGCAAATTAGTTAGCTTTCGATTTACCAAATTGCAACTGTTGAAATTTGGGCAGTTCCTGATTTCAACCAGCTTTCAACTATTAGTTTCACTATTTTCACCGAAATTCTCGTCGTTTATTTTAACTAATTATATACTTTGAATACTTCTAAGTTCCTGATTTCAACCAGCTTTCAATTAGTACTGAGTTTCAGGAGAACCTAAATTTGAACTCTTTTGAAGGATAATTTACATGTCCCCGGGCCAGGGAAAAACTAGTTGCAAAAAATAACTTCAGTTTGCTTTCTGCTGAGGACTTCCTCTAATTTAACTGAAACTGTTCTAACTTTTCCTTTTCGTAAGGGAGGGGCTCCACAGACAGAGAACACCTTCCGTGTACCTGCAAGGCGTTCAGGCAGTGGATCCTGAAGGCGTCGCTGTCGCTGTTCCCGATGATGTCCCGAATGCTCTGGCTCACCGTGGACACGGCCTGAGTCAGCAACTCCTGCTTCTAAAACATAGTCATGACATGGGACGCAACGTCGTATACATCAAAGGCTCAAACTGCATAAATATATGTCATAAATATAAATCAAAAGTCAGAAATATAACCAGAAATATAACTTAACAATCAGAAATATAACTCAAAAGTCAGAAATATAACTCAAAAGTCAGAAATATAACTCAAAAATCAAAAATATAACTCAAAAGTCAGAGAAATACATGTATAACTCAAAAGTCAGAAATATAATTCCAAAGTCATTAATATAATTCCAAAGTCATTAATATAATTCAAGTCATTATTATATAACCCAAAAGTCATTAACATAAGAGCTAAAAAGCTAAACACATTTCAATGAGGCCATATTTTCGTTTCGTGTGTTTCAATCAGACTTCTGAGTGATGCGTTCGAGGCCAAAGCAAACTGTTAGAAGACCTACATTTCAATATGTTTTATATATATGCTAGGCATATGTTTACGGAACAAAATAATATTTAACAAAAACATAAAAGCTTATTTTATTTCACAGCGCTGTCAACACATCACGTGTAATAAAAAAACCCACTGAATAACATGTAAAACAGGGCGAAACTTAAGGATGCCTCTCATTGAAATGTGTATGGATACCTGGTCATGGGCTGCGTGGTTGAGCAGGACACGATTCATGGCAGAACGCGTGGCTTTCTTCAGTTTACACCGATATTTGCACAATATCTGGCTAAAATTCTGCCGCAAGCAATCCAGGAATTCTGAAAGGAAGGCAAAATTATAGAGTTGCGTGAGAAAATACGTAAAATATATGAAAGGATCACAGCTGTGATATATCGGCCCAGGCCCGGTGGATGAAACACACCAAGCGCCTCGGGCCAAATGGGAAGTTCCCTTTGGCCTAACGCGTAAGGTGTTCGCTCGGGATGCGAAGGGTCGCCGGTTCGAAACCCGCCTAGAACTTTGCTAGGGTAGAACCGGCGTCCATTCGGGCCTGGGACCAGAAATACTACATTTGGTGCCGATGGAGACGAACCTGGGTTGTCGGAGCCACCCGGAGCCACATGATAAGGCCAGTGTCCGGTTTGACGGCGTGGCGCATGGTGGCGGTTACTGCGAGGTCGCAGTCCATTGGGGAAAGGGTGGAGTGTGATATCTCGGCCCAGGCCCGGTGGATGAAACACACCAAGCGCCTCGGGCCAAATGGGAAGTTCTCTTTGGCCTAACGCGTAAGGTATTCGCTCGGGATGCGAAGGGTCGCCGGTTCGAAACCCGCCTAGAACTTTCTAGGGTAGAACAAGCGTCCATTCGGGCCTGGGACCAGAAATACTACACAACGTGTTATGGGTTGTGTGTTACGACATTGAATGATATGTCACATCGAATAAACAACGCGTAGTGATTTGTTCCAAGCAGCTACCGCTTTAGTCCACGTGTGCACAACGCTGTTGCGAACACCACCTGAATCACTCTCCATGATTGGTTGTATATTCACGGGGCGCTTAACCACTGTTGGTCAATAGGATAAGGAAGGGAAGAGCGGAGCCATGTCTCCCGGGGTAACCCCCTATTCTTGGCCACAGCGGGGCTCGAGCTACCGATCCACGTGCCGTTAGGCTCTCACGTGGCCAGAGCGATGAAGGCCAGCGCTCTAACCCACTGAGCTATCGGGGCGGCCCCCATTCTCCATGAAGCTGTGTATGTATCATCACAAATTTGCATAGATCTCCATTGTTCCAGCTAACTATTCAAATGTGTGTAACATAGTGACAATGTATCAGTTAATGTCACCTCATATATATAGTTATATTACATTTGATCTCCATTGTTGGTCTAGCTATGAACCAATACGTCGGTCAGTGATCATAGCCAATGTAAGCGAATATAGAAATGGACTCAAGTGCACTCAGGTAGCACAGTTTAAACACCATACTATTATCGAAGTTATCACAAAGGCAACCGACCTATATATGTCTTTCAATACCAAATGATTTCAAATGAAATTTACGTAATATCGCGGCCAGTGTTTTGGGCCCGTATTACTATGACAACATCAGCCTATGCTATATCGGTCGTATGATATATAAACCCTCACATAATGTAGGAAAAAAAGGCAATGTCGACACTTATTCGCTAAAACTGACCACGAATTTTTTTTAATATGGGATAGCTGTATCACACTGCAAAAACACACTGTGACTGGTAGATTGTGATATTCTAATTAATGCTTCAGCGGAACATTAAAGAAAGCAGAAAATTAAATGCATGATTCTTATCATTATAAGTCAATTATTTGTTGTATTATAAATACATGGTTTGTATTATAAATACACTATTTGTATTATCAATACTGTTTGTATTAAAAATAGTTTGTGTTATAAATAATTATTTGTATTAAAAATACCTTATTTGTATTAAAAATACCTTATTTGTCTTAAAAATACATAATTTGTATTAAAAATACATTATTTGTATTGAAAATACATTATTTGTATTATAAATACATTATTTGCATTATTTTATAATATTATCTGTATTATAAAAAACATTTTTCGTATCAATTTCTAGTAATTATTTAGTATTATAATAAATCCATCAATTATAAATACACACAGCCTTTGACTGAGGCGTGTAGCTATCCCTTGACGCACCGAGGCGGTCCAGTAGTGAGGAGCCGGCCGCCGAGGCCTTGGGACACCGGTCCAGGCACATCGTCACAAGCAGTGTGCGGGGGGTGTCGGGTTGCTGCTGCTGCGGGCACGTCCAGTCCAGCAACGAGGAGTCCAGGTTGTCCTCAGTGGGCTTAACCCGGTAACACCAATCCACGCTCACCACCCCTTATCGAGGAAGTGAAAACGGATTGGTTGTATATTCAGGACGCTTTAACCACTTTTTGGTCATATCGCGTAAGGGGGTGGGGGGGGGGGGGGGGGGTGGGTGGGGGGTGGAGCCATGTCCCGGCCCGGGGGTTATACCCACTACTCTTTGCGAAGAAGGATCTTTACCCTAACCACCGATCCACGAGCCGGTAAGCTCTCATGTGGCCAGAGCACTCAAGGCGAGCGCTCTAACCCACTGAGCTATCGGGCCGACCCCGTCAAAATGGAAGGCTGATTCTTAAAACTCTTCAGATTAAGCGCTGGGGTTGCGTATGGTATAACATCGCTTTGCATCGCCGTGACGTATATGGTGCGCGCAGCGCTCAGTTATGCAAGTGTATTATGGGTCGCTGGCAGATAGTGAGCCCACATTGCACGTCTGGTAAGGTCACATCTACTGGACATTCAGGACAAACTTTGTTTATCGCCTTGAATCATGTCACAGCTCGGTGTCGTACCGCCGTCAGTGAGACATGTCACAGCTCGGTGTCGTACCGCCGTCAGTGAGACATGTCACAGCTCGGTGTCGTACCGCCGTGAGACATGTCACAGCTCGGTGTCGTACCGCCGTCAGTGAGACATGTCACAGCTCGGTGTCGTACCGCCGTCAGTGAGACATGTCACAGCTCGGTGTCGTACCGCCGTCAGTGAGACATGTCACAGCTCGGTGTCGTACCGCCGTCAGTGAGACATGTCACAGCTCGGTGTCGTACCGCCGTCAGCGGGACATGTCACAGCTCGGTGTCGTACCGCCGTCAGTGAGACATGTCACAGCTCGGTGTCGTACCGCCGTCAGCGGGACATGTCACAGCTCGGTGTCGTACCGCCGTCAGTGAGACATGTCACAGCTCGGTGTCGTACCGCCGTCAGTGAGACATGTCACAGCTCGGTGTCGTACCGCCGTCAGTGAGACATGCCACAGCTCGGTGTCGTACCGCCGTCAGTGAGACATGTCACAGCTCGGTGTCGTACCGCCGTGAGACATGTCACAGCTCGGTGTCGTACCGCCGTCAGTGAGACATGTCACAGCTCGGTGTCGTACCGCCGTCAGTGAGACATGTCACAGCTCGGCGTCGTACCGCCGTCAGTGAGACATGTCACAGCTCGGTGTCGTACCGCCGTGAGACATGTCACAGCTCGGTGTCGTACCGCCGTCAGTGAGACATGTCACAGCTCGGTGTCGTACCGCCGTCAGTGAGACATGTCACAGCTCGGTGTCGTACCGCCGTGAGACATGTCACAGCTCGGTGTCGTACCGCCGTCAGTGAGACATGTCACAGCTCGGTGTCGTACCGCCGTCAGTGAGACATGTCACAGCTCGGCGTCGTACCGCCGTCAGTGAGACATGTCACAGCTCGGTGTCGTACCGCCGTGAGACATGTCACAGCTCGGTGTCGTACCGCCGTCAGTGAGACATGTCACAGCTCGGTGTCGTACCGCCGTCAGTGAGACATGTCACAGCTCGGTGTCGTACCGCCGTCAGTGAGACATGTCACAGCTCGGTGTCGTACCGCCGTCAGTGAGACATGTCACAGCTCGGTGTCGTACCGCCGTCAGTGAGACATGTCACAGCTCGGTGTCGTACCGCCGTCAGTGAGACATGTCACAGCTCGGTGTCGTACCGCCGTCAGTGAGACATGTCACAGCTCGGTGTCGTACCGCCGTCAGTGAGACATGTCACAGCTCGGTGTCGTACCGCCGTCAGTGAGACATGTCACAGCTCGGTGTCGTACCGCCGTCAGTGAGACATGTCACAGCTCGGTGTCGTACCGCCGTCAATGAGACATGTCACAGCTCGGTGTCGTACCGCCGTCAGTGAGACATGTCACAGCTCGGTGTCGTACCGCCGTGAGACATGTCACAGCTCGGTGTCGTACCGCCGTCAGTGAGACATGTCACAGCTCGGTGTCGTACCGCCGTCAGTGAGACATGTCACAGCTCGGTGTCGTACCGCCGTCAATGAGACATGTCACAGCTCGGTGTCGTACCGCCGTCAGTGAGACATGTCGCAGCTTGGTGTCGTACCGCCGTCAGTGAGACATGTCACAGGCTGGTGTCGTACCGTCGTCAGTGAGACATGTCACAGCTCGATGTCGTACCGCCGTGAGACATGTCACAGCTCGGTGTCGTACCGCCGTCAGTGAGACATGTCACAGCTCGGTGTCGTACCGCCGTGAGACATGTCACAGCTCGGTGTCGTACCGCCGTCAGTGAGACATGTCACAGCTCGGTGTCGTACCACCGTCAGTGAGACATGTCACAGCTCGGTGTCGTACCGCCGTCAGTGAGACATGTCACAGCTCGGTGTCGTACCGCCGTCAGTGAGACATGTCACAGCTCGGTGTCGTACCGCCGTCAGTGAGACATGTCACAGCTCGGTGTCGTACCGCCGTCAGTGAGACATGTCACAGCTCGGTGTCGTACCGCCGTCAGTGAGACATGTCACAGCTCGGTGTCGCACCGCCGTCAGTGAGACATGTCACAGCTCGGTGTTGTACCGCCGTCAGTGAGACATGTCACAGCTCGGTGTCGTACCGCCGTCAGTGAGACATGTCACAGCTCGGTGTCGTACCGCCGTCAGTGAGACATGTCACAGCTCGGTGTCGTACCGCCGTCAGTGAGACATGCCACAGCTCGGTGTCGTACCGCCGTCAGTGAGACATGTCACAGCTCGGTGTCGTACCGCCGTCAGTGAGACATGTCACAGCTCGGTGTCGCACCGCCGTCAGTGAGACATGTCACAGCTCGGCGTCGTACCGCCGTCAGTGAGACATGTCACAGCTCGGTGTCGTACCGCCGTGAGACATGTCACAGCTCGGTGTCGTACCGCCGTCAGTGAGACATGTCACAGCTCGGTGTCGTACCGCCGTCAGTGAGACATGTCACAGCTCGGTGTCGCACCGCCGTCAGTGAGACATGTCACAGCTCGGTGTCGTACCGCCGTGAGACATGTCACAGCTCGGTGTCGTACCGCCGTCAGTGAGACATGTCACAGCTCGGTGTCGTACCGCCGTCAGTGAGACATGTCACACCTCGGTGTCGTACCGCCGTCAGTGAGACATGTCACAGCTCGGTGTCGTACCGCCGTCAGTGAGACATGTCACAGCTCGGTGTCGTACCGCCGTCAGTGAGACATGTCACAGCTCGGTGTCGTACCGCCGTCAGTGAGACATGTCACAGCTCGGTGTCGTACCGCCGTCAGTGAGACATGTCACAGCTCGGTGTCGTACCGCCGTCAGTGAGACATGTCACAGCTCGGTGTCGTACCGCCGTCAGTGAGACATGTCACAGCTCGGTGTCGTACCGCCGTCAGTGAGACATGTCACAGCTCGATGTCGTACCGCCGTGAGACATGTCACAGCTCGGTGTCGTACCGCCGTCAGTGAGACATGTCACAGCTCGGTGTCGTACCGCCGTCAGTGAGACATGTCACAGCTCGGTGTCGTACCGCCGTCAGTGAGACATGTCACAGCTCGGTGTCGCACCGCCGTCAGTGAGACATGTCACAGCTCGGTGTCGTACCGCCGTGAGACATGTCACAGCTCGGTGTCGTACCGCCGTCAGTGAGACATGTCACAGCTCGGTGTCGTACCGCCGTCAGTGAGACATGTCACAGCTCGGTGTCGTACCGCCGTCAGTGAGACATGTCACAGCTCGGTGTCGTACCGCCGTCAGTGAGACATGTCACAGCTCGGTGTCCTACCGCCGTCAGTGAGACATGTCACAGCTCGGTGTCGTACCGCCGTCAGTGAGACATGTCACAGCTCGGTGTCGTACCGCCGTCAGTGAGACATGTCACAGCTCGGTGTCGTACCGCCGTCAGTGAGACATGTCACAGCTCGGTGTCGTACCGCCGTGAGACATGTCACAGCTCGGTGTCGTACCGCCGTCAGTGAGACATGTCACAGCTCGGTGTCGTACCGCCGTCAGTGAGACATGTCACAGCTCGGTGTCGTACCGCCGTCAGTGAGACATGTCACAGCTCGGTGTCGTACCGCCGTCAGTGAGACATGTCACAGCTCGGTGTCGTACCGCCGTCAGTGAGACATGTCACAGCTCGGTGTCGTACCGCCGTCAGTGAGACATGTCACAGCTCGGTGTCGTACCGCCGTCAGCGGGACATGTCACAGCTCGGTGTCGTACCGCCGTCAGTGAGACATGTCACAGCTCGGTGTCGTACCGCCGTCAGTGAGACATGTCACAGCTCGGTGTCGTACCGCCGTCAGTGAGACATGTCACAGGTCGGTGTCGTACCGCCGTCAGTGAGACATGTCACAGGTCGGTGTCGTACCGCCGTCAGTGAGACATGTCACAGCTCGGTGTCGTACCGCCGTCAGTGAGACATGTCACAGCTCGGTGTCGTACCGCCGTCAGCGGGACATGTCACAGCTCGGTGTCGTACCGCCGTCAGTGAGACATGTCACAGCTCGGTGTCGTACCGCCGTCAGTGAGACATGTCACAGCTCGGTGTCGTACCGCCGTCAGTGAGACATGTCACAGCTCGGTGTCGTACCGCCGTGAGACATGTCACAGCTCGGTGTCGCACCGCCGTCAGTGAGACATGTCACAGCTCGGTGTCGTACCGCCGTCAGTGAGACATGTCACAGCTCGGTGTCGTACCGCCGTCAGTGAGACATGTCACAGCTCGGTGTCGTACCGCCGTCAGTGAGACATGTCACAGCTCGGTGTCGTACCGCCGTCAGTGAGACATGTCACAGCTCGGTGTCGTACCGCCGTCAGTGAGACATGTCACAGCTCGGTGTCGTACCGCCGTCAGTGAGACATGTCACAGCTCGATGTCGTACCGCCGTCAGTGAGACATGTCACAGCTCGGTGTCGTACCGCCGTCAGTGAGACATGTCACAGCTCGGTGTCGTACCGCCGTCAGTGAGACATGTCACAGCTCGGTGTCGTACCGCCGTCAGTGAGACATGTCACAGCTCGGTGTCGTACCGCCGTCAGTGAGACATGTCACAGCTCGGTGTCGTACCGCCGTCAGTGAGACATGTCACAGCTCGGTGTCGTACCGCCGTCAATGAGACATGTCACAGCTCGGTGTCGTACCGCCGTGAGACATGTCACAGCTCGGTGTCGTACCGCCGTCAGTGAGACATGTCACAGCTCGGTGTCGTACCGCCGTCAGTGAGACATGTCACAGCTCGGTGTCGTACCGCCGTCAGTGAGACATGTCACAGCTCGGTGTCGTACCGCCGTCAGTGAGACATGTCACAGCTCGGTGTCGTACCGCCGTCAGTGAGACATGTCACAGCTCGGTGTCGTACCGCCGTCAGTGAGACATGTCACAGCTCGGTGTCGTACCGCCGTCAGTGAGACATGTCACAGCTCGGTGTCGTACCGCCGTGAGACATGTCACAGCTCGGTGTCGTACCGCCGTCAGTGAGACATGTCACAGCTCGGTGTCGTACCGCCGTCAGTGAGACATGTCACAGCTCGGTGTCGTACCGCCGTCAGTGAGACATGTCACAGCTCGGTGTCGTACCGCCGTCAGTGAGACATGTCACAGCTCGGTGTCGTACCGCCGTCAGTGAGACATGTCACAGCTCGGTGTCGTACCGCCGTCAGTGAGACATGTCACAGCTCGGTGTCGTACCGCCGTCAGTGAGACATGTCACAGCTCGGTGTCGTACCGCCGTCAGTGAGACATGTCACAGCTCGGTGTCGTACCGCCGTCAGTGAGACATGCCACAGCTCGGTGTCGTACCGCCGTCAGTGAGACATGTCACAGCTCGGTGTCGTACCGCCGTCAGTGAGACATGTCACAGCTCGGTGTCGTACCGCCGTCAGTGAGACATGTCACAGCTCGGTGTCGTACCGCCGTCAGTGAGACATGTCACAGCTCGGTGTCGTACCGCCGTCAGTGAGACATGTCACAGCTCGGTGTCGTACCGCCGTCAGTGAGACATGTCACAGCTCGGTGTCGTACCGCCGTGAGACATGTCACAGCTCGGTGTCGTACCGCCGTCAGTGAGACATGTCACAGCTCGGTGTCGTACCGCCGTCAGTGAGACATGTCACAGCTCGGTGTCGTACCGCCGTCAGTGAGACATGTCACAGCTCGGTGTCGTACCGCCGTCAGTGAGACATGTCACAGCTCGGTGTCGTACCGCCGTCAGTGAGACATGTCACAGCTCGGTGTCGTACCGCCACTACACCAGAAATCAAGTAATTGCCTCACCCGATTCGTCAGAGTCGTGAACGTCCACAACCTCAGCCACCGTCAGCCCGAACTCTGCGAGAGGCACAAGGATGCTGGGGCACACCCCGCCCTGGGCCACCCCAGGCAGCAACAGGGGCACGCCGCCCGGGCCGTAGAACATCACCCATATCTTGTTAAGGCTCACACTGCACTGAATTCTACTAGTATTAGTATTTTATGATATTAGTACATATATTATAGTATACGATACGCCAGTACTAGAGTTATCACGCTAACAGTTTATTATTGCCCATTTTTTTCTGAATTTCTTTTAGAAACAAAATCTTCTTAATACTTGTAAAGCGCATACAATTTGTTTAGTGTTCAGGACCATGACCATGCATGCTCATGCCCAGAAAGGATGCTTTGAGAGTTGTCACGTGTTTGCTGATGACCTTGACCGTTGACCCTGGTGGAGGAAGGAGCGCGGCAATAGCACTGGCCTTGACATTGTCCGTCCTCACCCTCATCTTGACGCCTACCAAGGTGAAGGCTAATCCGCTCTTTGGTTCGATTTTGACTGCGGTGGCCGGGGTTTCTGCGGGCCTACCATGCCAAAAAATATAAATACGTAATTAACCTGTTACAGAACACATTCTAGGGCACAATTTCCCGAAAATTCCCTAAGAATAATTATTGCCCCTCAAATCAAAAATTAAAAAAACGTCATTTTAAGCGTAATTCTTGGAAATTTTCATTCGTATAATATTTTCCAGCACCAAATTGCCTTAAGATGGCTGCATATCATTTCAACGCTTAATATGGTGGCTCGTAATTTGGGAATATTTGTGAAATTAATATGTAAGAGACTCCCCCGCCCCCCCCTCTCCCGTCTCTTTTTCCGCACACACACCACAGTGGTGTCAGACAAGTGGTAAAATAATAACACAAGCATGTACTCACGTTAGGAAGTGCTGTATGTCGGTGGCCATTTTCTTTGACCCAAAGGTCGCCTTCATGGAGCTCCAGCTACAGTATAACACATGCAATGCAATGGGCCGAGGAAGCTATACGTCATCACGTTGGCCACTTCATTATCCGGACAATGTTAACACCTAGTTAAAGCCACTAACGCAGCAATTTCTATTCATCTGTTGGACGTACGCATTGTTTTGAAATAATAACGAGATATATATATATGTCTTGTAATGTATAGCTTAGGCAAAAGACGTTCGATGACTTAGTACGCAAGAAAGCTGATTTCGCTAAACGACATGCACCGATCTGAGATAAGTATAGATATTCCTTTTTATTTGGGGCACGTCATATATACCGGTAATGATGAAATAAGGCTTCGATCGAGGGTCCGGCCGTTTGGTGTGGATTCGATAGTGTGTTCTTCAAGTAGTGCACCCTCCCTCCCCTCCATCCTGCTTCAAATAGGGTACCCCCCACCCTTCATACAGTGTTCTACTGGCGGTATCCACCCCAGTAGTTATTGGAGCTTCTCGGGCCGGCAATCGCCTTTACTCCATGGCTCCATTCAAACCTTCGCTATGTAGAGTATAGTCACATCACGGCTTTCCCCGTATATCTATGGAGCCACGTTCGCCATTAATTATATACGCTAAATTTATCAGCAGTGCCACATTGCAGTATTATGCAGTTAACGAGAGTCATATATCTCAGTAGTCCTTGGACCGTCCCAGTCTACCTGGGTATGATAACATTTGCCGCCCATCAAAATGAATGAAACTCACTCAAACTTCGAAGAATGAACCGTAGATCCAACTTTCAGGTAAAATTGTACACCACACTGAAAAGTACCATACCTTGCATGAATAAAAAGAAGTTCCATCGGCATAGAAAACACTGAGAAAAGCTGTTCTGAATCATGGCAAAAAAGGAGGCCCTTCTAACTGAACAATGCACATTGAAATACCGTCAAACTGAAGCTATTGTTACATTTTGATACTTTTTTTTTTGGTGATACATTTTACATATAATACCACAGAGAAAAGTGAAGCATAGGAAGCATACATACCATTGGATTCATTAGTTTTATTCGGTGGAGATAGCCGCAGACTCCCGTACACTCAGATAGCATTTTGTGCTTGTTTTGAGCAACCTACACGATGATCGACGAAAACAAAAACTTAATCGGAAATAGTCAACTTCTCGAAATTGTTCACTGACACCCCCCAACCCCCCCGCATTGCAACACAACTAAACTAAGAATTTTGTAAAGTACACCACAATGACTTTAAGAACAACCCGCGTACAGTAGATGTATGATCGATTGATATGTCAAACCAAAATATATCGTTCGAATTGCTCAATAATGCGAATCACAACTAAGAATTGACCATTTTAAAATAGACTAAGAACTGCTCCTAGATGATATCACCGTAATGGGACATTGGGCAATGTACCTTACAACAGAGCGACAGGGAGGACACCGGGGGGCAGTCTGGCTGGACATTGGTGACGCTACAGGCGTCCTTCCTGATGTCCTTATTAAACTCGAGGCCGTTGTCACTGATACGGAAGTGGGTGACGGTCTTAATGGAGGCGTCCCGCTCTTCCAACCACAGAAAGCTGCCTTGGAACATTTTCTGCATCTCTCGACATATACGGATCAAGCTTATTCCTTGTTCTGTCGAAATTAATGCATGTATGTGGGCATGAGCACTAGGCATGATCTTTGTAACGACTCGAATTGATAATAGAGAGCGATCGATATAAGTCCGAGATGCGGAGTATAAAATGCACACCGTGTGCACATATTATAACTGACAGTACAACTCGTAACGGGTTTAAATTAGGACGTTCTTTTTCTGCATTCCTCTGTGATAATCTCTTACATACCATTACCCCTGGGCGAGCCATATATATATAACGACAGAATAATCAAAAGAGATAGTCATCCATTTACAGCAGATTTGTTAAAATACATGTTCACTTACCTTTAAGGATGTGGTCGATGGTGGCATTAAACTGTCCACAGCCAATACATTTCACTGAAAGATCGGTAAATTAACATATCATATCAAGAAAGCGGGTTCTGGACAAGTCCGCCTTCTTTCATAAGGTAGCTATAGCTGTGTTTGGCGCATGAGAATATTACCAGACCGGTAAAGCACACGAAAGGATCGGCAGACAATGAGGCCGCTTGTGCAGTAAATACGGCCAGATTGGTGGAACATCCAACATGATCTCTGCAGTATGCGATATACATGGTGCAGAATACGGTCGACGGAGATCGCGGCTCAGTGTTAAGATAATGTGGGCAGCTTGATAGTGAATGCGGTCCGGCGTTAAGATAATGTGGGCAGCTTGGTAGTGAATGCAGTCCAGTGCTAAGATAATGTGGGCAGCTCGATAGTGAATGCGGCCCGGCGTTAAGATAATGTGGGCAGCTTGGTAGTGAATGCGGCCCGGCGTTAAGATAATGTGAGCAGCTTGGTAGTGAAGGAGGTCCGATGTTAAGATAATGTGGGCAGCTTGATAGAGAATGCGACCCGGTGTTAAGATAGTGTGGGCAGCTTGTTAGTGAATGCGGCCCGGTGTTGAGATAATGTGGGCAGCTTGATAGTGAATGCCGCACGGTGTTGAGATAATGTGGGCAGCTTGATAGTGAATGCGGCCCGGCGTTAAGATAATGTGGGCAGCTTGGTAGTGAATGCGGCCCGGTGTTGAGATAATGTGGGCAGCTTGATAGTGAATGCCGCACGGTGTTGAGATAATGTGGGCAGCTTGATAGTGAATGCGGCCCGGTGTTGAGATAATGTGGGCAGCTTGATAGTGAATGCGGCCCGGTGTTGAGATAATGTGAGCAGCTTGATAGTGAATGCGGCCCGGTGTTGAGATAATGTGGGCAGCTTGGTAGTGAATGCAGTCCAGTGTTAAGATAATGTGGGCAGCTCGATAGTGAATGCGGCCCGGCGTTAAGATAATGTGGGCAGCTCGATAGTGAATGCGGCCCGGTGTTGAGATAATGTGGGCAGCTTGATAGTGAATGCGGCCCGGTGTTGAGATAATGTGGGCAGCTTGATAGTGAATGCGGCCCGGTGTTGAGATGATGTGGGCAGCTTGATAGTGAATGCGGCCCGGTGTTAAGATAATGTGGGCAGCTTGATAGTAAATGCGGCACGGCGTTGAGATAATGTGGGCAGCATGATAGTGAATGCGGCCCGGTGTCGAGCGGATAATGTGGGCAGCTTGATAATGAATGCGGCCTGGTATACAGATAATGTTGGCAGCTTGGTAGTGAATGCGGCCCGGTGTTGAGATAATGTGGGCAGCTTGGTAGTGAATGCGGCCCGGCGTTAAGATAATGTGGGCAGCTTGGTATTGAATGCGGTCCGGCGTTAAAATAATGTGGGCAGCTTGATAGTGAATGCGGCCCGGTGTTAAGATAATGTGGGCAGCTTGATAGTAAATGCTGCACGGCGTTGAGATAATGTGGGCAGCATGATAGTGAATGCGGCCCGGTGTCGAGCGGATAATGTGGGCAGCTTGATAATGAATGCGGCCTGGTATACAGATAATGTTGGCAGCTTGATAGTGAATGCGGCCCGGTGTTGAGATGATGTGGGCAGCTTGATAGTGAATGCGGCCCGGTGTTAAGATAATGTGGGCAGCTTGATAGTAAATGCGGCACGGCGTTGAGATAATGTGGGCAGCATGATAGTGAATGCGGCCCGGTGTCGAGCGGATAATGTGGGCAGCTTGATAATGAATGCGGCCTGGTATACAGATAATGTTGGCAGCTTGATAGTGAATGCGGCCCGGTGTTGAGATAATGTGGGCAGCTTGGTAGTGAATGCGGCCCGGCGTTAAGATAATGTGGGCAGCTTGGTATTGAATGCGGTCCGGCGTTAAAATAATGTGGGCAGCTTGATAGTGAATGCGGCCCGGTGTTAAGATAATGTGGGCAGCTTGATAGTAAATGCGGCACGGCGTTGAGATAATGTGGGCAGCATGATAGTGAATGCGGCCCGGTGTCGAGCGGATAATGTGGGCAGCTTGATAATGAATGCGGCCTGGTATACAGATAATGTTGGCAACTTGATAGTGAATGCGGCACGGTGTTGAGATAATGTGGGCAGCTTGATAGTGAATGCGGCCCGGTGTTGAGATAATGTGGGCAGCTTGATAGTGAATGCGGCACGGTGTTGAGATAATGTGGGCAACTTGATAGTGAATGCGGCCCGGTGTTGAGATAATGTGGGCAGCTTGGTAGTGAATGGGGCCCGGCGTTAAGATAATGTGGGCAGCTTGGTATTGAATGCGGTCCGGCGTTAAGATAATGTGGGCAGCTTGATAGTGAATGCGGCCCGGCGTTAAGATAATGTGGGCAGCTTGATAGTGAATGCGGCCCGGTGTTGAGATAATGTGGGCAGCTTGGTAGTGAATGCGGCCCGGTGTTGAGATAATGTGGGCAGCTTGATAGTGAATGCGGCCCGGTGTTGAGATAATGTGGGCAGCTTGGTAGTGAATGCGGCCCGGCGTTAAGATAATGTGGGCAGCTTGGTATTGAATGCGGTCCGGCGTTAAGATAATGTGGGCAGCTTGATAGTGAATGCGGCCCGGCGTTAAGATAATGTGGGCAGCTTGGTAGTGAATGCGGCCCGGTGTTGAGATAATGTGGGCAGCTTGATAGTGAATGCGGCCCGGTGTTGAGATAATGTGGGCAGCTTGGTAGTGAATGCGGCCCGGCGTTAAGATAATGTGGGCAGCTTGATAGTGAATGCGGCACGGTGTTAAGATAATGTGGGCAGCTTGATAGTGAATGCGGCCCGGTGTTGAGATAATGTGGGCAGCTTGATAGTGAATGCGGCACGGTGTTGAGATAATGTTGGCAGCTTGATTGTGAATGCGGCCCGGTGTTAAGATAATGTGGGCAGCTTGATAGTGAATGCGGCACGGTGTTGAGATAATGTGGGCAGCTTGATAGTGAATGCGGCCCGGTGTTGAGATAATGTGGGCAGCTTGATAGTGAATTCGGCCCGGTGTTAAGATGTGGGCAGCTTGATTGTGAATGCGGCCCAGTGTTAAGATAATGTGGGCAGCTTGATTGTGAATGCGGCCCGGCGTTAAGATGTGGGCAGTATGATTGTGAATGCGGCCCGGTGTTAAGATAATGTGGGCAGCTTGATAGTGAATTCGGCCCGGTGTTAAGATGTGGGCAGCTTGATTGTGAATGCGGCCCGGTGTTAAGATAATGTGGGCAGCTTGGTAGTGAATGGAGTCCGGTTTTAAGATAATGTGGGCAGCTTGATAGTGAATGCGGCCCAGTGTTAAGATAATGTTGGCAGCTTGATTGTGAATGTGGCCCGGTGTTAAGATGTGGGCAGCTTGATTGTGAATGCGGCCCTGTCTTAAGATAATGTGGACAGCTTGGTAGTGAATGCGGCCCGGTGTTGAGATAATGTGGGCAGCTTGGTAGTGAATGCGGCCCGGTTTTAAGATAATGTGGGCAGCTTGATAATGAATGCGGCCCGGTGTTGAGATAATGTGGGCAGCTTGGTAGTGAATGCGGCCCGGTTTTAAGATAATGTGGGCAGCTTGATAGTGAATGCGAATGACAATTCAGTTGAAGGTGACCATTGTCATTCCGTTCTTACCTCTTATGTTGAACCAAGTGTCACCTTCTTCACTATTGGCGCCATCGGTGGTGATTTTAACTCGCAATCCAGTATTGCTGAGTATTGACGATTTCGTTATTCCCGCTTCTTGGTCATTCACAGCATAAAGCAAACACTCCACGGCCTGAATCCATATCAAGAACAAAAGGATTTACGGTAGAGCATTTCAGACATATCAGACTTTTTGCACTATCGATATCAGTTCAGCTGCAGTGTTCTGGATTGATGTGTACCTGCCTCATGTGATTGTGGCGTGAAGGAGGCTTGTCTCGACCTAACCAGAGTGTAGGAAGCATCAGCTGGTTTCTGCCTTTCATTGTCGTTTTTGGGGGATACATGTTGTACTGCACGGACAAGCCAAATTTTACCTTTCAGCCATCACATGAATTTGACTTTTGCTTGTATACACTTATAGTAGAACTAACAAAATGTATAAGATAATGAGATACAATCTGGTTATGAAAAGAACTTTAATATTGATGAAGCCCGAGGATATCAAAACATGTATATAGTGAAATAGCAATACATGTAGAAGTATTGCTACTTTAGGATTAAATATTCTAATATGCATACAACCTATATGCTGATTGCAATAGCATATATCCAAGGAAACTTTGGAAGAACAGACTATATATATGTATAAGCACCAAACATGATATATATTATAGTCAGTGACATAACAATAATACATGTTCTAATGAGAAATTGAAGGTATACTCACCTCAGTTATGGCCAACTGAATCGGTAGATGTGGCATAAGCTGTGGCAGGTCTGCCCCAACATATCCAATAGGTTGCCTATTTGTAGTCATTTCACCCATTATCTGGTATGGTTCATGTAACTGGAGACCCACCCCAATAGATGCTAAATTATCCTATGAATGAAAAAATTAAACAACTTAATACTTGGAATTGACCAATCTGTTACATGTGTTAACCTATTGTTAGTATCAATAAATCATAGCCTAGTCTCTCTGGTTACTATCCCGAACACTGATGAATATATAATACAAAAGATCAATGGCATATAAGATATTATATTATATCAATAATATATAGGATATTATATGAGATCAATGGTATTATAAAATTAATAGTATATAGGATATTACAAGGTCAATGGAATATATGATATATAGATATCAAGGGTATAAGATATTATATTATAAGATCTGCTCTACACTATGCAGTATACTATAGTCTTACTCTTAGACTTAGGCCTACCTCATTCCCAGTTCCTTCATCTTCACTTATACATTTTATGTAACTTATGATTCCTAGACTCTATCTGCCTATTCCAAGACCAAACTTTCTGGATATATTTCTACACAGCTAAACAACCAGGGTCCATATTCACATAGATTTATGTATATAATCTAGCCCTGATGCACGGCCCTCAGGCCTCACGACCTCAACCTTAACGGGGGGTCTGCCTGGTATCTGCTTGTTGTCAGAAGGGTCAAGTTTACTGGGTTATATAAGTCTTATCTATAATTTAATAAACCCCCAACATCTTGCCTGTTTGACCAAGTCTAAAATAAGCTAGGAAATCACACTTTAAGTTGCAAAGCATCAATCGTAACACTATAGATCTAACAGCGTAACTCGGCGTAATGCGTAGGGCCGTATAAGCTTACCTAAAATTGGCCTAGCCCAAATTTAAATTTCTTTACTTTCCACGGCACGTAACTTCGTAACTACGTAAGTAGGGCGGTCAGCGAATGCGTCGCGTTATTTGTCCAACGACGTCAAAATTTAACATGTGTCGCGGCCCTCGAAAATGGTACCATTTTAAAACGTGACATGTCGCACTGTTTTCGTTTGAGCCAAACTAGTTTTCAATGAATATGTAAACAGCCGTGTGACGCGTCACTCCGTCAATATTTATGTCAGAACCAAACGACTGAGTTATTTAAGGAGCAGAGAGAGTGCACTACAAGATAGAAAGAAAGTATCAGCACGAGCTGTGAGTATTCACCTGCCTCAACGCGCCCAAAGATCACATGACCTGCACGGACAATGCGATGACGACACGCAAATTTCGTCACACGAGCGACAGGTCAAAATGGCGTTGGTGAGTATGGAGCGTGCGAGATAAACTGGGGAAATCCGGAAATATCTCTAACAAAATGAGTCATCCATCCTATTCATTTATAGATATTTTAAAATTAGTGATCATCATTTCATTTCGTACAATTTTCTAAGGGATGTACACCATATTTATTGAGAATTTTTATGGTTGTTTTCCTGACGTCGTTCTAGTGTGTTTTTTTTACAAATGTTGACAATGTAGAGCATATGTAGAATTGTGATGACAGGTTGTTATAGCTCTAATTTATACGTCAAATAGAATTTAAAAGATTTGAACACTGTCACTATTTGTTATGATTATTCCAGAGCTGTTTAGCTGTTTGTGTAAGCCTGTGACGACCTCCACACAGGCAGTGGAGGGGGGGGGGTCCCTGTCTTATGTTTAGGACCCCCGCCTCTAGCTGTCATGTGTTTGACCACACCCCCACTCTAGCTGTCATGTCTTGACACCCTCATCCCTAGATATCATGTTTTGACCCTCATCCCTGGCTGTTATGTTGTTGACCCCCCCCCCCCCACTTTAGCTGTCATCATGTTTAGGACCCCCACCCCTTGTTGTTATTATGTTTAGGATCCCCATTTCTAGCTGTCCTGTTTTTACACCCCACTCCACCCCTAGCTGTCATCATGTCTAGGAGTACGTAGAACCCATTTAATCATGTTAGAACACCCCCAGCCTGATCGAGCTGTCATCATGTTTAAGACCCCCACCCCCCCACCCCTATATCTGTTTTGTTTTAAACCCACTACTCTACCTCTCAGCATGTTTTGGATCCCCTACCCCTAGCAGTCATTATGGTACCCTCCCCCTCCTCCCATATGCACCCTCGCTGCTATCAAACCCAGCCCCTAGCTGTCAATAATTCTGGGAGTAGCCCAGACCCCCTTGCTTCGCTGTCTTCACGTTTTGAACAAACTTTTGGTACAACTTTAGATTAGACTTGTGTTGTCCCACCTTACTTATCGTAAATCTAGGTCAGTTCATGTCCCTTCTTGTCACTTTTGGTAGCCCCCCAACCCCCCCACATATATATACATACCTGGACCAAGATAAAAGTTACATACACAGTAACATTTTCTCTGTGAGACTGTGGCATTGGCATTGGACGGAGGGGTAGGGAAGTGTCTGTTCCATGTGAAGTTTGATGGGTGTAGAGATGTGATGAAGTTAGACTGGGAGGATGATAAGAGGAATGGCGGTTAGGTTAGTTCCCTTGTGTGTGGATGATTTGACTGGGTGACAGGTTTTGCATTTTTGCAAGGATAATGAGACTGGAGTTTAGGCCTGGTTGGATGCTCTTGTGATTGCGTGTGTGAAGGAGCATAGTCTGAATCCGAGAATGTATCATGACGCATGATAGCATGGACGACAGCGTTAATGTGGATGATCATAAATCTGATAGGGATCGAGAATGACATGGAATTATTTCCCTCTTCACTTATGGAAGCTTATATAAACAGTGATTTGAGGTTGCTTTAAATTAAATTGTTTGTAGCTTGGGATGGTAAGTGATGATGAAAGTGTAGATGTTAGGGGAGGTTGTAGGCTACATAGTTTAAGTATACATTAATGATGGTGACAAAGGTGTAGCAAATAACAGGTTGGAGATGATCGGGGTGAAGGTGGGGCCATTAGGAGAGGCTAGAGTCTTGTCCCACAAATGCCCAAATGAACTAAGAGAGAATAGCAGATCACAAATGCTTGGCTTGTTGGTTTAAATCACATTGTTATCAATATTTCCAGCTGGCAAAATAATTTACACCAGAACCCCAATATATATAACTGTTTTTATTGCGGAAAGCTGTTAGTTTATTTTATGTTTCCTTTCTTTTAGTTGACTGGTACCAAGGGAAGAGCATATACCGGTACTTAAGAAGTCTCAAGCCAGGACTGGTGTCTCGTACTTCACTGGTTTAGTGTCATTGCCCAAGTAACGAATCCGATATTCTGTTATACCCCTTTTACATTGTATTATATAAAAATGTATTATATCATATGGAAATAAATGGGATCAAGGTTATTACTTATTGTTATCATTGGTACACAAAACTTGTATATATCATTTGATAATAATGCTTATGTATAATGACTTCAGTATATATGTAATACTTTGAAAAAAAAGTTTTTTGCTGAAATACCCCTAAAATTATTCTTTTTTAAACGAGTGGTATTTAATTACATAAAATTTAATGTTATTAACATTGAAAAGACTTTATATATCTTTTTTTAGTTTAAATATTACATAAATAATCTAATTATAGTCATATCTTTACAGAAAATTTAATCTAATTTTTTTTAATTTTTTTAAAAAATATTAGAATTTCTAAGTCCAAAACTGCTAAAGTGGCTATCCACACTTTTAGCGTGTGAAATTTAAACTGAAAATATGTATTTATAAAGAGTAAAAAGTGTTAATTAATTCATATCTACATACATAACAATGAATAAATATCACATAAGCATTTAATACCTTATAATAAATGAACCAGGAACTCTTGAAATAGAGAAATAATTAAATAGGCCAATTTTTTTAATAATGAACTGGGCCGGACTTAGCCTTGACACATGGCTCTCTTGACCTCGCACCTAAAGGAGATGAGAGATAGAGCGGATAAGCCAGGGAGGGGCATGCAACAGGGCTAAAGTCAAAGTCATAAATGCCGTAGACTCACGTTTCGGCCCATATTTTCCGCGAATTTTGCGGGATCGCTCTAAAAACCACTGACCTGACAAAGCGACACCGTGCAATTTTAATGATACCAAACTTACGTATGTACTGTGAGCTTATCCTTTTTTAAGACACAAACAATATTTCTCCATGCTGACACTCCATTGGCAGCAGACACTTTGTGACAAATAGACTAAATCACAGACAATGAAAGGCTGTTGCCATGGCGCGCGTGCCTGGTGCAAATATAGCTCAGAGCACGTTTGGCGCCATGGCAACTACGTCATTTTATGACGTGTGCTTTAGTATGTTTACGAAACTGCGTTTCGTGCCAATGGAGTGTCAGCACGAAGAAATATTGTTTGTGTCTTAAAAAAGGATAACCTCGCAGTACGCACGTAAGTTTGGTATCATTAAAATTGCACAGGGTTGCTTTGTCAGGTCTGTGATTTTTAGAGCGATCGCGCCAAATTCGCGGAAAATATGGGCCGAAACGTGAGTCTACGGCATTTATGACTTTGACTTTAGGCCAGACTAATTTTACCCCTCATTTTGAGGCACTAAAATGGCTATAACTTTGTAACCACTTAACATAATTAAGAAAAAGAAAAGGCATGTTAATCTACTAATTAAGAGCTTTCATTTGAGCTATAGAAAGTGGCTAAACTCTAAACTAAAAAAAATGACTGACTGCCCTAACGTAAGCTTAAACGCCAAGCAGACGCTTACAAAATAAAGAATGAATCGATTTATTTCTCGAATCGCGATCCCTTCTTGAAACGCCTCTTGTTGTGGCCAGTGTCTTTTCAGTTGGTCGACTTGTACATCATAACCATACATGCAGAAATAAGTGAGTCTGGATAAAAAGCACATGAGAAGAGTCTTTCACAAGTGATTTGGTTCAGCTGCAGACGCGTAACCGGTTTTCTTATCGCGCTCCAAACTTCCCGGTAGTAGCTATGGAAAGCCGCTATTATATAATATAAAGGCGTCGCAGGCTTTATTTTCTGCGATACAAATTCCCGAAACTTGCGCTGGAGTAGGTCCACTTTGGACCAGAGTAGAGAGGTCCACACAAGGGGGGATTCATTACACAAAACGGAGGGCGGGGGTACATCTAAGATGGCTACAGTTAATTAGCATTCAGAAAAAAACACATCCTCATTCCGAAAAAAATGGTAGGTGGGGGGGGGGGGGGGTCGGACTCCTCCCCGCTTTCTTTGATCCGCCCCTGATGTCGAGGTACAGCTTCGATGTGACATTTAAATACAACTCAGGTCGACATTTGCCACATCTCTGCCAACTGCTTAAGTCTAGCTCCTTTCGCTAGGTGGCGCTACGGAGTGGAGACGAAGGCAGAGCTTGTGTTAGAGCAGAGGGTGTATGTAATATGACGTGTCAGAGGTCGGGGCGGCAAGCATAGAACTTTGGTTCACTTAGGCCAAGTTTTCAGTGTGTACACTAGGCTAAATGAGGCTATGTAGTCAAAATCAGACCGGGGTAATCCTATTAGTAGTGGCCTATTTCATTGTTTAGCCGGCATCGGGGCTTAGTCGGCTAAAATCGACTATCATTTACATGGTAACTTTACCCGACTACGGGGCTTAGTTGGCTAAAGTTCGTGAAATCCGCCACAGATCGCTATACCTGCGGACTGCATGGTTGTAGCCTACCGTGCCTAATTCATGGGTGAATTCAAGGGGGTGGGGGGGGGGGGGGGGGCTGGGGAGGGTCCACTGCGGGTCCGGAACCCTCCCCCTTTTTGAGGAAGAACGTTAGATTCAGATTCAGATTCAATATCATTTATTCAGTCAAACATACGGGTACATAGATAAGATACGAAAGTAATATGGGAAGAAAATTCTACTTTGACGCAGGAGACTCTGATTAAGGTCAGAGAACCGCTGGCATCAGAGCCACCTAATTATGTGAGGCGTTGTAAAAAGGGTAAAACTACCTTAATTAATGTAGGCCCTATATATATCAAAATAAAATAAGGATCGAACACGTCATTGATCAAAAACTTGATATCAGTCAGAGTTTCAAATCCGTGGCAGTTTGCGACCTGTTAGTCCTTATGGAACTTAGGGACCTCGGCCGAGCACAAGCTGCCTCAGAGCGTGTAGAGAGCCGGTGTGGCATGCGAAGCTCTTCGTAAAATTCGATCCTTTCTGTGCCTTGTTTGGGTAACGAGCAGGGTATTTTTTATTTTTGAGGAAGAAATCGACATCAAAACGCTTTTCTTCCCGCATTTTCAAAATGAGGCCATTTTGGCGCGAAAATGACTCGTCAATTTCTCTATGAAGGAAGCAAAAGAGACAAACGACACTTTGCGTATAACATGGGGGAGATCCACACTCCCAGACAAGACTCTGGACCACTCTGGACCACCCTCCCAGACCACCCTTCCACCCCCCCCCCCCTCCCACCTCGATCCGCGCCGGAAAGTAAAGTTCTTTTTTTCAAACAGTAGAGGGTTACCCCGGGGACATGGCTCCGCTCTTCCCTTCCTTCTCCCGTTGACGCGATATGACCAGAATCAGGGAGGGTATGCAGATGCGTGATCTGGGAACCCGACCCCCCTTGCCTCTTCTCCCTCAAACGTTTGTGCATTGCGACCATGCACCTGAATGGTGTATTTCATTATTATTCTAATGCTGGTTTTATGCATCTAATCCACATTAAATTTAACTAAATCCAATATTCACTTTATTCCTTCACAGGATCAGCCGCACCCATGATCGACAACCCTGCAATATGTCTACAAAAAAAGAGAAATTCACTCTTCATCATTATTAAGTCTACATCGGCGTTCCCAGATGTTCAATGTTAGTAATTTCACTCTCCATTTTTTCCAAACGATTTCGACATTGCGGGTTTCTGTGGTTTTGTAATAAACATGCAGTCTTATCTGAAATTAATTCTTATGAACTAGTAGTTTGAAGGCGACAAACTACCATGGTGTTTGGGTTACTACTATGGTGGTTGGCGGGGCTGCTGGCAGGAGAGAGGCGTATGTCAGTACAGCTAGGTGGGGCAGATGGTGGGAATCTTCAGACCCTACATTTGGATTTTCGAAGCGCCCGTGACTGCATATTGCAGTTCTGGGGCCAGTTTCACGAAACTTTCGTACCGTACGTTACACGTAGCCCATATTACGAAGGTTCGTACACGTACGAAGGCTTCGTGAAACTGGCCCCTGGTCTGGATTACCCCTTTCATTCATTCAAGCTGGTAGCTAGGGAGCCTCTTGTTGGTGCCGTGCCGCAGCATGCACGCGGTATCTCAGTGACAGATGGTGAGACCCCTGGGAGAGACAAACACTGCTCCATAATTAATGTAATCTCCTTTCATCACGTGACGTGTGCAGTATCTCGCACGGGTCAAACACGCTACGCGATGCGCGTTGCTGTCTGGTGGAATGCGAGCGGGAAGGTTCCACGGGCAGGCGGGCAAGTTCGGCAGGCCAAGGCCGGGTTTGGGAGACGGAGTGGGTAAGCTCGGCAGGCCAGGGCAGGGTTTGGCAGGGGGAGCGGGTAAGTTGGGCAGGCCAGGGGTGGCTTTGGCAGGGGGAGCGGATAAGTTGGGCAGGCCAGAGGTTGGTTTGGCAGGGGGAGCGGGTAAGTTGGGCAGGCCAGGGGTGGCTTTGGCAGGGTGAGCGGATAAGTTGGGCAGGCCAGGGGTGCGTTTGGCAGGGGGAGCCGGTAAGTTGGGCAGGCCAGGGGTGGGGTTGGCAGGGGGAGCGGGTAAGTTCAGCAGGCCAGGGGTGGGTTTGGCAGGGGGAGCGGGTAAGTTCGGCAGGCCAGGGGTGGGTTGGCAGCGGGCCCGGGTAAGTTCGGCAGGGGGAGCGGGTAAGTTCGGCAAGCCAGGGGTGGGTTTTGCAGGACGACGGGCACGCAGGCGAGCGGTGGTTTGGCATAGGAGTGGGTTAGTTCGGCAGGCGAGTGGGTGGTTTCGGCAGGGGAGTGGACTAGAGTTTTCGGCAAGGGAGCGGGTTGTCTCGGCAGGGGAGCGGGTTAGTTTGACAGGGGGCGGGTTGTTTCGGCAGGAGAGCGGGTTTCAGTTCAGCGGGTGAGCGGGAAAGTTTGGGGGTTGAGCGGGTTATTTCGGCAGGTGAGCGGGTTAGTTTGGCATGTTAGCGGGTTTATTCGCCAAGATAATTTCGGCAGACGAGCGGGTAAGTTCAGTAGAGGGGCCTTCATCGTCATCCCTAATTAACTCTAATCCAATTATCCAGACCGGCACTTCGACACCTTCCAATTTTATTACATGTGTGTCTTTATTGCACTTTCGGGCCACGGGCCCATGGAACATATACAAACATTTACATAATAAGTTGCACGCTACTTAAGATTTAAACAGTGTAATTTTGCTGCATGGTAGCAGAATGCACCTAGGTTATTCAAGAATACAGTATTCGTGGAGCGCATAAGTGTAATAAATTTTACTTTGCTTGGAAAGTTAAAGCTAGGTAAATATTTTATGCGGAGTTCTTTATATAACCCGCATATCATCACAAAGTGGTATTCATCTTCCAATATATCGATTCCCTTACTCTTACAGTATAAACAAAATCTTTGGCTTCGTTCCTTCTCACACCTCTCTCTCTCGACAGCAAGTCTATGATTACTACAACGCAGCTTGGCAAGAGCTATCCTGTGTCGCCTGTGGTTAATTTCATGTAAATACATTTCTGGTTCAAATAATGATTTAATTTCACAATAAGTATCTAACTTTGTTAAAGCTTGAGACTCTTCTATCCAAGTTTGCTTTGCAATATCAGACAGTCTGGCTTTCAATTCAAATATAAAACTGTTCGTATCTCCCACACTTTGGCTAAACCACACCACACCAAATCCATTGCGAAATAATAAATTCTTCACATGTGTTACCCATGTGGTTTTGCCTGCCTGGTCTAAATTGGACAACATATTGTAGCAACTCTTCGGATATCTCGATCTATCATAATCTAACACAATTCGTAGCCAGTACTTGATACATTTTATCATATAATAAACGCTCATTGGCAGCCGACCACAATCGCCGATCGCTGCTACATTAGACGTTTTCGACGACATAGGTGAAACCAACTTCTGATGCCAACGTCAAATATTATGGTAAGCCATGCAAATTACCTGCTACAGTGGCTAGAACAGCAAGCCCAGTGACCACGCTCTCCTATCTTGCCCCGAGCGTGCAATGTTAATGAGCGGTTGGACGAGGTATTCGCAGGGCCGACAGTCGTGGGCCATATGAATTGCTTCTGCCAGGCGTGGATTCGATGAGAGGGGGGCGTGGCAGGGACCCGACCTGTAGGGCGGTGTGACACGGGGGCTGGGCCCGGAGGGTGGGTGAGTCGGCACTGAGGCTTAATTACATTCGGAGTTAGGGCTCAGCCCTGGGCCATTCAGAAAGACGTGTGCCCACTGGTTCACTCCATCTGACAGTTCTGGCACTGACATCACACATCAGAATATAAATTGTCTATACTTGATCGCAGGTGACAGACGAATGGCGTCCAAAGCTTTACACATACGTGAACAAGTAGACGGACAAGTCCAGGGGTGCGAAGCCAGTGCTGGGGAAAAAGACTGAATCAGTGCAGAGCCAGTGCTGCGGGGCGGACTGAATCAGTGCGGAGCCAGTGCTGTGGGACGAACTGAATCAGTGCGGATCCAATGTTGTGGGGCGAACTGAATCAGTGCGGAGCCAGAGCTGAGGGGCGGACTGAATGAGAGCGGTGCCAATGCTGGGGGAGATTGAACCCGTGCGGAGCCAGTGCTGGGGAAGACTGCATAAATCAGTGCGGATCCAGTGCTGCTGGCTGACTGAATCAGTGCGGCGCCAGTGCTGAGGGCGAACTGAACCCGTGCAGAGCCAGTGCTAGGGTCGAACGGAACCAGTGTGGAGCCAGTGCTGAGGAGCGCACTGAATCTGTGGGGAGCCAGTGCGGAGGAAGACTGAATCAGTGCGGCGCCAGTGCTGGGGAGCGCACTGAATCAGTGCGGAGCCAATGCTGGGGGAAAACTGAATCAGTGTTGAGCCACCTATTGCTCCATGCCAACCCCATGTGATACCCCCTGGTGAGGCAGTCCTACAACAAGCCGGTAAGTTTCAGGCTGATGGTGGTATATGTTTGCCTGGTCTCTCCATCGCTCGTGTGTTGTGTTACGCATGAAACGTTTGGACTCAAAAATTAAGTCCTAGGCAAATGTGTGCGAAGGGCTTAAAAATACACTCAACGCGGATTCAACGGTGAGGATGTCGTCGAGAGCTGGTTCCAACGGTTTAAGACAGTGAGCTAGGCCACTCGTCCGGACGACGAGCCAGGTGGATAGCTGGGTGGGTCTTTCAATTATTATCTATGGAGGCATTTGATATATTTCACTCCAACACAATATCTACACCGATTACCAGATTACTACTGCATTATGATCGTCAATGCAGAGGTTAATTGTCGCCAACACGAGGTAATCAACATTAATGGTACGTATATTGACAATACGGGAGAGGTGGGTTAGCTGGTACAGCTAGGTGGGGTAGATGGTACAGCTAGGTGGGGTAAATGGTACAGCTAGGTGGGGTAGATGGTACAGCTAGGTACGGTACGTAGCTGGTACAGCTAGGTGGGGTAAATGGTACAGCTAGGTGGGGTAGATGGTACAGCTAGGTGGGGTAGATAGTACAGCTGGGTTGGATAGATGGTACAGTCAGGTGGCGTAGATGGTACAGCTAGGTGGGGTAGATAGTACAGCTAGGTGAGGTAGATGGTACAGCTAGGTGGGGTAGATGGTACAGCTAGGTGGGGTAGATGGTACAGCTAGGTGGGGTGGATGGTACAGCTAGGTGGGTTAGATGGTACAGCTAGGTGGGGTAGATGTTACAGCTAGGTGGGGTAGATAGTACAGCTAGGTGAGGTAGATGGTACAGCTAGGTGGGGTAGATGGTACAGCTAGGTGGGGTAGATAGTACAGCTAGGTGAGGTAGATGGTACAGCTAGGTTGGGTAGATGGTACAGCTAGGTGGGGTAGATAGTACAGCGGGATCGATGGTACATCTAGGGGGAGTTAGATGAAAGAGCTGTGTTGGGTAGATGGTGCAGCTAGGGGGATTAGATGAAAGAGCTAGGTGGGGTAGATGGTACAGCTAGGTGGGGTAGATAGTACAGCTAGGTGAGGTAGATGGTACAGCTAGGTGGGGTAGATGGTACAGCTAGGTGGGGTAGATAGTACAGCTAGGTGAGGTAGATGGTACAGCTAGGTGGGGTAGATGGTACAGCTAGGTGGGGTAGATGGTACAGCTAGGTGGGGTCGATGGTACAGCTAGGTGAGGTAGATGGTACAGCTAGGTGAGGTAGATGGTACAGCTAGGTGGGGTAGATGGTACAGCTAGGTGGGGTAGATAGTACAGCGGGATCGATGGTACATCTAGGGGCAGTTAGATGAAAGAGCTGTGTTGGGTAGATGGTGCAGCTAGGGGGATTAGATGAAAGAGCTAGGTGGGGTAGATGGTACAGCTACGTGGGGTGGATGGTACAGCTAGGTGGGGTAGATGGTACAGCTAGGTGGGGTAGATGGTACAGCTAGGTGGGGTAGATGGTACAGCTAGGAAAGTTAGATGAAAGAGCTGGGTTGGGTAGATGATACAGCTAGGTGGAGTTTATGGTACAGCTAGGGGGGTTATATAAAAGAGCTGGGTGGGGTAGATGGTAGAGTTGGGTGGGGTAGATGGTAGAGCTGAGCTGGCTGCAAAGTACAGCTAGGTGGGTTAGATAGTACAGCTAGGTGGGCTAGATGGTACAGCTAGGTGTGGTAGATGGCACAGCTAAGTTGGTTAGATAAAATTGTGAAGTGAAGTAACATTGATGTGAATGGTGAGATATAGGGCGGGTGTATATATATATGACGCACAAACACCGCCAGGAGATACGCCGACAACTAATTCCCCGGTCACTGTAAATAAACAACTCTTAATTGATTTAAGCTACGAGCTGGTGCATGGCTCTAGCTCTATATACTATACGCACGGTTCTATCGGATTAGCATTGAGGAACCCTTAGCCTAAGCCCTGCACAGTACGACAGAGACCTACAAAGAACGTGATTTGGCCTTAACTATTGACCAATCTATGACGTGGTTCGTGGGCTAGTCCAGCTCAGTTCGGGGTCATGCATAGAGTGGTGGGGTGGCGTGGGGCACATCTCAGTGGACTGGGCCAGACAATTTAGGGGGTCATGTATAGAGGGGTGTGGTGGCGTGGGTCGAACTGGACTACTGAATATACATGTAATATACATTTAATGGCAATCTCGTCATATGTCATGAGATGAGGTGGGAATGACGGGAACCAGGTATAGTTCATTTCCAGGCACTTGTTCCCATGATGCACGCAGGAGGCAGGCTAGCTCTGACATCAACACTTTTCGATGTCGAGTCCCTTTCAAAAGCTCCCGGCGTCAAATAACTACCGCTTAAAATATTTACATTTTGACAATCTATAAACTCTATTCTTACTCCCGGCGCTTCTCTGAAGTCGTAAGCCGACAAGATATGCACTTTATGAAACTACATACAGGACTTCATGATATACAGGGTTTGCGTACGCCGCCATGCTTGTTTTCTACATCAAAAAGTGTTGTGCGATTCAAAACCTTCACCTTGTGGTGTCAGAGCTTGAGGCAGGCTAGAACGTTATGTCTGAGGGTATAATTCAACCAATGTTGATTATATGTCTTATATGTCTATTATATCGAACTTCATGATCAATTCTTCTCGTATTTCAGACCCACAACCCTCGTCATATGGGCCGCCGTATTTCAAGATTTGAAAACGGCACCGCAAGAGGCAGACGCTTGGCGACGTAAACTACGGCGACAGGCGCTTTTTGACTTGTTCTTGAAGTGAAGTGCGAGAGGCAGGCGCTTTCGCCTTTTACTTGAAGTTAAGTGCGGGAGGCAGCTACATTTCGACTTCTGTTTGAAGTGAACTGCAGGAGGCAGGCGCTTTTCGATATATACTTTGGTATTACCCTTAAGATGGGCATCGCCACAGATCGCTTCCCGGGTTTGGTGGATGAGAACCTGTTGTGCAGTGTGTGTAGCGGCGTGCTGGAGGATGCAGTGCTGACCCCATGCGGCCACGCCTTCTGCCAGGGCTGCCTGGCCACGTGGCTGGAGAGCGCCTCCGGCAACCAGCGGTGCCCGGAGTGTCGCGGCCCGGTGGCCCACGTGGCGGCCGCCCGCCCCATCCACGCCATCCGCAACTTGGTGCAGGGCCTGCAGGCCCGCTGCCAGTTCCATGCCAGAGGCTGTCAGGCCCTCTTCCGCCTGGAAACACTTCCCAACCACCACCAACTGTGCGGCTACGGCCCGGTCAAGTGTGCCGGATGTGACGTCACAGTCAGTCGGATGACCCTGATGGAGCACCATAGTAAGTGTCCCGCCATGCTGGCCTTGTCGCTGTCGCTGAAGCCAGGTAACAGTAGGGCGCGGCCTTCAGCTGGCGCGGGCCGCCGCCTCACGGAGGACAGCAACAGTGACGTCACCGCCTCACGCCTCGGTTTCCGCGTCACAAGTCTAGAGATCCAAACCGGAAAACTGCGCGAAGACCTGGCAACCGCTGAGAGCAAAAATCGGAGACTCGACCTGGAGCTGACGCGAACACGGGACGAACTGGAAAAGAAGAAAACGGAAGTGTTCGATCAAAAGTTGGTGTATTTCGACCCAGACTACGAGTATGGGTACACGCCACAAAGTGTTGTCCAACTTACCGAACTCCTCGGCCGATTTCTCTGTAAAAAGCCGATCTACGTCGATGCAGATAGAATATTTCAATCCATTAAGAGATGCTTTGACAATTTCGCAGCACTTCCAATAAGCATAAAGGGTATGGGTAGAGAGATCGACGGCCCGAGTACGCACTCTGCCACAAGGCGACGTGGCAAGGTGGAAGTTGACTTCCCGGAGACGGCGAGCGTCCACCTCAGTAGCCCGGCGGACACGTTCGGGTTTATAGACGATACACTCATGCTTCTGGCCACCGCCAATGCCAGCGACTGGTTTCGAGCAAGCCAACGAGGAAAAATTCACGACTGGCTAAAAGTGATGCTCGATTTCTATGCTCGAAATAAGTCAGACGTATCATAAATTTCTTAGCGAATATATTTTTTTGGACTGAGTAGTAGTTGTTATCGGATGTGACTGGACTGGGGGTGGTAGTACTACAGGGTGATGGACGGATTCACTTTGTCGCAGCCAGGCTCTCCCTGGCAGGCGCATTATATGTGACCTTGTCTCAATTTATGTGGCACCATTTATATGTAATAAGCGTTTAAGTTAATACAACAAGGGAAGTGGTGGCTTCACTTTGTCTCAGCCACACTCTCCTTAGCATGCGCTTTATATGTGACGTTGTCTTACCATATGTGGCACCATTTATATGTAATAAACATTTACCGACAGAAAACGCATCCACTTGTGATGAGGCGTTTTTATCGTGGTATGTGAATGCAGGGGTGAAGGGAACTTTTTTTTACTATGTTAATGAACGGAAGGAAATATAATGTATTTAAATGTTCGTGAAGACGTTTTGCTGGAAATGTTTAGATATTATGATAAATTATGATAAAACACGTGGCTCGGGTAGCTGAGGGCGACCAGGACAACCTAATTAACATGGGATGAATCACGCGGCTCAGGTAGTTAGAGAACCAAGAGGACATTTTAACATGGGATAAAACACGTGGCCCAGGAAGCTGGGGGCGAGAATGACACGTTAACATGGGATAAAGCACATGGTTCAGGTAGCTGAGGACGACCAGGACAAGTTAACACTGGCTAAAACACGTGGCTCATGTAGCTGAGGGCGAGAAGGGCACTTTAACATGGAATAAAGCACATGGCTCAGATAGCCGAGGGCGAAAACATGGAGAAGGACACTTTAACTGGCGATAAAACACGTGGCCCAGGAAGCTGGGACGAGAAGGACACTTTAACATGGGATAAAACACGTGGTTCAGGTAGCTGAGGGCGAGAAGGACAAGTTAACATATGATAAAACACGTGCCTCAGGTATAGCTAAGGGCGAGAAGAGCACTTTAACATGCAATAAAACACGTGACTCAGGAAGCTGGGAGCGAGAAGGGCATCGTAACATGGGATAAAACACGTGGCTCAGGTAGTTAGAGGGCAAAAAGGGCACTTTAGCATGGGATAAGACATTTGGATCAGGAAGCTGGGGCGAGAAGGGCACTTTAACATGGGCTAAAACACGTGACTCAAGTAGCTGGGGCGAGAATTAGAGCACTTTAATTAAGATGGGATGAAACACGTGGATCAGGAAGCTGGGACGAGAAGGACACGTTAACATGGGATCAAACACGTGGCTTAGGTAGCTGAGGGCGAGAAGGATACTTTAATATGGGATAAACCACGTGGATCAGGTAGCTAGAGGGCGAAATCGGCACTTTAGCATGGGATAAGACACGTGGATCAGGCAGCTGGGGGCCAGAAGGGCATGTTAGCATGGGATAAAACACGTGGATCAGGTAGCTAGAGGGCGGGAAGGGCACTTTAATATGGAAAACACGTGACTCAGGAAGCTGGGCGCGAGAAGGACACTTTAACATGCCATTGGGACAAGACACGTGGCCCAATCAGCTGGGGGCGACAAGGGCATGCTAACATGGGATAAAACACGTGGCTCAAATAGCTAGAGGGCGAGAAGGACACTTTAACATGGGATAAAGCACGTGGCTCAGGTAGCTAGAGGGCGAGAAAGGCACTTTAGCATGGGATACGACATTTGGATCAGGAAGCTGGGGCGAGAAGGGCACTTTGACATGGGATAAAACACGTGACTCATGCAGCTGGGGGCGAGAATAAGAGCACTTCAATTAATATGGGATGATTTAAGTGCTTGATTTCCAATTACTTAATAAAAATATGTTTAAACCAATATGGGATGAAACACGTTGATCAGGAAGCTGGGACGAGAAGGACACGTTAACATGGGATCAAACACGTGGCTCAGGTAGCTGAGGGCGAGACGGACACTTTAACATGAGATAAAGCACATGGAGCAGGTAGCTGAGGGTGAGAAGGACACGTTAACATGGGATAAAATACGTGGCTCAGGTAGTTGGGGGCGAGAAGGACACGTTAACATAGGATAATGCGCGTGGATCAGGTGGCTAGAGGGCGTGAAGGACATTTTAACATTGATAAAACAAGAAGCTCAGGTAGCTGGGGGCGAGAAGGGCATGTGAACATGGGATAAAACACCTGGATCAGGTAGCTGGGAGCGAGAAAGGCATATTAATATGGGATAAAACACGTGGCCCAAGTAGCTAGAGGGCGAGAAGGACACTTCGACATGGGGTAAAACACGTGGATCAGGTCCCCCCACTTTGAAGACGCGTACCTACCCGTTAGAGTGAACTTCCAACTCATTTTGAGGCCCAATAACAACTCATTAGTAAGAGTGTACCTCCCGCTAGCTAGTTTGACGCCCAGTAACCACCTCTTGTGAGGAGAGGAGGAGACGGTGTTTAACCTTGAAAAACGACAATCTTCCTCAATATATAAGGGTCATTGAAAGTTGTTTGACTTTAACCGTCCTTAAGATCCCCGTTGTGCTTGACTGTAGTTGGAATCGTAATTATGATTTGCCATTTGGAGATGAAATGCTGCTCAGTCATATCAGTCTTATGCAGCATTTTTTTCTTTCAGAAACATGCATCCAACATTTTCAATTTAAATTATATACTAGTTTCACATAGAGACAAATATATTGAATGAGAATTAGTCAGATTTTCTTTGGCTGGGATTTAATTGTTTGGTTTGAAGTATTCGAATTATAATGTGACAAATAATGATATAATTTAATATGTTGTATTATGGTGAAGACACGTTATGTTGTAAAATGTATGTCGTTATGCAACTTTTGGGCCAGATTGTGAGTATTTCATGCGGAAAGTGTAGCTTTCATTTCTTGCACACTAGGTCATGTATCCTTATATATATATATGTATATAAACGGATGTTTGGTGTGTTTATATGGAAAGATATATGAGTACAGCGTGTCACATGTTGAAATAAGTAAATAAATAAACCATGCAATTCTTAAAGAGTTAACACTACAACAATCAGAAGAAATGTCCAGGATTTTCTTCTGGTAAGGAAACTTACACGGCGATAACTTAAACGAGAACGTCAAGCGTAGCTTGAGAAGGAGACGAAAATCTGGGGATAAGTGCAACTGGAATATATATAGCGAGTGCCGACTATGTACATGCATTGCTGACAGAGTATAGGCCGAAATGTCCGCGCGCCGTGAGTCATTTGGCGTATCGAAGCTTTATAATGGGATCGGCCATGTTAAATGTCTTTGTTTTTTTGCGTGCAAAGCACTCGTCTGATTTGAAAGGCATTTGGATATTGGTACCTATTCCACGACATAAAGGATGTCTATCTGCATTTATTTAGGCACAGCGATTTTTCTCCATTTTTATTCGGGTCAAATTTAACCATAAAATAGCTCGAAACCTATAAATGTGAGGTGAAATCTGAGACCACATTTCTTTTGTGCCTCTCTCAGAAGAATACCGTGAGACAACCCGCTGATTCGTGACCTTGACCTTGTTGTGACCTTGACCTTGAAGCGTGACCTTGATCAATATAGTGCTTTGGCCCAAATACTAATGTCATGTCTCACGCAAGGTGTCGTTTGTCTGACATGTCCCCTTCATGGAGAAATTGGGAAGCCCATTTTCCCGCCAAAATGCTCCCGTAGGGTCCTATGTTAAACTTTGGGAATTTTTAGCAGGAAAACTATTTGGGCGATTTGCATAAATGAAAGACGATATAGAAGGTACTAATGGGCCCAATACGTGAAATAATTTGCAGCGTGATTAAATGGAAACTGCGAATGTTATAGCGATTTTTCCGTTTTTGGTCCTATCTTTCAATGGTTAAGCGAAATTCGAAAAATTCCTGTGACCTTGACCTTTGACCTACACGGCCCATCTACGAACTTGGCCTGACGGTGGGCCGTGGCATTCTCTGTGCAGAAGGCGGAGTCGATATCTCAAACTTTATAAAAAAAATAAAAAAATCCAAAATTTGCAATTTTTAAGAGGCTGTGACGCGAAAACTTTTCATCCTACGTCAAATCTGATGTCAGTACCGCGAAAGATTTTGAGGAGCTGAGTATTTTGACACCAATTGCGGCTCTCTAACTGCAATATTAAGAGAGCTAGAGCAAAAAATGTGTTTTGGACGTATGACGTCATCGTGACCTTGACCTTTGAGTTATATTGCCCATTCACGAACTGTCGATTGGCTGTCGGAATGTTTTGGTAAAAGAAGAGAACGATATCTTTAGGCATTCGACAGATAATGCGTCTACAGACAGACAGACAGACAGACAGACAGACAGACAGACAGACAGACAGACACACAGACAGACAGACAGACGACATAAGACGAAAATCGTAGATTTTCGTCTTAATTAAACAGCCTGTCTTAGTTATCAGACGATACACCATATTTCGGTTATTAGACGTTTCCAAGAGCAACGAGCAAGCGCGTCTTCGATGGCGGAAGACGAGTGTTGTTTGTTTTACGATATAAATCTATTGTTGACTAGGAAAAGAAAGGTACTTACATATTGATGATGCTAGAGCACACGTGACATATTAGCTTTATTGTAATATGCCACTGGCGATGTCTGCAGCGATAAAATGTGAATACTGAATCAATCCAGCCAGATTGTGTCCTATTATCGCCCAAACTTCACTGGCACTGCTAGTGCTAAATCACCCTGGTCACTGTTGTGTACACAACAGTGGCCAGGGTGATTTAGCACTATGGCACTGCTAGCCCTGGTACATGCCTCTCTTACCACGCCCGTAAACGGAGCAAGGGTGAGAGCCATGCCGTTCACCAGGCATAAAATTAGAAAAATCCCGGACCGGTGACTCAAGTTTAAGGTCCTAACAGAATAAATATGCAGTGCCTACCCGTCAAGTTGCTCCATTAGATTCCTGAAGCTTTTATGACTGTTGTCGGACAGTCATTTCATATCGCCCAAACTGTCAAGTGTCAGTGTCACACCTATGACACGGTGACGGGTGCTTTCTACCTGGCCTCCGTTCCAGCCTGTATTTTCTACAGGGGGTTTCAAAAAGAAGAGACGAATTTGTGAATTCTGACTGGAGGCACACTAAATAATTTCATAAATCGCAGGCGCTTGAAACACCAGCCCAATACAGGGGTCGTCACATGCACTTTCTTTTAATGATGTTTAAACAAAAAAAAATGCACTTGAAACACTAGTTCCATCTACGAAACCTAGTGGCTCTGCCAACTGTTGGCTGAGCGTGCGGAGCCACTAGGTTTCGGAGATGGAACTAGTGTTTCAAGTACATGTGACGACCCCTGTATTGGGCTATAAGACGAAAGTTAACGCTGTTGCCAAAATAATTTATTGCATCATAACGTCATACAAGTCAACAAGTCTGGAGATAATTCAACTGGAAAGCTGCGTCGTAAGATGCTCTTCCCCTAGGCATTGTGTTACTGTGGCAATCAAGACTGACAATGAGCTACTTAAGGTTGTGTTATTTATTACTACTGCCACGTGACTTAACCCACACCTATTGTAAACCAATGATCAGATGCCAGGTTTCAGGTGATGTAAATTGATATGGCTGCCACCAGTCTCGCATCAAATGCAATAATTTAATTGTGCCAGACGGAAACTTGATACTGTGTAGGTACTACAGTGATTCATAAACATGCAGTAAGAGCCAGGAGAGCCAGCCACTGGTGTGACTCCTGATAAGAGCTGCGATTGGAGAGAGAGAGGTGAATGTTGTTAGTAGTCGAGACTGCTTGTATAAACAATTAATTGGCTTGGTTGGGGCCAGGAGAGCCAGCCACTGGTGTGACACTTTATAAGAGGTGCCAACCGACAGGGGGAGGTGAATGTTGTTAGTAGTTACGACTGCTTGTATCAACAATTAATTGGTTTCGTTGGCAGGATACAGGGGGGGGGTGGGGGGGGGGGGGTTGAGAGGCCAAAGTCTGGGTGTGGCTTATAATATGTAGTTTTCTGGAAATGGTTCAGGCTAACCTTGATCATGTCTCCATACCATCTGACCTAACATTATATCGCCATCTTAGATTTTTTATCCACATCCTTTTCAAATGTCAGCTGATCATATCATATTACCTTATGCAGCTGGTAAATGTAAATATTACCCTTCTACATGTTAAGAATAAAAGCACATACCCAATATGATGTCATCTTGATATTGCGTAAGATCAAAATTATATCGTATCTAGGTAAAACCTAAAGCCCTTGAGTATAATATTTGGTATACATTTATTATTGAAAGTTCAGATATTTGTTATAAAATATTAGTTTATTTCTATAGGTCTCATACAACTATAATTCAAAAGAATGTATTGATCAGTTACCTTTCTTATATCACCTATGCTTATTATATTTAAATGTGTGTGTGTTGCCATTGTGTATAAATCTACATGTCCAAAGGATAAGTAGATATATGCATGGTCATGGGTAGCCATGATTTACTAGTTATATGGTGATAATTTTTAAACAACTAAAGCAAAATGGTGTATTTCTTAATCTTCTGTATATGGTCATTACTTTCTTTATGCAGCTCAGTAAAGATGAATCAGCTGCAAAACCTACTTCATGATGCTCTGATCGACACTCATCATGTTCAAGCCTGTGCAGTCATACGCAGGAAAGATGCTGTTCTCAGGGCAGGATCTGTTGCTTTCCATGTACATATACTCCTACTTTTATGAAAATAATATCAGCGGTATCTTGAACATTTCAGTAGATATGTTATCTTTGATCATGTTCTATTATTCATGCAGATCAATTGCACTTGATAAACATATACGTCACAAATTGGTTTTACCAAAGTGGAAGAAGTTATATGGCATGTATATAGCGTAATAATTTGATGTACCAATACTGTTGTATGTTCCACATGAGATATCCAGTAACAGAATGTTGCTTTTAGTTGTATCCAGAGCAAATAACAACATTACTGGAGGCCTTCAAGAACCCACCTCACACAAGAGAGGAGGGCCTTTACTTTGAAGACAAACACTTCAAGTGTGTTCGGGCTGACAAAAGCTCTATCTATGCCAAACATGTACGTTCTCTGCTGTACTCTAAAGTAAAACCCAAAAGTTCTTATTCAGAATGTATGTCCTGAAGCAGTCTCATATTCGCTAAAGTCAATCATGTAGCCACACAATATTTCTGTTCAAGAAATTCCAAACTATACTCCTGGCATGTACATGTATTCTATTTTCTGCTCTTGCAGTTGACCAAAAACATTTTTCATCTCTAGGGCAAGCGAGGCCTGATTCTGGTGCGCACCACAACGCTTGTGATTGTTGCCACTTACAGCGACCACATGTATCCCAGCGTCTGCGTGGAGGCCGTTGAGAAATTAGGTAGTTCACTTAAATATTACTTTAAAAACTGTGCATGAGCCCACGCTAAGTCGACTGATAATTATAGTAAACTTATAATTCGATCTCAACATATAGTCTAATTAGCAAGGTCTCTCGTGTAAGTCTTGATAATCATATGGGACAAGGATCACCGCCCACGATCTGGTAAACAATATTGAAGCACGATATCCTATATTTCTTCCGAATGTCAAGCATCAACGGTATATATTAGAGCTTGAGCGTTCCCGGGTTTTCCAGGAGACTACTTCAAGGAAAAAGGCAAATGAAGACGGAAAACGGCTGGTCAAGTCTCTAGATTTATTGGTAGACGCCAACGCCAGAGGACACGGAGCTACGCCCTGTCGCGCAAATGTTTTACACGATATGACTATTATATTTTTATTTACCAATTTGCAGGCAAATCTGTATATATTGCAGTAAATTATTGTTACAAAAATGACTTTTCACGTACAGTAAGTGTTCGTTTCTTCGATCTCGAATCGAGAATTGACTGTTCGTAGTCTTTAACGCGGATTAAAATCTGCAGATGAAGTTAAAGTTTTAAGGAAATCACAGGCAGAGACGGAAAATAATTTACCTTGAAAAATGGTCTGCGGTCTACCGGCCCCTGCTCTCCAAAAAAGAACATTTGAGAGAAGGGTCCAGAAGCACAATTCGAGGCACTTCTGATGGCAATCTAGGCAACGCTATATGATAATTCTGAATTCCTTCAAACCAAACGATTAGATAATTGCATTAGTTCACTTGAAGGTTATGTAGCTCTTGAACACGGGCTCTTAGCCGACGAATCTTGGAAAGTCCTTCGAAAACGGCGAGGGTGCCCCACACACACATATTTAAATGGGATTTTGCCAGATTCATAAAACTTTAAATCCTCTGGAACATTTAATCAGTGTGTTAGATGCGTAAAATTGATAACATTTGGAAAACTTTTACCCTGCGAGGTTTTATAACCAGATTTACCAAAAGAAATTTCACGACTGCCAGTCTAATAGGCGCAAAGCACCAATTCTTCTAATTGGAGCCTAGTTTTGTTACGAAACGTCTCTCACTATTTACACTTCTTTTTGTCTATCGGACGATGGCAAACATTTCCATAATCGCTCCACAATACAAGTAATAGGGATTAAATTGTGCAAAAGGACAACAAAAGACGGTAACTGGTCACGCTCGACAATGTTAGGCCAGTATAATATTGCAAAATGTCCATGAAGTTTGCTGTCGTCCTGCACAGTAAACAAAAAAGATCGATCAACAAAAGTCTGGAAATGTAATGCAAGCAGCGAGAAAAAAAAACCAAAACGCCGAACGTGATAGGAGGCACTATATATTACAAGAGTATGGTTTACAAGCTATCAGTTCTACGGGCCTGATCTGACGATATACTAATGGGTATGCCCAGGGGTGTTTTACTAAGCAGATTTGTTGAAAAAGGGTATCGATACGTATAACAGCGACATTTATCAGCACGCAAAGGATAATAAAACTTGCGGGAAACAGAAACGCACCTGCACAGTTTAACCATCGTTTGGAGCTAAAAAAAGAAGGAAATGTTATTTACCCCGGTCTTGTGACAATCATGTTTCGTTGCGAACCTCTATTACAAGTGCAGTGTCGAAATAAATCGATCCTGAATGGTAGGTTTAAAAAACCCCAAAAAAACATCAGAGCGTTCCTGCAAGAAAACTCATTGAACAGGAAGTGCTGGTAGTATAAAAAAAAGTTCAACAAGGCCAAATTAGCATGCCATTCACCCGACAAATGGCTACTACCGATAAAAACAAAAGGTTTGCTACGGGACTTGGCTGCTTCGGTCTCTAGTTTCACTGCTACTGTATTTGGTTACTGGCTGCTCCAAAAGCGCATCATCACACTATGCCAGGAATCGAATGAGGACATATCCTGATCCAGATCCACCGATGAATGTGAGGCTTCCCCGCGGAGACGACAGCTGCACGGTCACCGTTGCACTCAGCTGAGATGCCGATCAGGACGATTCAGGTACTGTGACGGGTGGAGATGACACTGGTACAAGAAAACAGCGTTAACGCGGCGAACTTCTCTAGGGCAGACAGAGCGGACGCGGCGTCTCACCAGATATCCTTTTACATACAAAAAAGACGATCATCAAGTATTCTCGGCAACGTTCTTAGCGTCTCGGTCTGTCCCGAGCCCCACTAGTTGGCCTTCGTCTTAAGCCGTTTCCGCTTATGGCCAGTAGTGACCACCTCGTGGTCAGACGGCTCAGTGTCTGAACCAGATGGATCGTCATAGCTCCCTTTAGTGTCTAATGATCCTGTGCTATTTAAGGCAAATACACCCGTACATTTGGCCTTTTCCAATGCTCGCACTGAAGAACAAGAAAAACACCCAAAGTAAGAATCCCATAAACATATACTACAAGTTATCAAGTGTAAAGTTGTAAAATAGGAGTTCCGTCTGGTTCTCTGCAAGCTGCATATTGAATGAATGGATGGATTTCGAATCCCTATGATGTCACGTGATGTCCAATTCGTATTTGTTGTGCAGAAATCTTATATAATCTTATAATCAATAATAGTTTTATTCATGGGTTACTGGTTAATTGTGTTTGGTTTAGCTGAGCCTCATTATGGGTCTATAGTACCCAAAGTAACAAAACATTAGTCTTTCATTTTGTTGATTGCACACAATTTCACACAATGACATCAGATACCGGTACTTACCTTGTTGATCTAAAAGTGAATTCTGTTGCTTCAAGTCGTCAATATCAGTCTGAATGGTAGTGTTCTTTTTGGTCATAAATTGGATGTATTCGGTTGCTTGCTTCAAGATCTGCGCCCGAGATGCCTGGTAAACAAAACGAGCCACAGCTAGCATACACACAATATATATAAAGCCTCTTAATAGTAAGGTTCTCAATATTCAACATACTAGATCCTTTGTACAAATTCATACTTGCAGTAAATAGTTTCAGTAATTTGTAGCAACCAATGCTCATACACTCAAAACTTTTGCTTAGCCTTTCAACTATTAAGCTGAGGTTCATCAATAAAGAAGCTGTCTGAAGTGCTTCCATTGCAACACTTTTGGCTAAATGCAGGCTAATGCTGCCTATATTGTATAATAAAAGTAATAAATATGTTACACATACATGTACCTTCTCTGCCTGCAGGGAGGGGACAGAGTCTCTAAGGCTGGAGAAACTCTCTTTGATGTGGTCGCGTCTCTTTCGTTCCAGAGCATTGTGATGTGCTCGTTTCTCAGACTAAAGGAGAGGGGGGGGGGGGGGGAATACATCAATAACATGGCAAGCCTAGTTAAGATAGCACAATGATTAATCATTGGAAAATTAAAATATTAATATCACTAGAATTAAACAAACTGTGCAAATGCAATGTATTGTAATTGCAATTTTGTATTTGATCAAGTCAATAAAATACACATCACAGAATAAAAAACAGCTAACTTGATCAGGGGTAGGGGTAGGGGGAGTGGGAGGGGAAATAGGCAAATACCCAGTTTCATTGGGGTTGTCTTTTGGTTAGTTTGATTGGTTATTCAGGACGCTTTAACCACTTTGAGCTGTCTTTTGGGGGAGTCAAAATATACCCACATTTTATTACTGGAAATCAAAGGGCTGGTGCAAATTGGGCTGCTTCATGTTAATAATAGAATGGATCAACTTATGCTTACTACCGATAGACTGTATACATTAATCATGCTGTGCCTGTTTTAGATTGCCAGGTGCTTTCCGATGCAGACTTTAAGTTACATCTAGTAAAATACATGGTTTAGAAACTATCAAACAAATTATCCTAGTACACCAGGTATTAGGAAGAGACCGCCGGATGAGCGGCAGTTGTAATTTGCTAGCTCTAAATGTAGTTTGGAAATTGTTAGCTGTTTTTTTGGCTAATACCATGCCAGTACATATCATGCGGCCAGTTTATTTCTAGGAGCATTGCCTGTGAATGCTCCAGTATTTGGATATTACTCTATGATGTCAAAAGATTGATATGTGAGCCTTCACTGTATACAGGCATCATGTGTCAATGGGGTGTACTTGACTTGATTGTTGGGTGCCTCTCATTGAAATAAAGCCAATGACATTGGACATTCAGAATCTCAGTGTGGTAGCACATGAGTTAGTGTTTCTCTAAGACATTCCTCTTAAAATTCAGCTAGGAAGCTATATGATGATTTTACTCTTAATTTGACTCTCCCCTGCTACTTGGGAATATAAGCAGGTAAACGCAAGAGAACAATAAAACATAGTTATTTTGACATGTCACAAAATCCTGCCACCTTTTCATGTTCTGTTTGAAAGATCCCATGCACCAAAGGGTGCGACTTATGCACCAGTGCAACTTTTAACGTTTTAAATGGGAGACATCCTATACATTAAAATATGGGGGGCTGGTTTCAGGTCCAGGGCCCAGAGCCATAGCCTGGCGCATAGAGCCATTGTTCAGCATCATTATTTGACAGTTTCTTGTTAGTTGGGCAAAGGCAAAGATCATTGATCCTACCATCTTATTGGTTTACACAGGGGTCCTGTTATAAAAAATCTCATGTACCAAAGGGTGAGACTTATACACTGGTGCAACTTATATATGAACCAAAGTCCAAGATTTTCTCTTGAGACCAGCCCCCCTACGTACCTTTGGAACTTTTTATGTTGGCAAAGGGGGGGGGGGGGGGGGGGGGGAGGTATTAGCCAAAGACCTGCCTACCCCAGTTATTGCCCTAGAAAATGGGGAACATCCTACACATCAAATTTTGGGGGACACTTTAGATAATAGGGGGACCTTAGCCCTGTTTGATGGCATTTATGGTTACAGCAGACTGATAGGTTGTCCATACCGCCACAGCGCTGGTTGCCATTTTAGGCATCAAACACAGGGAAAAGTCCTCTTTATAAGTTGCTGAAGGGTTTCGATACAAAACACTCACCTATAATTCTTAGTTATTTAAGTTCCAGAGCATTATCCTCTAGGAGTGGCTACTACTACCCACTCAACTCTTTCATGTTGTCCATTGACAAGTTTTGCTGGTTTGTGTGGCTGTCATGTATTTGTCGTGTGTGTCCTAATTACATGACCATCAGGTGTCGTCCATGCATTCCGATAAATGCCAGGTGACTGCCCGAGCTTTGATTGAGAATATACATCCAGCTCACTGGAGGGCGTTTATCAGAATGGACTAGTGACACCTGGTGGCCCTGTACGACAAGAGAACAAGGCAGCCACACAAGTGGACAAAACTTGTTAGTAGACAAAATAAAAGAGTTGAGCTAGTATTAGTTGTGGTAAAGTTCTTCACGTGGCCACTCCTAGAGGATAATGTTTCGGAACTTATATATTAAAACTAGGAATCAGGAGTGAGTGTTTTGTATGGAAACCTGTAGCAACTTATACAGTTATAAAGTGGACCTCACACAGTGTTTGGGATCAAACATGGGGACCTACGATGTGGCTGTTATGGACATAAAACAATATAAAAACCATAACCAGCCATCTAATGGGGCTAGGGGGACCTGTCAAGGTTATGCCCCTGTTTTACGCAGTGGGAGCTGATTTTATGTTACCGTTATAGCACAGTTTACGACCAGTGCACTGAGCCATAGCCCGGACCTGAGCCACAGCCTGGCGCATGGAGCCATAGTTCAGCATCGGGAAATGAGAACACAAAGGCAAAATTGCGAGAAGGCGAGGATAAGATCATAAAAAAGCAAGGGCAAAATCCCAAGATCTCTCGAAAAAAAATTGTCACAGGAGCTGGCAAAGGTATGATATACATGTGTCACACTTTGTATGGGACATTTGCTTTATTAGCTGGACAATAGCGCAAGGCTGAACTCTCTCCGGATAATATAGCTACAGACTCCCCATGCACTGCTACCCACAGGCACCAGGCAATCTGGGTGTTTTTAAGGTAAGCTACCCATAATAGCAAGGTAAAAGAACTCTGTATTTGTGATTATTTTATTAAAGTATACCCAATTACACACCTTCTGGTGAATTTTTAGGATACTGTACCATCCCGTTAAAACAATATTCTCCACTTTCCAAGTATACCCCCATTTCACAAAATGACACCTACTAAAACTTGACACCTACCACGAATATGTCATTTTGCTACAATTCATCTTAACATTAAGTCATTATCATCAGTAATAGCTCTTTGGAAAGCTTAAACCTAGCGCAATACAGTAATGATATTCAAAAATGTAAATAGTAACTATAAAAAAATAACAGAATGGTAATAACAAAGTGTAATTATACAAAATCAGTACAGTTTTCGCCAAAATTTAAAATCACCACCATTACAAAATTAGCTATAATTTCATCAAAAATGAAAATCTTGACACCAAACCACTTTTAAAAACTTCTGAAAACATTGTTCTTGTGATAAAAATAAAGAAAAATATAAGCAGACATGAAAAATTTCCTGAAGCTTCAAAATGTTATTTCACAATATTTTTGGCGTAGCTTATATCACACTAATTATCATTAATTTACGTCTTGTGTTCACATTTTAATGAATCTGGTTATAATGGTATAATAGTGGTGAATATAATGGTCTGCGATATAATTATGATTTACAAAAATATTATCTGAACTATTTACATGTTTTCTCGATGCCCTTTTCTGGAATTTTCAGAATTTATCATGAAGAGTCATTCTCGGAGAAATACCCTGTAAATGATGTCACGAATTGAAAACTCCCCTGTGAAGGACATAGCGAGTTAGGGATACCCCATTTACTGACACCCGCCGGTGTCTATTGATGTTTACTGAGGTCTTTTCTAAATCATTAAAGCTTATTATACGATGCTCTATTCATTTAACCTATGTCACCACTTTTTTTGCTCTGTTTTATTCGTGCTTTGTTTCATTAAGACTGCATAAAATCTCAGAATTCGCCAATGTTTACGAGGTCTGCTCAGTCGCTGAGGCTTATTATGGGTAGATTTAGGTAACCAGCTGCGGTTTACCAGCCAAAAATGGGCCCTTTCGTCACAATGTCTAAAAGAAATTCATACTGCTGCTATTAATTGTATTATAAATTGCAAAAAATATTTCAACCTTACTCATAAGTTACTGTTTTTCGGACCAAATTTTCACCACCCCAGTCGTAAGAATTTCGAATGCAAAGGACAAGAAGACCGAAATGTACCACGCACGCCACAAAACTCAAGTCAGGGCCTGGTCGTTTTATACTGCGTGCTCAGTGAGTGGATTGGTGCAGTGGTGAAAGTGGGGCGTTGCGCGTCTACTCTGACTATAGCCTGAACGTTCAGACGTTACAGTCTTGACACTTGTTCTTGTGACTGTAACCAGCTACTCTGACTACTGACCTGGGTCATGAATTGTGTGGCCGCGTTGAGCGAGCCGTCATCGTCGTCCTGCAACGATAAAGTACACAATATAGCCTCAAACAGAACAAAGTTATGCATAATTTATAAATGAAATATCGGCCTTACAACTTACATCACTTTCGATGTCGATATCCCTGTCATCATCGCTCATTTTCGTGTCGAATGCGACCCTAATCTAAACAATCAGTAGCTGACACAAGCAAGATGGCGACCAAACAACGACACGCGGTCAACCCACGTGGGTTTTCTTATGACTTAAACAAAAATTACTCCGCTGTCCATAAGAACGGACAGGCCTTCTCCTGGATGTCTAATAATCTCCAATTTTAACGGTTTAATGTGGACATTGACCCTAATGAGTCAATAATATGCTTGAAATCAGAAACAAGAGAACTTTGCAAATAAAGTTAGAGGACTATTTTTTTAGTTAAAAAATGTAAACATGGAAGAAATCTACTAGACCAGGCAGGACGCTAGGGGACGCTGCGTTCCGTTATACGTCGAAGGGAGAGTGAGCATGGAAGTCGCGCCATCTATCAGTCTGTTGGGGAATTACCGATAAACCAAACATGAAACATGAAGCCAGAAGCGGTTAATAATGATAAATCTCGTCTTTCCTGTGATATCAAGCCAATTTGGCAGGCCAAAGTTGCGCATCCATTCAATGATTTACTTGTGACACCTTTGTTTAAGTGAGTTGATTACTTGTACTCCAATAATATAGGCCTAGTGAAATGATAAACGATTGAAGCCTTAGATCTACCTATTATCGGCTAGGCCTACTAAGCTTATTCGAATGTCGAATGACATCTGCTTAGTTCCATCTCCGAAACCTCTTTGGCGGAGCGTGCGGGGCCACTAGGTTTGGAGATGGAACTACTTATGGGGTTACCAGGCCTGTCTAACTTATCACAGGGTGCCGTTAGAGCCAGGCAGCATTTGCTGTCTTTGTGCTGTTGCAGCGCATATTGGCGCGGCTGGTGCTGATCGAATAAATTTGGCCAGAAAAAGCCCTGACATTGCAAGTGAAGATAATAAATCAAAGTATTCTCTTTCCGCCAGGTCAGTAAATTGCATAAGGATTATGGAAAGATGCATATTTTGTCGGATAGTTACAATCTGTACACCCTATTTATGCGAAAATATTCGCTGCTATACCGCACAGACAGCAAATGTTGCCTGGCTCTAATGGCAGAGATTCTGCTTAGAGGCAGGCCTGGTAACTTATGGGTAAGTTATGCTGTTTATAATTATAGTAGGCGATATTTTATCATCTCAGTTATAATTACAGTCTGTCAATCAGCGCCTTTAATGTCGGCCAAATACAAAAGTCTGAAGTTTATAATTATATTATATGCAATGCCTGAGAGGGGGCATTGTTGATTTACTTCAGGGGTTCTGATTGGCGCAAGTGCCCTCAGGCTGAGCCGCTACTGCCGAGAAAGCAGTTAACGCAATTTGGATGAGAAGAGTAATTCTGCTTTATGGAGGGATCTGATTATTTTTATGAAGGTTCATGGTATATACAGCTATGAACAAATTACCTCAGTTGTATACAGATGTATTTACTTTGGCAAGAATGGCCTGTTGAAAAAAATGAAAGTTGCTGTTTTGCATGAGAACTCGCAGAGCAAAGAGCCCGCTACCGGAAGTGTATTTGAGGTAAAAAAGTAAACATTGGTAGAACCTCACATTTTTGGACTTATTTCAAGATAGTGGGTAAATATCTTTGATATATATTCTAATTTATTACATTTAGTGGCTTTTAATAGAAACGATTTGACGGTGAACAGCGAAGTGATCCATTACTGCCCGACAAGCTGTACTTTATTCTATCATCTGACATCAAGAAAGTGTGTCGACACTAGGTTGTTAGGGTTATATTTTTGTGAAGAATCGTTGGAGCAACTTTTCGCGACCAGCTATCCGCCATATTTGTTTTGGGTGGATGCAGGCACCTGTGAATGCAACTTGGTTCCTCATTTCCGTTAGTATATGACTCTCTGCTAGAGGGTCTTGTCAGTTGCTCACTTTGAACTTAAGGACAACAGCAGTGCCCTCTGTCACAGGTACTTGACTGTTACAAAGTTTGGGACCCAGGCTACAAATGGTTCACATGGTGGCAGGACTTGCCCCATGGCGCTGCATACGCATGGCGGTTGGTCGGGAAAAGTTGCATGCTCCAACATTTGTTCGCAAAATATGACTGAAACAATCTAGTGTTGACACACTTTCTTGATGTTAGAAGATAGAATAAGGTATATAGAATATGTAAGCACCCACATTATAATAAAAGCTACAGTCCATTCCTAACTAACATCTAAGGATTTTAACATTGACACTGTTGTGCCCCTAGAGAAGTGGGCTTGCCTGGGGGCACTTGCGCCAAGGGTTCTGACTGTCAGCAGATCTGAGCGCCTGTGCCTCAATGCATCAGAAAAAGCTAAAACCCAAAGTCTAGCCCCCAGAGGTGTGAAGTCTAGCCTGCAAGCAGGCCACTTTGGCTACCGCCAACAGCAGTTCAGCAACTGGACCTATATGGAAGCAGCCTACATTACATATATAGAACTGGTGACACAGAAGTTAGATGGTGAAGAGGGGGGAGGGACAGACATACCATAATTGCTGGTGTATAAGTCACACTTTCTTCCTTGCAGCCAATGGGTTCAACTTCTACACCGGTGCAAGTTATAAATGGACCAAGTCAAAGTTTGTCTCTCAGGGACCCCTGCCCCCTCTGGGTACCACCCCCCCATAATCATAATCATAATCGCATCTGGCTGAAGAAGCCAATTATTCTGGCACTGTTCCACAGCTATGTCGTGCCTACCCAGTATTAAGTTTCTGCCTGGCCCACTTAGTCTAAGAGGGCAGCTAGATGTATCTAGTAACACCATTGAATGCCACTTCCCGAGCCATGCCGTGCCACTCTATATATGAATCAAATCAGAATTTTGCACCCTGCCAACGACGACTGACACACTCCACTCCCTCCCTACAAATACAACACAGCTTCACTGACCATGCGATGCGTCAACCACCTATATAAACAATGCCTATTTGATTCGCTCGCTTCATCGGTCGACTGTAAGCTGCAGGTTATAAGCAGGTTGTCGCTGAAACTGTGCTCAGACTTGGAAACTGAGTGAGGGCAGTGAGTTTGTAAGATATACAAATATAATATAATTCATCACAATAAAAAATGTGAATTGCAGTGCTTTATATGTTGTCTGCATTTACAAATCAATCTCTTCCATAACATAACGTTATTTCAACCGCACTTTCATGCACACAGTGCTTCGACGTGCGGGCAATATATAAGCTGTATATAATAGGCAATATAGCTGTATATAAGTCACACCAAAGGTCAAATTGAATTGTTAAATAATAGCTTTCATATTTAGTTTCAATAATTTAAAGTTACTTTTTTATACGAAATTACTGATGTATGAACTCTTTCAAAGTTGTCAAAGTCTTTAAAAGACATACAATGTCACACTGTATGCAGCTTGCACCTGCGAGTTGTGAATGACATTTGATATACCCAGAAACGAGCACAATCGCTTTGCACTATTCTCCATTTGAGTATATTGCATTGTTCAGCCCTTTTATCATGCTGCCCTTATTTGTGTACCTTGGAGCCATATCCCTGCTATTCTCAGATCACTAGGTCGACATGATAGTTCTTGGGCTGTGAAGGAATATTCCCACCAGAAAGACATGGGGAAATTGGTATCAAAATAATTTGAAGTGTATAGATATAAGGAACAGACAGTAAGTAATAAGGTGTAATATCCAGAGAACTTGTGCTAGCATGCACACCCACTATTATTATGTTGAACTTGACAAAACGTTCTATTTATACCACAGATCTTCAAACTGTATTCTAGCTGTGGGGCATGAGGATGGTGTTGTTAGAATTTACTCGCTCCCAACAGCATCTAATGTGAAAGAACTTGCGGTGAGTAGTGGTGTATGTTATTGTATTTGGTTTACGAGATTTTGTTTCCAATGGTACAGAGCGATAGGTCTTTAGGTCAGTTGTGTCCTTAAATTGTGGATGTAGAAAACAGGTAAATTTGAAAGTTAAATTCGGTACATGTAATGACATTCTAAACTCATGACTTATTTCTAGCAAGATAGCTAGCTAGACCTACCCCGGTTATTTTTTGATGAAGATACATGTATATATACATATATATATTCGGTGGTCTTTTTTTGCAGTGCACCCTATCCCTGGAGACGAAGGGTGGACCAATACAGGCACTAGTAGCTCACGATGTCACCAGGCTGTCCAACAACGACCTGGTCGTAGCTGACTCCCGCGGAGTCGTAACTGTCTTCTGTAATGGACACATTTTGACCCGCAGGACCGTCTCGGAAAACGCCATCCAGTGTCTTCAAATACAAAAGGATGCGCGTAAGTAACTGTCCAGTTATGGACAAGAGAGGATAAGACAAAATCGTCATTATGTGTTACTAAAACATTGGCAAATTTGTTTGGTATTTTTAATAAAACGCCAACATATGTAACCTTTGGTTGTTTTTGTGGCTAGCGAATTCAATTCTCGGGGAGATGAATTTGGCACCTCAAGTTATTGCGCACAAAACTTTTGTGTCAGAATGAAATCTATCCTACCAAACGTTCATTTCAGTGGGTCAGAATACCATAGTAACAGGAGATCAGCTTGGTCATTTGTCAGCGTTCTCTCCATACACGGACAAGTGGAGACTGCGTTTACAGGATGCCAAATTACCAAAGGTTAGTAATGGATTTATATTGTTACTTTAACTTCCTGGACGCTTGACATCTAACATGGCCTTTAAGGTCCAGCTGTTTTCTTGTTTTGTTTTTTTGACTAGATACACATGTAGTTATAGCGTGATATTGCTTATCTTATAATCATAACATTAAACATCTTTCTGAAAAAGCAACAGGACCAAAAGAAACAAGATTGTCAGGTCTTATCTTAACATTACTTTACGTTCTAGCCCCTGTTTGTGAGTGCCAAAACCTGCAGCCTGCTGACGGCCACATTGTGTGACTCCCACGGCCAGCAGAAGAGCTACGTCCTGGCTGCAGACAACAACAAACATCTCTACGTAATTCACCAAGGCACCATTGTGCAGGTGCTCGATACGTCAGCGAACATCACAGCGGTTAGTACACAGCCGTATACACCCACATGTGAGCATGCATTCGCATGAGCTGCGGAACTTTAGTTGGTTTGTTAGAGGAATTATATATGTGTATCAAAATCAAATGTACGTATTTTGCATGCATCCTGGCCTTTTATAATTGTTTATGAGGGGATACCAGGGCCCTGTAATTGGTTTGTGTGTCTACAAGTATGCTTCCAGGGGTCGTTCTTCCATGTTAAGGCAAACCGTTCCTTCAGCATTGCTCGCCTGAAACTCCAGCCTACCATGTACTACAACATTAAATCTGGAACGCTTACGTTTTTTAGACCGCTTGCAGGGCACAGGTGTGTTCCTAATCCTAAGCAACTACAGGTTACCTTCGTTTGCTGTTTGTTAGATGTGTTGTGGCCGTTTTGTGGAGTGGGAGAAGACTGAGGCAAGCAGCCCTTCCCCTGGTCACGACATCCAGGTGGCGCTCGGCACAGACGCCGGAGAGATCTACATCATGGCAAATTTCGAGGTTTGTGGCTCTGGGAATATGCCCCTAGAACTCTCGTTCGTTGAACAGTATACTTGCCAGGCATGGGGCGATTACATTGTAATTACGATTGTAATCATGAATAGTTTCATTGTAAATGTAATCGATTACGATTACTCGGACATTTCATGATTACATGAAATAGGAAAGTAATCGATTACGACTACATTGAAAATAATCATGATTACAATCGTGATTACTTTTTATGTTGTTAATAAATGAACCCTGGACTAGACTTTTAAGTATCTATTTTAATAAACAGTAAACACAGGACTTTAGCCAGTACTGGCTAATATCCTGTAGCATATTTCGCCTTGATTTGGTATCGTTACATGGCTTACATACCGTTATATGTGGAGTGCATTTTATGCGGAGTAATGTGGTTGTTCAGTTTTGCAACGGTGCAACCCATATGTATAAGACTCTTTGCTCTTCTTTATTCTTCAGGTTTACGAGGAGGAATTTTGTAACGTGCAGCTGCCTGTGACCAGCCTGAAGACGTTGCCGGCCGCGGACTCCCAGAGCACGGACTCTATATTGTGTTCCGGCCACTTTAACGCCATGTGTGTCCTCAGGGACGGAGAGGTACGATCACCTCATTCCTCGTGCGAACCCTATGAATCGCACGAAAATTAAATTTGTTTATGGACGGCGTTATCCAGTCAGTGTACAACTTCACTTCAGATTTATAAGCTGTTTTTAAATGTCAGATCAGAGTTAAATTGTTGGGGCAAGATAGATAATGCACTTGACGAACGCATTTCAGGTACTCATTAGGATGTGTATGCGCTGTTGATAACCTCGTTAAATGAATGGAGTTTACAACAGCAAAAAAAGTGTCCTTTAACGAAAATCTGATAACACGCATTCTGATAATGCATTGCCTATGGTTAATGTGTGTCTCATGGAAGAGAGCTTGACTTTCAGATAGTATCGAAGTATAAGACGCCATCTTGGATTAACAGCGTAGTCACGACTCTAGGAGGCACTGACGCAAGACAAGTCATCGTTGGTTGCCAAGACAACAGTATCCATGGCCTACAGATACAGTTTGGCTGACCAACAGGATTGTTGTATATATTTACCGGCCGTTTATCGTGACATTACAGTATGGACGTGTCTATCGGTGTCCGGCACAAACTGGCAAATAACCATCAGATATACAGCTAAAGGCGGAAGGGCCCATGGCATCCGCAACTGCCAATTTTAAGACGTCATAGTTCATGGATGGTGGTTCATACCACACACGTCGACCTTTCGATGGACAAGATCCAATGGAAGGAGTTATCCGTTGTACAGAAATAAATGTATATTTGTATATGTGTAGGACAAATAAATATTTGTTTAAAGCCCAGCCTTCCTGCTTAATCCCCTTCTGGATTGCTAATTTAAGCAATATACTTACATGCGCCATCTTAGATTGTTTACATTTTAGAATCAAGACTAAAAGTATCTAAAAATTATGATGCATATATGATTTATATCTCTGAGAGTCTGTAAAACAACAATTTCAACATAAAACTGCGCGGTTTATTTATATCGCGCGCGGTCGTGATAGCGAGCGGCGGTCGACATCACACACAAAGTACCGAACAGCGAACAGGGATATAAAGCCGGCCACCAACTTCTGCTCCGGTGACCAAACTGCTTCTCTCCGGATAGCCCACAGGCTTTCAGGATTTAAATTCAAGACAGAATATACTTATTTGACATGGAGAAGAGGTTGGTAATACAAAAAATTGCAGAATATATTGCTTGAAGTAATATCCAACATTTGCACCTATAGTCCATGTGGAAATAATTCCCTCAACAATTATTAGCAACATATTCTGAAATGGTGCGCGATGAGAGGGGCAACTCTATTAAGGACCAATTAGCAGATGGGGTGGAATGGGAAAATTTAGCACTTACGCTTTGCAGTTCGATCTAACAAAACGCGAAAACTGTGTACAAGGTATAACTGTTATTTACTGTGTTCCATATCAACGATACATTCGTGATTGAAAGTACAAACGTAGTGACATACATACATGAAGCACAAGGCAAGGCCATGATCAACAGCAGAAAGGGGGAGACCGCGCAAAAAGAACTAACAACTTTATGCGATCTTAACTATCCCTTAATAGTGAGCCAATTAAGCTGACAAATAGATGTCCGCTAGTAAAGCATTGTCACATCTCGTTTTGTACCTTCAAAGGACTACTTCGCCATTATGAAATAACCATTTTTCAATTTCCTCATTTTCACATTCTCAGCATATACTGCATCATATTCGAACTACGGAATTTCATCAAGTACAGGAGAGTTGAAATGGATTCAGTCCATGGTAAATATCCTTGATGCGATGTCATCGATGATCCAGTCAATGCCTGAGAGAAGGTTGTCTCCTGTCACAGCGCTGCAACCCTGGATTCTCCAGTGGTGTGACTTGATCTTCTCCAGAACCATAGCCTACACGGCAAATAATTAACGTATGTAATATCCACTAAACTACCAAAACTTACAAAATAAAACTGTACAAAATATAGCAATAAATAAGAAAAAAAACATTTGACGGACAGTAATTTTCGACTAGTACCAGTCGTCCTGTATATTTGACGAAATGTAAAAATATATACGTCTTGCATACTAAATTAATATAACCTAAACCAACTACCGCTGACTGGTTCCTGTGAACAAACGAAAGCTTTCATTGGTAAACAAGGACAGAAACACACACTTAATGTTCTTACTATATTTCAACCCAAACAGATACTTAGCTGAAATTTATGGCTCTTGCTTATAAACTATACAGCACCAATTTTAATGCTAACTACAATATATCACCATATATGCCGTACAGTTAGAATTGAATAGACAGAGGTCTTCTTTGTTGTCGTACATTTATTTTAAACCCAACCAAGGTTTCATTTTAAATGTAATGCTATTGATAAATAAATGTCCTTACCTCCTTAATGTCATCTGGGGATAGGGCGCCTGGCAGATCTTGCTTGTTCGAAAACACTAACAAAGTTGCACCTGCCAGTCTCTGAATAAACACAAAAAACCAAATACTCCAATGCCTATGCCACCGAAAGTCTTTGGCAAACAATTATTCCCTGTCTTTAAGAGCAACAATGAATATGTTATCAATTCCCATTAACGTTAAGAAAATCAAAGCATGCAGTCCGAACTGGCATCAAATAGACATCATAGGTTTTCACAAATAAAATATACCGGTAGGCCGTAATTTCCAAAACATGTTTTTATGGGTTTCACTGGGAGGCCTGCTATCATTACAACTGGGTACATGTATCTGTATGCCGATATCATCATGGAAACAAAACGCATTCCTGTACTATGGGTACTGTACTTAATGACCTGGTATATCCCTTTGATCTGCATACCGGTAGTTTATAATTAAACTTTAAAACTTATGTAAAAATGAAAAAATATCTCATCTAAAGTTACTACTTCAAAATAAAGTAAACATTGGACCAGCTGCAGAAAGGGTTTTAACAGGCAATCAAATGCCACAATGAAGCCTAGGTAGCCTAGTCGGCAGAGCGGCAGACTTCTGATCTCAGGATTGTGTTCAATTTCCGAAGGGGGAAAGTGTTCTGGTCGTTTTTTTCCCAATTGTAGTCACTCATGCAACTCCAATTGATTATTCTAAGTCAGATCGAAATGTAGCAGCATATTAAAATTTCTATTACCTCTTCTTGTAGCAGTTCTTGGAGTTCTCTTCTACAATCTTGCAATCTACGGCGATCTGCACTGTCTACGACCCAAATAAGTCCATCTGTACTTTCAAAGTAATTTCTCCAGTATGATCGTAGAGATTTCTGGCCTCCAACATCCCAGACGTTCAGTTTGAATCTGTTGAGAAATGATGGTCATAACAATCATACATTAATTATTTCAATAAATCATCTAACCTAACACATATAGAACTTTATCTTTTAATGAGTCATCAAGCATAATAATTTATAGTATAAACAAAAGGCAAAACATTTAGAGTTTATTTATTTAAGGCAGGCATTTATTTAAGACAGGACTAAGAAGCATCATTCACAAATGATATAATATTATAATACCTATACATTTTATGTACCCGGGAACAGTAAATGCATCATAAGGATAATCCTATAATTAACTTACCCTCTGTGTTCTAAAGTCTTAATATTAAATCCTAATGTTGGAGATATACTATCAATATCTTCTCCGTTGAACTTTTTCAATATTGTAGTCTTTCCAGCATTATCAAGTCCTCTGAGGCATTGTTAAGGTACTTTACAACACAGCAAAAATTGTAAACATCAGAGGCAATACAGTTCAATGGTAGGAGTAAATATATGCATAACAGTATATACCATTGTCTTACCAAATGTTATCACAATCAATTACGTATTGATATACTTGTTATAGCATTATTTAGACCCATCCGTCTACAAAAGGGACATAATGATAGAAATATTTAAACAAACATTGATGTAGATGTTAGGAGTAAGTGTGGAGCCCTGTAATGCTATATTATACAAAAATTCAAAAGAAAATATTTCTAAAGGGGGTGGAAAAAGGCTATTCTGGAGTGCTATATATATATCATCAAACTGTCTAGGCATTTTTGCCTTCTTTTACTTAAACTTGAGAAAGAAATAGTAATGTACGCAATTCTTCAAAACAGTAAAGAACTTGACACTGAAACATACTGACCAAAGCATGGCATATAAGCGTCATCTGGGCTTGGATTTGGGGTGGAGGGTAAAGCTTAACAAGTAACTTTAAATGTCATTAGATACTTGTATTCAAACTGGCTAAGTTGAAATCTAGATATCAATATCACCATATTCAATATCTTATCAATCTCTGACAACGTCAAGCTCCTTAGGTATTTTGTCCAAACAAGCAAAGGATACAACATGAGAAGTCGCACTTCTTTCTCCTTCTCTTTCATCTTCTTTAAAATTGTTAATAAACCCATTTTTATGACAAATTATGAAGTCCAATTGACTTGATGACTGCCAGCCAGAGCGAGAGCAGCTTACTGCAACCTGTTCTTCTTATCCAGCTGTTCGCGCCTGACTGAAGCCGGTTGATGCTGTCAATCAGGAGAGTGACCAAATCCTAAATTTGTTGACAGTGACTCATCGCAGTCAACAGTCAACTTACCACTGCGACTGGCACTGGCCACTGCTTTAATTTTATAAAGGTTTAAAAACTTAAATCTGTTTGTAGATTTAGAACCAATTGCGACTGTACGGGGCCGTAAAACGTTTCGCCAGACAGAACTTCCGAAGACGTCTGCTTTCCGCTGAACAAAGACTAAGGACTAAGGCATTTACCAATTTACTGTTTTGTTTACAAGAGAGCTCAAGTATCTCGCATGAGCGCCTCCTGTCGGGAATCTTAAGAAACACTCTCCATCAGGATACTCTCCCAACAGAGGGCGGGTGTTAATTTCGTTAGAACAGACACAAAGTGAAGTAGGAACGCTGCCGTCGGTAAGTGGGAGTTTATCAGTTTATAACTGTGGGCCACTCTTCTCTGTATATAAGCTTACATATTCTAATGAATAATTTAAAAAGTGCGTGACTTGACTTCCACCTCGCTGCAGTTGGAAGTAAGCTAGTACCGCCGCTCAGAACTGTTGGGGCCGCGGAACCAAGTGAAGGCGATACCAGTTTCGCTGGTTCCCAAGTACCGCAACTGTACCAGGTTACTTGAACCATAGATCGCATCAGACCTTAGAACGATTACATGTTTATAGAAATTTCTACTTTAAAGACCGCTATTGAAGTAACTAGTACATCTATTTAGGATGAAAGTTACAGATAGGGGAAATTGGGGCAAAATGGGGACACCCCAGTGCATATGACAAGATGAGGGTAATATCTCCACAGCGATGACCAAATGGCAACTCATGAAATCTCTCCCCAAATTAACCTACCTATTTGATGAAACGAGTCAATGAAGGTTGTTTTAATTTTTACTTTTATAATTTGTCTTTGTTAAGACATACCAGTCCGCTTACAACGTCAGATGACAATGTTTAATGTTTCAATAAAGTTTGGTAACTTTACTAGCTTATTTTTTCCATGTACAAGAACAGCTTGGTAGAGTCACTTAATTTGTACAATATTTTGGTGATGTACTGATCAGACCTTTGTAATAAATACATAGGTCTGTATGCAGTCATACATATTCCGAGAGAAACCAAATGAGGTACAAGGCTGAACATATCATCTCATATTCCACACGTCTGATCCCACCTTTTACGTGCGCAACTCGGGGAAATCGGGGGCCCCATTTCTCACAAAATTGCATAGTCCTTTGGAAATAATGTTACGTTAACTTATACTAAACAGATCAAAGTGGTTTTAATTGTTTTACAATCAGCAACAACATACCATAATAACGAATAGCGCTCGATGTTTGCGGTGTTACGCAACGGTCCATCTTGTTACTACACGCGTATGCACCCAGGTTTGGAAGCTAACACTAAACGTTCGTTGTTTATTTCGGTGACAGTAGATAATAAAAGGTATGTCATAATAAACATTATGCAATTATTTCAGTGAATAGTTTGAATAATAATTAGGGAACATGCAACTGGTAGTAGTTTAATAACAAATCTCATATTAACACGGCAATCAACTCTATACTAAATGCATGCAAGAAAATATACAAAGCGTGTAGTATACAAAAGGGAATGGTACTACAGACACTTTTTTGTAATATTGGTGCCTATTCTCATTAAGACATCAACAGATGAACATGGCGGCCGTTTTTGCCTTTCAGCGTGAGGATAGGTGTGATAACGCATTAATGTGTTCAGATAGGTTAAAACTAACTACCTATAGTTCCCACAAAACTTCCGACAATGATTATCATTAATTAAATACAGATTTGAAAGTTGAAAATGGTATGTGCAGCTTTAAATCAAACCCACCAGATCTAGCTCTGATAGAAAGACCAAATAGGAGGATTTTCGTAAATCTGAACCGCAGATAGAGTAGTAGGGATTTAGCTGTACCGCATATCGCCCATAGTTATTTATATGACAGAAAAGTTACTTAATTCTAGCAATACGGAAAAGGCAAGACGAATCAATATCAAGCCTATAATTATTTAAACATAATCACAGGAACATATGATCAAACATGAAAATGCTCTTGTGCGATATTCGGTTCACGAATAACACGCCACATGTAGTAACATATAGTAAAATTTCTACCGACACCGTCTTAACGAGACCATGAAGTATATTATATCAATTAAAATTGTTGTGTAGTATGGAGAATGGGATAGTGGATAGCCTGGGAAAAATATTATACATTATTTCGTTCATTTGTGGAAATTCGTTATTCTACTTTCTATTTCCGAACAGATTTGATATTGGGGGATGGTGGGTGATGTTTGAACGCGGACCCACACCGATTACGTAGTATTTCCTGTCAACTAGACACATGTACACATTCTTAAAAAAAGTAAAGATATCTAACTGTACAAAGTGAGTTTTTGTTTTTAGAAAAAAACCTGCTAACCTATGATATACTGTTAAAAATGATGTAGCTATAACCGTACTCGGCTTTTACGTTCTGTATATAAGACTATGCAGCGCAGAGCCAGCTAGTTACCCGAAACACATGCCTGCCAGAATTTCGCTTGGAACGGTCTATAGTTAGTGTCCATATGCCACATCTTAGCCTTCCTTCTACCGATTTAGTACAAATTATAAATATAAATCAAGTACTATACAATACGAAAATTCTATCGTCAGTAACCTAAAATCGTGCCATATCAACTTTCATTCTATACACGATAGCTTGTCTTCGTTATAGTCGAATAACCCACTTATAACTGAAACAGAAATAGCTTTCACGTTAACGACTTTTCGTCTTCTTGTTCGGTCGGTTGTTTGCGCTCTATGGCCTTCCGCTTATCAGCATTGTGGTCGTCTTCGGTGTTTAGCTGAAGCACATGATCACGATGTTTGGACCACACACAGGCCACCAACGGCTGTTCAATGTTGAGCGGGAGTCTCTTGCTGCCCTGGACCTCCCCGGCGATGGACCATCGGATATCCAGGAACACAGCCATGTCTTGCTGTAAGAAAGGAAAAGACGTGTGATATATGACGCGGATTACTGTAGTTTACGTATTGTTCGAACTTTGGGAGTTGGCGAAAAGCGTTGAATATATATATAGTCGAGGAAAAGGTTGATAATAATTAAGTACCGGTATGAATTGTGTTTCATGCGCAGTCGTCACTTTGTTCAATGAGAATACAGTGACGCCTGCAGATCTTGATGAACCAGTCAATCCCGACCCCGGCCGGACGAGGATTTAGGACCGTTACCCTTCGCAATGTGTGAGACTCCACACAACACGGCTCGTTGTCCTGCTGCATGACTACCCTGACATGAGTTGTTTTGCTGGCTACCCTGACATGAGTCGTCTTGCTGGCTACCCTGACATGAGTCGTCCTGCTGGCTACCCTGACATGAGTCGTCCTGCTGGCTACCCTGACATAACACAACAGCTCGAACCGAGTATGGACCATACGAACCTCCAGCTTCTGGATGTTGCATATGGTCAATACAGTCTTCCGGTTGTCCTCTTGTCGAGACTCTACGGGCTTCATATTCTAATGGATAACAAACATAACAAGTTAAGTGTCATCAACCACCATGTGTTGCTGGCGAATGCATGAACCATCAATCTCACTTTCGTCAATGGCAGATTGTCCAAGTATGACATGAAGTATGCCAAACTGAATTACACACTAGCCAAGCTCGACAATAAACCTCCTTTACTGCTTTGTCTACTCTTGAATACTCTTTTGTTTGACGTGATTAACCAAATGTCTAAGCTCCATTTATTGTTTTTGAATAGCAATAGCCAAAGTAGCCACAGAAACTGTGGGGCTAGCTTTAACCCAGGGAATAACGAACGACGTAACTCACCTCCTGCAATCCGTGAATGGATGCTTCGAAGACGAGTCTGGCGTCGGCTTCCCGTTCCAACGTAAGCGCAAACGTTACGTGGACCTCCAGGGCATTCGAGAGGAATTCGTGATAGGAGATGCTCAGCATAAGGTCGGAGCACACCATGCCCGTTGGAATCGGGTTGGGCAGCTCTGAAAGAAGATGTAACATAAAACATGACATATCGCATATAAGATAATGGAACGAACTCAGAGAAGGAATTAAATATTCTAATTTAAATAAAGACAACTTGCGGAGAGAAGTTTGCAATAGTATGTCAAATGGATACCTTTGAACTGCACGACTGTTCAATATGGTGACTGCTCATCGTTTTGCCACCATTTATTCTGGAAACTCTCATAGACAATAATTATTTAGACCAAAGAAGCATGCGCCCTGTTAATCTGCGTATGAAATATACCCATAGCACGTGTTCACATGACATCGTTATCAGCACATCAACATACGATTCATATACATAGAACCAACACAATGATTTCCTGAACTCCAAAACGCTTCCTTACTCGTCAGTATTTCCCAGGTGTTATTGAGTCTCCTTAGCGATTCCCTCTGGCTATCGGTCATCACTTCAGGAAGCTGTTTTGGATCCCACAAGCTGCGTCCGTATTCCTGCAGATTGATGCTGAACTCAGGAGTTTGGCAATATCCCTCCGGAAATGTGTAATGACGAAATTCTGCAAAAATAGATTGAAGAAGTGAAGTTAGATATCAGACGTGACATTGACAGAATGAGGACAATCTAATGAGGAGTTTGAATGAATCAATATATTAATAAATAAATGGTTGTTTTCAGTCTACCTTTGCGCACACAGGGGTTGAACCGTACAAATGAAATAATAAAGTGTGTTTATCAGTTCGCACACCACAATATTTATTAAAACTAGTTGTTCTCACTTTGGCATTATCAAAGTTAGTTCATATACAATTAACCACAAGATGCCATTACATGTACATGCATTGGCATGAGAACCAGACCACCATAAAGTAGAAGGCTTTCATTACGGGAGAGGATCCGTATCGTATATCAAGGTATTGTAATGATTACTACAACATGACCAACACGACCATTATGACGAACATCGCGAAACATGCTTGTGGCAAATTCTTAACGAAACTTACAAACTTTGTTATACTTTAATAATTACAGAGAAACTAGCCTAATTATGGCTCTTATGTATGTTTATGTAAAGGTTTAACAGCCATCGAGCCGGTCGCTTCTTCAGTATCACGGACTAGTACAAAGAATAGGTGGTTTGGCCAAAGGAAATCCCTTTTACACCACATATTGTCCTCTAGAGCTAAAAATAAAAAATATATTATAGGAACTAGAAAATAAAACCCCACAACGACCCATGAATGGAGACACTCGTAATTTCGTTATCACAATCGCGGTAACATGACGTACGTTCCTGAAATTGCTTGTAGGTGTCAACAACTGGAACTTTCGCTTGCACCACATCAAGTATGTGTTTGCTGAACACACCACGGTTTTTATCTTCGTAGCACCGTTCAGCCCGTGATCTGAAAATTGATAGAAAAAAATGATCATAAAAAATCATAAAGAGCCATATGTATTATAATTTTTGCCATTTTATGCAGGTTTCCCCGTCCCATAAACAGTTTATAATTGTCAATTCATTTTCTCCCAGGTTAAAAATGAAATAGAAAATGAAAGACTGCCAATTTTATCTATCTATTTGCATTCGGTTTAAAGTGATTGCCCGTAGTTTATATCACATGAAAAGATAAAAGGGCCCTAAAGTCTGCGGTATGGCACCACTCGACCACAGCGGCTCCAGAGGCGTCACATGTGAAGGTCAGTACTCTCTCCGCTGGATACAGACGACAGGATATCAGAACAACTTACGCTGCGTAGAACGCAATGCATTTCTTGCCGGCCTTCGGAGGCACTCTGGGGTCCATGGGCTTCATATCCTTCACGTGGCAGCTGTAAGCACATTCATTAATGGGTAGATGTTACAGTAGCCATAGATAGCATAGAGCACGACTGAATAAATGAAGGATACAAGGTTAGGTAATTGACAACATAACACAGATGTGAGATTAATAAAACACATCAAATAAGACTATTCACAAGACAAACAACAAACCAGAACACGATCATAACAGATCAAGGATACTTATATTAAGCAGTACCGGTGTCAAACTAAACAAAACCACTGGAGGTAGAAAGCAGAAAATATATATATTGATATGATTTGAGCATTCTATATAAACAGACACCTAATTATAGCCTACTTAACGGACCGGAAGTGAACGAGCGAACGAAGGGAAGTGTTGAAGCATTGTGGGGTGTACGAGGCAAGACGTACAACTGACGACAGAGGTCGACCATCATGTAGAGGAAGGCTGGGTTGGTGGCACTGATCTTGTCTTCCACCTCCTCTACACACAGACAGTTGGACGGCTGGGGTCCCTCGCTGTGGTTCCATGGCATCAGATACTGTTGACCGTCACTCCGCAGACCGTGACCAGCGAGGTACAGCACGGCTGTCCAGATACAACGTTCACAAACCATCTTATATCACTAGCGGTCACACACACATATAAAGAGATTAATTACTGTGCAGACCCCGCGTGTCATCACGCAAACACACACACACACACAAACACAATATTGATCGTATACATAAACACACAGGCAATGGAACGCAAGGTGACGCAGCGCCAATGTCCATAACGGATAAGTAAATAGAACATACGATCCCTCCATCACGTGACGACAATAATGACGTGACGCATAATGATAATAAACCAAATATACTTGTTAAAAAATAAAACAACTATCTGTACTTAAGTGATGGTACATGCTGGTATAAGACTTCTGAGATTAGCGCCTCGAGTAAGGAATGAAAACAATCGACTTTATAATTATAAAACAAAACACTTTTTTCACCTGGATCGGGTGCGCACGCATTCATGCCGATTGTATGCCGTTAAAAACAGCACGGGGCCTTCGAAAGGAGATGGCGGATATGATGCCCCCAAACCCACCGGGCATGACATTTCATTGGCATATAGCGAAGCTCTACCGGCACGCGGGCAAGAGCATTGTCACAAGTTATATACAGGGCCGCCGAGTTCCGCATCACGGTCGACCGCCGCGTACAATTTTGGTCACTCCGAATTCGCTATGGAACGACATTGGTCACATGGAACTATTTTCATTTGTTGCGGGGATATCCGCTAAATGATTACCCTTACTTTGGAAATAGCAGCACAATCTAAATAGTGTAAAATATTGACAAATAAAAGAAAAAAATTGATAAATAAAAGAAAAAAAATTGATAAATAAAAGAAAAAAATTGATAAATAAAAGAAAAAAATTGATAAATAAAATAAAAATATTGATAAATAAAAGATAATTAGATAGCATCGATATTTACTTTGGAAATAGCACAATCTAAATAGTAAAATATTGATAAATAAAAGAAAAATATTGATAAATAAAAGAAAAATATTGATAAATAAAAGATAATTAGATAGCATCGATATTTACTTTGGAAATAGCAGCACAATCTAAATAGTAAAATATTGATAAATAAAAGATAATGATAAAACATCGATATTTACGTGTTATCCTCACTTATTTGAAAAGAATCGTCGTCCAGAGTTGAATATTATCATACGGGGCTGCTCTTGATCGCGGCGAACCATACTCCAGTTCCAGTTTAACATTTTACGCGTCCTTGACCAATCCGCAAAGTCGCGGTCGACGGTCATACGGAACGCACCCCAGGTATACCCGCCTTAATCGGCCCAACAATGTGCACCCAATGTGCAGGCGCGGCGCTTTTGGCCCTCACCGTAGACTCCATGACTGCCAGTGTCACCCCGCAGCAGGCTACAGAAGAGCTCCACCGCCGTCTCCATCTCCTGCAGGGTGAGGTCCAGGAAGGACAGAACCTTAAAGCCTAGCCGCTCGAGCACCTTCTTGGCTTCCTCCACGTCGTTGCGCACGGCCGGCAGCTGCGTACAGTTGGCGCGGTACGTGCTCTGACCCAGCACCAGCGCCAGCTTCTCGTGGGCTGTGTGGCGCCAAGAAAGACAGCTCAGGGGATGGTTCCACTAACAGTTCTGAGCTCGTAACCCTATATTTTACATGTTAACTTAACAAATGGTCGTCACTTTACGAGAAACGGAAATGAGTGTTATACACAGATTATTATATAAGGTGGAACCATATTCGTGTAATTTATTTTCTACCCAATATAGTTCAATTTGTTGTCTGCCATATATAATTTCAGATAAATTAAACGACATTCAAACATGTTTTCAAAATGTATCTGGATACGGTTAATGCGAATACCTTAATACGTGCGCTTAAATTCACGTATTACTATTCCTAATCTTTACATTGGTGTTGTTTTTTGGACGCAACAAGCATTATAATGGCCAACAAGGAATCTTAAGAGCTGCGTAACTTGCACTGTTTGCAATTATAGCCTTGAAAAAATTCGGGAAACCAAATTATCGAACCGTCCTAACGAAAGCGCTACGTCATGTTTGAATACACAATGTATCATGTTATATGGGCCTGACAGCTCTAAACAGGAAATAAAATCCCTAGTAGAGACATACAACATAGCTTGTAGAAACACGTCACGCCATAAACAATCCCGTGAGAGGTTCAGCTGACCTACCGAAGAACTTCTTTTTCCCATGCTGTACGGTGAGCTTAGCTGCCCTAGACAGGGCGGCAGGTGCCCCGTGACACGACACACGACAGTGATACTCCCCCTGATCCGCCATCGACTTAATCACGAACTTCAACTCGGGATCACAGGCGCCTAGACAGGGAGAAATAGCACCAAACATGTACTTTGTACAGAGAGGTACGTATAATCATTACTTCATAAAAATGCCAATATTTTGTATAAACGAACGAATAAATGAATAAATTAAAAAACGTAGGAATTTGTATTTTAGGCCACATTAGTGATCCATACGAAACAGATAAATGAATTTGAATACTGTAATAATCGGCAGGCGTGCTGCAGGCGCGACATACCATGAAACGTTCTATAACCTCAGAGTTCAGTAGTTTATATATCTTATTGGACCTGCAAATGGTAGCACTACTAGGGCCAGTTCGGGAAAACCACAAATAGTGTCATAGATACCCACCTGGTATCGCCTCATAGTTGTGGTACCATTCGTAGGACAATGGAGCCGGCCCCTTAGCCAGCACATTAAATATCACAGTTCCTTTAATCTGATCCGTTTTGTCAGTAGGCTCCTCGATTATCCGCAATTCTCCTGCATATCATCAGAAGACTACGTCATGTCATAAGTTATTGCACATATTTAGTTATAATTCAGTGATATGAATATAATTTGCTTTATATTATGCAATATCCAATAATTGTTATACTACCTGCATCGTGTGAATAAACAACACGAACACGTGGTTATACATGTAATGTAATACATTAATTATCACATACCGCATATGGCAGATCCTTCATCCGCAAAATCTCTGTGTTTTTGGGGCATTTCCTTTACCACCACGTTGCACCAGTTTGTAAACAGTGGTTGGTTTCTTAAGTTGTTGTGCACTCTACATATATAGTGACCTTCGTGTTTTTTCCTGAAAGAGTACAGAAGACGCCATGTTACATATACCATGTTCTGTTTACGTTCTCAAGGTGATAAATACAATATATTTCAGGTTTAAGTATCATTTAGATACAAATAATTCTTGCATTTACTTTATACTTTTTACTTAGATTCAATATGAACTACCTACGTGTACTTTTTATATGACATTCTTATATTATATTTTTTCTATATGACTTTTTTCATAACATTTTATATGAATGTTGTGAAAGTAGTACATGCCTAACATCAGGTATCTCCAACAGCCCATCAAACCTCATGTCAATTTGTTCCTTGGAGAGGAACCAGGTATATCGAGGATAGGGAAAGCCACAGGCGTTGCACTCGAGCCGCAACGTGTCACCTTCCTCTAGATTGACCTCGTATGGCGGGTTTTCAAGCATTTTAAGGGGTTCTAAAATGCGGATGACGAAAGTAAAGTGACCCAACACGCCAGTAGAATGACCAGTTACACAACACTAAAACCAATCACATCTATCTAGCACAATATACTTTCTACAAAATGTTGTTATGATGTCATCCTAGATAGACCGAACAAAAATATTTTTGGATAAACTTTACTTTAACTGGAGATATGTGTTCATAAAGAACTGACAACAGATTGCGGGTAGCTCAATCAATACGACACAGTAGGCAGAGAAACACATACGTACCAGGATCCATAATTAATGTCAACAGTGTCTCAAGCCTCAGGGTATCCAGAACGCCTGCAAATTCTCGAACTGTCATTCCTTGTTCTGCCCACCATCTGAGCAGGCAGTCAGTGGCAGAACCGTGACCACCGTTCTGCCAATATGCTACGTCACTGTTCCTGAAGTGAAGAACATATGCGCCGGTTACGTTCGTCTGAAAAGTGACGTCAATACAAACGCATGTGCTTGTACATTGAGGCTCTCTGAGATTCTGTCTGCTCATTGGCTTGAACTCAACGAAAATCAAGTGTTTCGCATCGCCAGCTACAATCATGGGATGATAGAGGAGTGACGCGGAACACTTGGAGCTGACTTAGCTTCCTCTTTCAGGATTCCATTTAGAACGATGTCAAGCGGTGTTCACTGAGTCGGGTTATTGGAGGCCGGTCTTTAGCAACTCCGGTCCATCTCTTCTCACTAATTCGTCGCTGGATCGTTCCAAGGTGGTCGCATCATGATTGAAATTTCAGAAAGGTTACAATCGACGAAGATGTTGCAGTAATCCAAGTAACCAACGTGCACAGGTGTAGCAACCGCAGGTGGTCCAGGTATTGCGACTTTTAGGAGCACTTGAGCCAACCTTACTTCATTCCATTTATTTCATAAAGCAAGTACTGTATTGATAAGGATATTAATAATTGAATAGGTGTTTATAAAAGTGCATTAAATTTGAATAGATCTTAACAAAAATTATATTTTAATAGACGCTACTAAAAGTGCAGAAATCACATTGCTACATTGATTCACTGCCAACATTAACATGAAATAGCGCAATCATGGTCTTCCAAGCCTCATATCTTGGTACATCGCTAACACAAAATATATAAATTGTCATGCAAAATAAGATCACTATGTTCAACAGACCTAACAGCATAATCGCTTTGACACTGCTTGACAGCTGCTACTTTGCTGAATATCTTCTGTCCCTCAATGTATTTGACAATTTCAGCATAAATATCTGTTGGCAAGTCCAAGATATTGGAATTCATATTGACAGCCATCGTTCGTCCTGGAAGAAAAGCAAAAGCAAAATTAATTTATTAAATTAATCTTTATTACTGGTATTAGTAATCAAACTGTATTGTTTTCACTTCAACAACAGTGTATGTCTATTGCATAATGAATGTACCAGTAATGTTTACTATGCTACACTAAAAATTGCACGTCATGGGGAGGGGCCCTGGCCGGGATCGCACGTAATGGGGAGGGGCCCCGGCCGAGGTTGCACGTAACAGGGAGGGGCCCCAGCCAGGGTCACATGTAATGAGGAGGGGCCTCAGGGTGGCCCCGGTTAGGGTCGCACATAATGGGGAGGGGCTGCAGGGTGGGTGGGGGTTGCACATAATAGTGAGGGGCCCCGGCTGGGATCGCTCATACTGTGGATGGGCTGCGGGCTGGCCCCGGCCGCATGTACTAGGGAGGGTAGGGTGCACCCGGCTGGGGTCATATGTAATGGGGCCTCCCTACTATGCTAACCCCCAGCCCCCAACCTAATTATTAAATATTAATGATAAAATATAACATTTCACTACAAAATCTAGCAAAATTGTGATAGAATCTACCATAAAAAAAAGAATAAGCTTACTATAAAAACTGGCTCCTTGACTATTTATGAATTTCGCTTTACAATAATCCTTTACAATATATATAAACTTTTACGATATATAAACCTTTACGATATATACAAACCTTTACAATATATAAACCTTTACAATATATATAAAGCATTACGATATATAAAGCTTTACGATATATAAAGCTTTATGATATATATAAAGCTTTACGATATATAAAGCTTTACGATATATATAAAGCTTTACAATATATATAAATCTTTACAATATATAAAGCTTTACGATATATAAAGCTTTATGATATATGAAGCTTTACGATATATGAAGCTTTACGATTTATGACAGGCCACTTTATCACTCACAGGCTCGCACTAAAGTGGCAGCAGACACCAGCCAATTTGCCGTGAAAACGCTCCTGATGGCATAAAAAATTGCAATTTCACAATAACATCTTTTCTGTTTTCACATTTCTTTAAAACCAACATAACCACAAATCATTCGACTTTACATTTGTAGCTTGCTTTTGTGTAAATAAATGTCTTATGTGCGAATCGCTGGGCTTCATAACGAGAGCACAACGTCTACGCGGACCGCTTAAGCGCCATGGTTGTTTTCAACGGTTGGTCAAAGTGACTTTTTTCGTGGGCCTGAAAGCAGGCAATTGAAGACCCCATGTGCTACACGGAGTGGGGCCACTAACATTTGCCACTTTGGACGTCAGAGCACAACGGCAATGGCGGCCGAAAACAATCCTTGCGACAGGGTGCTCTGACAAAAATGAGCGCTGAGTCTTTTACAAGAGTCACTGGGACTATTAGACAGATATTTTTGAATTATAAAAGGTTTTCAGTTAGGCAGGTATTAATATATAGGGGACAAACACATGACATAATTAAGCTTTTTGTAAATTTTATCCCAACTCTCACGATTGTTGGCTTTCAGCAAGCTGTCCACTCTGGCCTTTAGCCCAAGTTTAGGCCAGCTCTGGTAACTTTACGATATATAAAGCTTTACGATATATAGTTCTAAAGCTTTACAATATATATAGACCTTTACAATATATATAGGCTTATATACAGTATATAGATCAGGGCCAGGGCAGGGGTTATTTTGGGCCCCCCGAATAAGGCAAGCCTGATTGTCTACTAACATCTAAAGATTTTATCATTGACACCATTGCACCCCTAGAGAAGCAGGCTTGGCTGGGGGCACTTGCGCTAAGTGTCACTCAACCAATCAAATCATATCATATGACAAATTAGCTGTGAATCCATCCAGCGTTAGAATAACGTTATTCTAACGCTGGGGAGATCACAGCTAATGAAAAATAAGTTATCCTGCACACTTAATAACTTATTATAATTTATATCCCGGGCTAGTAATTATTAATAAATAGATCAAAAAGTTAATCACCTAAAGGAGATTTACCTATTCAATTGTTCAATTGAGCACCAACTATAGCAATCGTCCGGGCTATTGACTTAATATCGACATTAATGTGGGTCTGTAGATGGATATCAACTTTTCACACGCCTTTACGTGTTTACTTCTTCTCTACGGGAAGTTCCTGCTTCCGACTGCGTGGGGAAATCCCCATTGCCGGGAACCAGCTATTTGCCTGGTTCTTGACAAGCTGTTATTCGCTAGGTGGAGCTACGGAGTGAGTACGAGCGCCCTCTGCTGGCAGAGTGACACAGTTCGCCTGGGGGTAAGCTGGTACCGCCGCTCAAACTCATAGCGGGTGTTAGGTATTGCGCGTAGGTCAAGGTCACGGCATTTCTATCTTGCCCGATCGGTGACGCACTACTCCCACGTAACTAGTTCCCCTGTGCGGAGATACAGGATACCCTATTCACTACTCTACTCAGTGTTAACATGAACGAGCGAATTCAGAATTTAGATCTTTTGTACGGCAAGTACGTGAATATGCGAAAGGCTCTCGTGAAACTGAACATACAATCAGAAAAGGAGTACAACCACTTGAGACCAAAGCAGTTGCAGGCCATTTCGGAGGCCTCAAAGGGAGACCACTCACAACTCTCAAACGTTTATATCCTTTTTTTGACTTTTTGAAGTAGCTGTCAAATATGAAGTAATTATGATGGATTGAGCAAATATGTATCAGACAATTGAGAAGAGATATGTAATTTAATATATCATATGTATGAAATCTATAATTAAGAATTTTCAATATTTCATTACATAGATGAGGCATTGAATATTTGCAAGCCCAAGAATGCTTTGCCATGCTTTGCTATATTATATAAATAAAATTAATACACTGTTTTCCTTTCCATACATTACATTTCATTTATATTTATATTTAAATGATTTACCAAAAAATATTTTCCATATCAATAAGTACCGGTAGAACTTACACATCTTAAATTTTCACATTATCTTTGGTACTAAAGTGCTGCATCAGCGATGAACTGGGCCCTGGGCATAATCTCATGGAACACCAAATATTGTTACTCAAGCACTATGGATAGATGGATTGGTTTTTTAATTAGACTACTTAATTGTGTGCAAGCATAAAGTGAACTGGTCCAAAATATATCTTAGGATAATAGGATTATAAATTATAGTGTAAGCATAGTTTCTTACAATATAGTGTAATTATAGTTTGCCATGAAGTAGCGTAAGTGTTTATAGATTGATAAATTTAACACATACAGTTCAGTACATGAACTAAATATTAAAGATGGTACAATTAATTGCAAGGGCTGGGGTATTATTTTCTTGGGGAGGGGAGGGGAATTGTCAATAGAGTATTGATATTATACAGTGCATAATATCATGTGCTGGTACTTGCAGGTTGTCTAAGTGGCATTTGCATTGCTAAAATTAAAAATTAAATAAAAATGTGTCAGAGATGGGAGCTTTATTTATTTTTTGGGGAGACTCTGTCAACCAATCTGAGCGTCTATCTGAGCATTTGTAAATGGCATTTCGCACCACTTTCATGCACCAGCATTACTGAAATGTGTGAGACAGGAAAGTGTTATAAAATTTTTTTTTGAAGGATCTTCATTTGCGTAAGATATTATGCACCTATATTAAATAATAAAAATTCAGCAGCATCTTAAAATTGTTTCATGCCCACCTAAACAATGTCCAGGATGTCTCTCTGGGGGAGGGGCAATTCTCAACCCCTGTCATACACTGCCATAAATAAATATGTAAAAGACGAGAGTTGCATGTTTAGTTTCTTGTGCAGCATTTCTAAGTAGCATTCCCACCATTGTCATACACTGCCATAAGGAAATTGTGTCAGAGAGGGGAGTGTTACGTATTTTCCTCAAAGGTTTTATCCACTGAATAATTTGTGTGTGGGGCTGTCAACCTATATTAAATAGTAAGAACTCTGCAGCATTTCTTAGTGGCATTCCCAACCATTTCATGCAACGACATTAATGAAATATGTCAGAGAGGGGAGTGCTAATAATTTTCTTGTGGGGCTGTGTCAACCGATTACAGGGGCTGTTGTAGAAACCTAGTGTATTGAACTTCAATTGTGCAAAATATTATGCATCTATATTAAACATTAAGAACTCTGCAATATTTCTAAGTGGCATTCCCACCCATTTCATGCACCACCATTAATAAAATATGTCAGAGAGGGGAGAGCTAATAATTTTTTTGTGGGGCTGTGTCAACTGATTACAGGGACTGTTGTAGAAACCTAATGTAGTTAACTTCAATTGTGCAAAATATTATGCATCTATATTAAATATTAAGAACTCTGCAGCATTTCTAAGTGACATTCCCACCCATTTCATGCACCGCCATTAATGAAATATGTCAGAGAGGGGAGAGCTCATAATTTTTTTGTGGGGCTGTGTCAACTGATTACAGGGAATGTTGTAGAAACCTAGTGTATTGAACTTCAATTGTGCAAAATATTATGCATTTATATTAAATATTAAGAACTCTGCAGCATTTCTAAGTGACATTCCCACCCATTTCATGCACCGCCATTAATGAAATATGTCAGAGAGGGGAGAGCTAATAATTTTTTTGTGGGGCTGTGTCAACTGATTACAGGGACTGTTGTAGAAACCTAATGTAGTTAACTTCAATTGTGCAAAATATTATGCATCTATATTAAATATTAAGAACTCTGCAGCATTTCTAAGTGACATTCCCACCCATTTCATGCACCGCCATTAATGAAATATGTCAGAGAGGGGAGAGCTAATAATTTTTTTGTGGGGCTGTGTCAACTGATTACAGGGAATGTTGTAGAAACCTAGTGTATTGAACTTCAATTGTGCAAAATATTATGCATTTATATTAAATATTAAGAACTCTGCAGCATTTCTAAGTGACATTCCCACCCATTTCATGCACCGCCATTAATGAAATATGTCAGAGAGGGGAGAGCTAATAATTTTTTTGTGGGGCTGTGTCAACTAATTACAGGGAAGGTTGCAGAAACCTAGTGTATTGAACTTCAATTGTGCAAAATATTATGCATCTATATTAAATATTAAGAACTCTGCAGCATTTCTAAGTGACATTCCCACCCATTTCATGCACCGCCATTAATGAAATATGTCAGAGAGGGGAGAGCTAATAATTTTTTTGTGGGGCTGTGTCAACTGATTACAGGGAAGGTTGCAGAAACCCAGTGTATTGAACTTCAATTGTGCAAAATATTATGCATCTATATTAAATATTAAGAACTCTGCAGCATTTTTCTAAGTGGCATTCCCACCCATTTCATGCACCGCCATTAATGAAATATGTCAGAGAGGGGAGAGCTAATAATTTTTTTGTGGGGCTGTGTCAACTGATTACAGGGACTGTTGTAGAAACCTAGTGTATTGAACTTCAATTGTGCAAAATATTATGCGCCTATATTAAATATTGAGAACTCTGCAGCATTTTAAATTTGTGGCATTTCCACCAATACAATGCTTCTCTGGACTGTCACGAACTGATATGACATGGACAGATGGATGCGCAAATGTAATACACAAGTGAGTTTATCCACTCAATCAATGCATATTTATGGCTAATAATCCATACGTATGCGTTGGGGTATACGTTTGCTGCCTGACATGTTTGTCTACGTTCAAAATTAGAGAACAGTCTTCACTGACATAACGCCGCGGCCTGGCACCGCTTTAGCTGCACCCACGAAGGTCAAGGCCGTTAATGGTGGTTAACACCGGGCCCCAAGCTGCCCGCACGGTGGCCCTACGCAAGCTAGCTTTTACCGCTGCTGTCGGCCGGGGCCAAATTTCAAGATTCTTGAAAAAGGGTCAAATCAGCTGTAATTTCTTGCAACATTATAGTTTTAAAGAATTAAACTTTAAAAAAACGTGCTTTGTGTATTTAATACAGCAAAAAAATCTTGTACCTTTTCAAAAAAGTTATAATTGTGACAGAACTCTTTCTTTTCGTCACCTGATTTCATGTGTTATTAGGCTTAGGCTGGGTCCCAGCACTACTTTGTAGAAATGCGCGACGCATTTTTCCTATCAATTTGCACAGCGCTGCCCTGGCGAGCGAGTGTAAAAATGCATTCAGGACGTAGGCGACAACAGAGATATAATGGAGCCCTAGCGGAGTGAGTCGAAGGCTGAGATTGACCGGGCCCTTGCTGGGTAGCGTCTTGTGGCTAACGAGTGAGGTAGGAACGAGTGCCGCAAACGACCGTCGTAAATCCGTATCTTAGTGCCGCTAGTAGTGGGAGGTGTACGGACTGTCGGCTTTGAAGCCTGTGCTCTCTCTCCGCGCCGCATGGTTGACATAAAATTTCGCAATGGCACATGCAGTGTGTAATTGTAGGGGGGTGGTAGAGGGGGGGGGCTTATGCCTTGACTAGTTCGCTTGTAGGTCTCACAATATATAAGTCATATCTTTTCAGGCCTCATTGCTCCCCTACATTATAATATTATAGTATTATTATTTATTTATTCACATATGCCGGGGGTGGGGTGGGGGGCAAGGGGGGGGGGGGGGAGGTCGTATTCCCAGATCACGAAGAATAAATGTCTTTATTCCCAGGTCACGATGAATTAAACAGGATAACTTCCAATAGGCTATACATAGGAAGGGCGAATAAATGATATAAAGTAGCGATTTCCCGATTCACTTTTATTTAATGTTAAAATCCCAGTTCACGATTATTGAAAACCCTTGATCACGACGGTCGGCTAATACCCCATTCCCAGTTCACGAAGAATTATTTGCCTTATTCCCAGTTCACGGAGAAATGAAAACCCCATTCTCAAGGAACGAAAATACCCCTTGTCCCCCCACCCCCTCCACCCCATATGTGACTCTAAATAACACTAGGCATAAATGCTCAGTGAGTGAAAGAGTAGCATTCACATTCAACAGTACGAATGTGTAGAATATTGCATATGCTCCAGGCAATTTAGGGACAAGAATAGAATCAAATTATTTTTAACATTACATCACAGACATACTGTTCATAATTTAGTACTAGTAGCCTACTACTAGTGTAGGCCTACTATATTACTGAGTGTTTAATACAATATGGATAGACACTCGGTAGTATCATACTACTGAGTGTTTATCAATATTGTATTAGTAAATCGTACATAATCCAAGGTATTAATATCCACCTACCTCACTCATTAGCCAGTCAAAGTTGGCTAACGAGTGAGGTAGGTAGGTCCCGCTTTGGGTCTTACGATAATTATTTCTTACACTTCGGCACATACATAGGCTAAAACTGCTCTTATCTTGATACTACCAAGAGTTTATCAATATCGGATTAGTAAATCGTACATAATCTGAGGTATTAATATCCACCTACCTCACTCATTAGCCAGTCAAAGTTGGCTAACGAGTGAGGTAGGTAGGTTCCGCTTTGGGTCTTATGATCATTATTTCTTACACTTCGGCACATACATAAAAACTGCTCTTATCTTGATACTACCAAGAGTTTATCAATATCGGATTAGTAAATCGTACATAATCCGAGGTATTAATATCCACCTACCTCACTCATTAGCCAGTAAAAGTTGGCTAACGAGTGAGGTAGGTAGGTCCCGCTTTGGGTCTTACGATAATTATTTCTTACACTTCGGCACATACATAGGCTAAAACTGCTCTTATCTTGATACTACCAAGAGTTTATCAATATCGGATTAGTAAATCGTACATAATCTGAGGTATTAATATCCACCTACCTCACTCATTAGCCAGTCAAAGTTGGCTAACGAGTGAGGTAGGTAGGTTCCGCTTTGGGTCTTATGATCATTATTTCTTACACTTCGGCACATACATAAAAACTGCTCTTATCTTGATACTACCAAGAGTTTATCAATATCGGATTAGTAAATCGTACATAATCTGAGGTATTAATATCCACCTACCTCACTCATTAGCCAGTAAAAGTTGGCTAACGAGTGAGGTAAGTAGGTCCCGCTTTGGGTCTTATGATCATTATTTCTTACACTTCGGCACATACATAGGCTAAAACTGCTCTTATCTTGATACTACCAAGAGTTTATCAATATCGGATTAGTAAATCGTACATAATCCGAGGTATTAATATCCACCTACCTCACTCATTAGCCAGTAAAAGTTGGATAACGAGTGAGGTAGGTAGGTCCCGCTTGGGTCTTATGATAATTATTTCTTACACTTCGGCACATACATAGGCTAAAACTGCTCTTATCTTGATACTACCAAGAGTTTATCAATATCGGATTAGTAAATCGTACATAATCCGAGGTATTAATATCCACCTACCTCACTCATTAGCCAGTAAAAGTTGGCTAACGAGTGAGGTTGTTAAGTCCCGCTTTGGGACATGATTACTATTTCTTACACTACTACACAGAAAAACACGAAAACTGTTTTTATCTTGATACACATCGCCAGGGAAAATCGTACATAATCGTGGTAATTAATTTCATTTGACAGGAGGGTGCAAGTTTTCCTACCTTTAACTTTTACTGCATATTTCGTAATATAAAAGGCAGAATTCTTACACGTGCATGCAGAATATGAGGTCGAGTCGATGCAATGTACAGATTACAAACACAACGATATCGTGTTCAAAGTTTGGTTGCAATTTGTATTGAGACTTTTATGGTTGACCGACCAGAAGCCTATATCAGATCGTCAGATTAATGAGTTGTCAAGGTCAGGCAGTCTTATCAATTACGCAACTTGTTGAACATGTTATCGGAGTCATACCAGAAGTGCACATTAGATACAAGAGTGAATTGCCGATACCGGGAGTTTCTCCTCGCGAAGGATGGATTAGGACTTCCTGTTGCAAGCCCCCCCCCCCCCCCCGCATTGATTTACTGTGCATGTCAACGGGAGTGCCACACGCTAAGTGGTGGCACGATGTGGGCTTTAAACCGAACCCCTATCCCAAGGCAATAGTCCCTATCCATCTGCCCTAACTTCTAACCCTCATCTGAATCCCTGACCTACAATTCCTAATCCTGACCCATAATCCCTAATCCCTGACTCCTAACCCTGAGCCCTAACTCCTAATATCTGAGCCCTAATCCTCCATCACTGATCCCTAGTTAAATACCTGACTCACAATCGCTGACCTAAATCCCCAACCCCTAACCTCTGAACTTTAATCCCCAATCCTAACAATAACCTGGTGAGTGGAACGGCGATGAGGGAGCCTTTAAACCGAACCACTATCCTTAGGCCATTGGCCCTATCCATAGGCCCTAACTGACCCCTGATCCCAATTCCTGACCCCTAATGCCTGACCACTAATCCCCAATCCCTGACTCCTAATCAGTGAGCCATATTCTCTAATATCTGACCCCTGATCCTCAATTCCGGACGCCTGATCCCAAATTCCTGACCTCTAATCTCTAATCGCTGAACCCAGATCTCCAATCCCTGACCTCTATACGTCTGCGGGGGCCTTACGTGTCCTCCTGGTCTAATGTGTCCCTCATCGCCGTTTCACTCTACTGATTATTGTTAGGCTCGGGGATTAAGGATTAGGGATCAGGGATTGGGCATTAGGGGTCAGGGATGGGGATGAGAGTTAGGAGTTAGGGCTTATGGATTGAGTCCACGGTTTAATGGGAAGGGGTTAGGTTTAAAAGTCATTCTTCGGTTTCGCCCCCAGGTTCACCTGCGAAGGATTTAACACGCAACGATCTCACATACTCGGTGGACAGCTGAGACCAAACTGACTGTTTATTCAGTTTCGGTCTACATTTCTAATTTCGACATCCCTACCACGCACGTTAGTTTCATAGCAACCAACTCAGTCATCCCACCACACCCCAGATTAAACGCCCAGTCCACTCCCCGCCCCCACGGCCTACACTCATTTGCACCGCGGTCACTGCCACCGCTCGCGACAGTTCAAAGCCTCGCTGTAATGTTGTTATCCTTAGCAGATAAGACAAGTCCCCGGTCGCACATCACGCGATTGATAAATGATCCGTCATAACCAGGAGTAGGCCTACACATAAGGCCCCCACATACGTTCCCGCCATTGAATCACAATCAAACAATCAATCAAGGCGGCGCACCTACACCGCACCGCGGTCGCTCGTTTCGTTTTTACAGTAAGACCCAATGGTCATCTTCCCGGCAACTCGTGTTTATCCTATGTGGGAAGAAGCAAACTAGGGCAGGAAAAACAGTGGTTACGTGGTTTCATTTTATTTTGAAAAGTTTTCACTTTTGAGGTTTTCTAGCTCAGTCGTTAAATGCACCGTTTTTTTTTGAAGGCCGTTGATCGCTGTTGAATTCTCCTGACATTCAATGTTCAACGAAGCAATACTTTGGCCTAATGATTGTTCGATTTTATCCATTTTCGAGGTAATGACCATCGCCATACAAACTGCCCACTTAGGAGTGTCTGGCGGAAGGTTTAATGCAGTTTCTTCTTCCATATCTAGTCTTTTGGATGCTTGCGTGATTGCTTCTGTTGGCGACTCTGGGGACAGGATTGCGTAGGGGCGTTTACTCACAGCTTTGTTTCCCGGGGCGAGATTCATCACGCACTGTTGATTTTGCTGAGATTGTTCACTAATGTTAATAATCCAATTGGAGACAACTATGAAATGTTTCTGAATCCCGGACATATAATACAATTAAATGTCCCTGAGGTTGAAGAATGTGAAGCCTCACTTAATCTTAATGAGTTGTTGCTAGTTCTCAAAAATATGAAGAATAATAAATCACCCGGAAATGACGGATTTCCTGCAGACTTCTATAAGTTTTTTTGGAAAGACTTAGGGCGTTATCTTTTGCGTAGCCTTTTATATGCAATAAAATCTAAATCACTATCAGTTACACAAAATCAGGGTGTAATAACCTGCATTCCGAAAGGTGATAAGAAAAGAGAAATTTTGAAGAATTGGAGACCAATGACTCTGTTAAATGCAGATTATAAACTGTTGTCAGGTGTCTTTGCAAGACGTTTAAAAGCCTCACTGTCCAGAGTAATAAGTAAAGATCAAAAAGGTTTTTTGAAGGGCTGATACATTGGAGAAAATAATCGATTGATTTATGATATCATGCACTATCTTATCCAACAAAATAAAACTGGAACATTGCTTCCTTTGGATTTCGAAAAGGCCTTTGATACTCTTAGTTGGAAATATATTACTAATGTGCTCCACTGTTATAATTTTGGTAGTCAATTTATACAAAATGTCAATTTATTATATAAAGGAGCAAGCTCCTGTGTTATTAATAATGGACACTGCTCACAATATTTTAGTATGGGAAGAGGATGCAGACAGGGAGACCCTCTGTCCCCTTATATGTTTATTTTAGCCATAGAACCGCTGGCAATGGCAATAAAAAGTGATCCCGACATTAAGGGCATTGTGATTGGTGGACGGGAGTATAAAAATAGGGCAATATGCCGACGATACTTTTATGTTTCTTGATGATTCGGAAGGTTCGCTCAGAAGAACATTTTATGTGTTAAGGGAGTTTGGAATTTGTTCCGGACTATGTATATATGTTGAGAAGACAAAAGGGATCCAACTTGGCTGCAAAGTAAACAGTCCGTGTATAATATGCCCTGATATTGCGATAACCTGGGAAGATGAATTTAAACTGCTTGGCATAGTATTCTCAACGAAAATGGAACAGATCGAATCTATCAATTATGGAAAAAAACTACAAGAGGTACAGAATATATTGAATGTTTATAGAAAACGAAAGCTGTCGTTACGTGGAAAAATCACTGTTGTAAAAACTATGGCAATACCTAAGTTAATTGACATCATGTCGGTCTTACCGTCCCCGGGAAAATGTGTTATAGACAAATTAAATGGTATGATACGAGATTTTATTTGGAATTCTGGTACGGCCAAAGTGGCTTTAAATCAATTGGTTCAGTCAGAATCCGACGGTGGGCTCAATCTGACTCACATTCCGACTCTCTGCCAGTCGCTAAAGATAACCTGGATCAAGCGGCTTATAACCTCAACTGGGGCATGGCAGGACTTTTTGCTGGTACTATATGTAGAAATATAAAGTTATGCTGGGAACTTGACCCGTCTTCCTTGCAGTACGTGTCAAAATCTATCAGTAACCCTTTTTGGCGCGATGTATTTGACGCATGGCGGTCATATGTTATACATGCAAAAATGGAAGATGTTAGAAGTTATCCTCTGTGGAATACATATTTCTTGACTGACAAAAATCTTTCGTTTAGAAAAAATGAATTCATATCTAAAGGTGTTGTTTATTATAATGATGTTATTGATACCAATGGGACGCCACTGGGTTGGCAAGACTTTTGTAATATTTATGAAATAAGTATTAACTTTCTAGACTTTTTTACTCTTATTCACTCAATTCCGAGAGCATGGAAATGTGAAAGTGAGCGACTTGGTACCAAACTTGTAAGTGTGGTAGCACCAGGGCTATGTGTTTTGTCGAGCAATGACAACGTATGTAACGCAGTATATAAGTTTTTAGTTAAGAAACTGCTATCATCGGGAAAGCATAACTTAAATGGTCAGTCTCACTAAATATCAATTTCTCGGAAAACGAATGGAAACAGATTTATTTGCTTGCAAAAACGACAACAGTCGACGAACGGTTAAGAAGTTTTCAATATAAAGTTATTTGCCAATTTATAACAACCAACGTGTTTTTAAAACGATGTAAAATAAAGAGTGAGGACACCTGTACCTTTTGTAAAGCCGCGTCTGAGTCAATCGAGCATCTGTTTTACCATTGTCCCATTGTTAGTCAATTTTGGAATTCTTTTGTTAACTGGGTCGAAGATAACTCAAATATAGAGATCAGCTCAAGTTTCTCACTCTCGGTTGTTTTGTTCGGCATAAAGAACTCAGAAAACGACCGTTTATTAAACCATCTTATACTACTGGCTAAGAAATATATTTTCTCGTGCAAGTGTAGAGAGGTTTCTCCTTGTATGCGGGATATCCCAAGATTAATAAAATATTACTATCAAATCGAAAAACATATAGTAGACCACAACGAACATTTTAGTAAAACCTTATTTGTAAACAAATGGAATTGTATAATTTCAGCTTTTTGAACTACCTCTGTTTATACACAATTGGCATTTTGAATGCTTTCAAAACTACCAGCTCTTGCTTTTTGTATTGTACTTTTCTAGTAGTGGATCTTTTTGTAGGGTATCTTTCTTGTATTGTATTCTTTTTGTGTTTGATGATCAGATGTATGAAAATGACATTATATCCTTGTATTTTATGTAATGTGACACGAAACTGCTATTTTTGGAAATAAATAATTATAAAAAAAAAAAGAAAAAAAAAATAATCCAATTGTTATGGTCTGGTATCCAAAATACTGCCTGTGTACGGGTTATCCAGTGGGATTTTTACTGCCGGGCCAAGATGGCGGCAGCTTGATCATTGAGAGTAAAGTTGTTGGTAAAGTATATCCATCGCCATCAGCGATAACGTGTGAGGTAACAACTCGTTTTATGGAAACTGGTGTTCCCGTCAATATGTAGTTGTACCTTTCACACGTTATTCATCGCTCGATGATAAAGGGGTGTTGTTGCGCCATAGATAAGGAACTGGATGGTGCCAGACTGTGCGTAAAATGGGGCGGACCATGGGTAGAGCGAAGCCATCCTACTCTTTTCGAAGGAGCACATGGGATGTTGATCCTGTACGATCATGGGCAGTCGCACAATGGGGCCGTGCACCCCAGAAGCAACACATAGTGGCGGGCCAACTCGACAGAGCCGAGCGTGTTAGCCAACAGACCAGTGAAGTTCAGGAAAACCTAAGAGCCAGGTAGTCATCTATAAGACTAGCAATGGTGGTATTAATATATTTATATATATTGATAGATATAGCATACAAATATATGTACTGGAATTAGCATCGCATCCTGTATATCCTATACCGCAGGCCTCTATTAAGAATATAAAATAATTTAATTGGACGCTTTAACCAATTCTGGCCATATCGCGTAAATGGGAGAAGGAAGTGAAAAAACGAAGGGAGCGATGTCCCCGTGGGAAATCCCCTACTCTTTGCGAGGAAGAACCCACTGAGCTATCGGCGCGGCCCTCCATTTACTTGGAGATGTGGGTTATTTATGGGACAGTCATTATATAATCTTTGCAATCGTTTGGTGACGTCACAATACGGGGGAGTGGTGTGCGTCGTTAGTACTTTACAAGGTTAATCGTCTTTTTGTCCGCTGGCAAATGCGCCAGACATGCCGGTTGACGTGCCACTCGGCACAGAATATTGGTAAAGTAAAATACTTCTTGGTTTTGGTGTCTGCAGCACTTACTATACCGGTATATGTACACACCAACATCCCCCTCCCTCCCCACCCTCTCAAGTCCCTCCCCAATCATCCTCACTCCACCCACACGACGAAGTGAGGGGGGGGGGGGCAAGCAGCATAGATACACAGGCGCGTTGGTAGAGGTTTCGGTTTAGGGAAAACACCCTCCCCCCCACCCTTCTCACTAAATCATGCACCCACTTCACCCCACACCCAACCTAAACGCAACCTCCCCCCCCCCATCCACCGCACCCTGCACCCTCTGGGTCACACCTTCCCCACCCCGCCCCACAACACAACAGCGCCCCCCCCCCACCCCACGATTTCACCGCGTGAGTCGTACTGGGACACCTAACGCGAAAAAACAAAGCGAGTTTTGCGTTATTAATCGTTAAGCACCTGAGCAAACCACTCCCGACAACCAAGCGTCATCGAGTGAAATAATCGTTCAAGAGTACCGAAAACACTTTGGTGGCCGACCGGTACGAGGGGAGCGGAGGTGTGTGGTGGGGGGTTTGGGGGGGGGGGCACTGAACGTCATCCAATTGGTTGGTTGCTTGTAGTCAGGACGCTTTAACCACTTTTGGTCTTACAAAAAAAAAAGGGAGAGTAGAGCCATGTCCCTAGGGTAACCCCCTACTCTTTGCGAAGAAGGACATGGAATCTTTATCTTGCGACCACACAGACATGGCCACAGCGGGGCTCGAACCATCGATCCACGCGCCGTTAGGCTCTCAGGTGACCAGAGCACTCAATGTGAGTATAAATGGGGTGGGGAGGTTTCTTGGCCCAGTTTAGTTCTGTGTGTGCATAAAAACGGCATAAAACACCAATTCATTTCATTTCAAACGTGCCAAATGAGAGGCCCGCACAAGGCTATTATACAACGGATGGAGTAAATCGCCTGTGTACACACACACTCCTATCTCCCTATCTCCCGGATGGATTAGATCACCTGACAGTGTGTACAAACACACTTATATCTCCCTTCAGGAAAGGTGAGTCAACTTTCAGATCTCTGTTTTACTCTGAGATGACATCCGGGTTGATCGCATAGACCAACCTGTGTTTAAGGCCACATTTATGCGCTAGTGGACTATATCGGGCCATTGTCGACTCACCAGGCACCCCCGCCCCACCCCCCACTGCCACCCACACCCCCACCCCACCATCCAAGCAGAAGACGCCATCATCAAGGATTCATTATAATAATGGCGTTCTGGGGTGGATGACGTCACAAAATGATGACGTCATACCCAGAGCATGGCTTGGCCGGCTTATTATGCAAATACGGCAAAGTGGCTGCATCCGTCAGGTAAAGACTATGGCTGCACGATCGGAGTGATAGGGGGTGAGACGGGGTGTGGGGCGGGTAAAGGGGTAAGGGGGGGGGGGTAAGGGGGTAGGGGAGTAAGGAGGGGTAAAGGGGGTAGGGGGAGGTGAGGGTGAAGGGGGTGTGGGGGACGGGTCCTATGGTCCAGGATGACGACATGAATTTGTGAGTGCTTTAGGCCACCCCCTTGAAGGCAAAAATGGTCCGAGAAATGTTGTGGGATATTGATAAATGTGGTCTGATAAACTAGGCCCCAGGTGCACGTGCCGGGGCGTGAACCAACGACCCGTTGATCTCCAGCTCAGCCGGTTTTCTTGACCAACTGAGGTAGCCTTGTTGTGATCTTGATTCGTTGTATATTCAGGAAGCTTTAACCACTTTTGGTCATATCGCGTCAATGGGAGAAGGAAGGGAAAGTGGAGCCATGTCCCTGGGGGTAACCTCGTACTCTTTGCGAAGAAGGGCATGGGATCTTTATCCTCCGACCACACAGACATGGAAACAGCGGGGCTCGAACCATCGATCAGCCAGCCTTGTAAGCGACGAATGGAGCAGGCATGGCACCGATGGATCTACTACAATCGGACGACAACGGATGTATGGTTTGGTTGGTGTTTCATGCACTCTTTTGCACAAACGTACCAAACCGGGTTACGGAACTGCCACGGACGATGATTATGTTCCACCAGGCAACATAAAATCTATATTCCAGTCTATATTGAACATTAAAATATTATTTGCGTGATGAAGTGACAAATAGAAAATGAAGGAACAGAGAGCGAGAGGGACAAGAAGAGACCAATGGCTGGGTGATACCAACAGGACCAACATTTAACATGAAACAGTTGCCATTGTCGTCACCAGGACAATAAATAATAAATGGCACGGTATAATGTGTTGTATATTTTAGGTAAGCTATTACCATACCGAACAGCCGTAAAGTCAACATCACGGGAAGAACTAATACTGGAATCATTTCAGAGGGTGGAGAATACCTTTTCCGATCTCTGCGATTGACACCCGGGAATTCTTGGACATTCGCAATTGGCTGTTGGCAATTTATGGGGATCGTTATCCGTGAAATTCCTGGTTCAACGCAAAGACCCTTTCTCTATTTGCCGCGATCCGTTATGGCAGTGTCAATTCCTCGATATTCGCGATATCACATTCAAGGTGGATTTTTTTCGCGCCCAGTCTTGAGCAATTCTCACCTTGGAAATTCGATATCACTCTCCCTAATTCTTGGGGATTCGCGATTCAGAGGAGGTATCCCTTCCCCCCATTTCACCGTATGAGAGACGTTCCGCCAATGTTACATAAAGCATAATTGTGTTACCAATACACACATGTATACTTACTGCAGCAATTGTTATTCCACCAATCACGACACTGATAGTTGCTATACGGTATCTATCGGTGGCGATTGCTAGGGGATGGGGGCGGTGGCGATTGCTAGGGGATGGGGGCGACAAGCGAAGACTCACAAGTGGTGAGACTCATTACCTAGTCACGTGGAGTGGCAATAATCAAAGGGGGTCGAAGTGGAAGGGGGGTGGGTAGAGGCGGATGGCGTGGGGTGCGGTGGGGGCGCGGCAGCCCAGACGCCGTATGGATGAGAGGATAGACCTTACGCTGAAAGGAGCGGGATGAGAGACGGTATCATTGGAAGCGTCCAATCGGAGCTGGGTGTGACTCAGGTCTTATCGGGTACTGACTGCTCGCTCGCCCACCGCCGGCGAGACCCTATTATGACAGCATCAGCCCGTCAAAAAGCGTGAATTGCGTCGTGTGCCAAATTTTAGTACTACATACCGCAAAATAGTTGAGTCGTGTTCTAATTCTATTTCATACACGACGCAATTCATTGATTCGCGACGGAAATCGAATTACTACATGACGTTAAATATTGGTCATGTCATAATTCGCATTGCAGCTGACATAACGCCTGAATTGAGGCATTGCTGTAAATATTTGAGACGTAATATGGGGCGCCAAGTGTTACCCCTCTCATTTCGTCAACCAAGAGGCTTCTGTCTCTACAAAAGAGCATTTCGTCTACGCAAAACACTTTTGTAGAGGCAGAAGTTCATTTTGTAGACAGAATCAACTATTGTAAAGACAAAATGTACATTTTGTCGACGGAGTCAACTTTTGTCTCTACAAAAGGGCATTTTTTTTTTGTCTACAAAAGCAACTTCTGTCTTTACAAAAGTAAATTTTGTCTACAAAAAACACTCTTGTAGAGACAAAAGTTCATTTTGTAGAGACAAAAGTTCATTTTGTAGAGACAAAAGTTCATTTTGTAGAGACAAAAGTTCATTTTGTAGACAGAATTAACTTTTGTAGAGACAAAATGTGCATTTCGTCGACAGAATCAACTTTTGTCTCTACAAAAGAGCCTTTTGTCTACAAAAGCAACTTCTGTCTTTACAAAAGTTAATTCTGTCTACAAAAAACACTTTTGTAGAGACAAAATGTAAGTAAGATTCTGTCTGCGAAATCAACTTTTGTCTACAGCTCACGCTGAGATTAACCCCTTATTAGGCTAAAACAACGACGGGGCGGAAGAGGGCTTCGTAGCCCATTGGTAGAGCAGCGAGCTCTGAAGGGCAACGTCGTGAGTTCGAGTCCTGACGAATGTCTTTATTACTGACAGAAGTATACCGCTAAGTTCGGTTTGTAAATTTACTTGTATGTATGTTTGTCACCAGGCTCTAGGGCGAACGGTAGTAGATATGGTTGTCAGTCTTAACCTAGTGATAGATAAATAAAATATCTCGGAAAAGTTCGTTATTGGCATATGTAGGTCAAACGTGAAGGTCACAGCGATTTTTTTTAAAAGTTAAGAGCGCGTCTATCGCCGTTAATATTAGACCTAGGAAACTTTCGTAAGTTTCAGTATGTGCTACATAGTCACGCGCATCTTTCAGTTATTGATCACTTTTTGACGCGTCGTACTCATTTTCAAGCAAAATGACGTTTTAAGTTTTTCGAAAAACCAAGAAAATGACCTTCAACAGTTTTCTTATAGTCTGACCCATTTTAATGAAAGATATCGCTAGCAGACTCTAGCTTTTCATAGAAATATGGAAGACAATAATTCCTGTGAAATCTGAGATTTTTCGTATGCGTCATATGACGTCACGATGACGTCACTTCCGGTACATGAAAAAAATCGCCAAAAATCGGGAAAAAATGCTAGAGATGCGCAACTTGCGTCATTTTGTAGGGATAGAGATTTCTAGTTCAGCGGAATAATAACAACAATACGTTCCTATCTTACTTCCGGTTCCAGATGTGACGGAAATTCCCTATGGGACCTCCAATGTTAAAGCCCTTAATCTCTCAGGCTGGGGAAATTTTGTTTGCCCCGTATTTCATCGGTGCCTGCATCAAACAGTTTCGGGATTTTTTCTTTAGTTAAAGCGGGTGTCCAACTTAATTTAATCGCGATCTGCACCAAAAGTTTACATCTTAATATTAAATTGGCGAGTGTTAACGCTTCGTTTCGGCCGACTGGTAAGGAGAAAAAAATTAAGGCAACCCGCCCCCAGCAATGTCAAGCAGAGCGCCATTTCGCCGGGAGCAGTGACGCATATTGTGACTATTCATATGGCGCCGCCTTACGTTATAACTCTCGGAGAGAGAGATCAGGGCCGCGATTTACAGATGAACAGCGGCAGTGGAAAAGTACCGTCCAAACAAATTGATATACGTCTTGCGACGATTGACTCTGCAACAAATCCATGATTGGAGTTAGAATCGCAGCTATTTATATTAGCGATTATCACGCGCTCTTGTTTTGCTCACACAGTAGGCGTAATTTCCGGTTTGAATAAATTAGAGTATCGCCTCATGATTGGTCAATCCCGGACACGCCTCCAAATGGGGCTGCCGCCTGTGTAGGCGGATAAATCGTGCCTGGTGGTCACTTCTAAATTTTATTGTGAGCTACAGATAGCACGAAAAATTCTATAATTTGGAAGATAGATAATTGGGTATTATAGGAATCGGTAAAGCAGCGTCAGAGGCCAGGCTGGCGGTTCCCTTTAAACATGGTACCCAGTAGCCATGGTCCTTACTAGATGGAATTTTCCTTATTGTAAGAGATGGGGATTTTTTGGGGCTTGCAGGGGCTCCCACGAGCGTCCTATTGAAGCCAACGCTCTATGTTTTCAGTTGTTGATGGATAGTAGTAGGATGAGTCATTAACTATAAACACGGTGACATAGCCTTGTAACTTTTCGGTATATAGTCAAATGCGTTTAACATGGGACCCTATGGAGATAATCAAACTTCCTTCAATATGACGTACTTTCGGTTGAGCGATCTCACTTTGCTTTACCACGGTACGAGATGTGGACGAGTACAAGAGACTCAGAGTAGACTGACGGCAAACGCGTGTCTCAGTTTCGTTTCCATGGCAACCAAAGATTTTCCCAATGATAAAGTATACAAATTCCCTCTAACTTAGCAAATTCGTCAAAAATCAGAAAAACTAGCTAGACCTTTGATCTTTGCGTATAATGGTAGGGTAGATATGTCTCCAGATTACTATTGGCAGTAAAGCATTATTATCCTTCTCATCTTAGCTGCAGAGTCTTTTCTTCGTCTGCTCGTTTTTCATTTATCCGCAATGGTGAACAATAGCGATTTTCGGAAATTGGGTGAACTTATATCTGAAGGACTAACAGTCCTACCGCCGTTCTAATGAACGTTTTGGATTGAGGGCACAAATGTTTGTGTTTAGATATTTGGACGTTGTCGTGCGTCATGCCATGACGTCACCATGACGTGATGACGTCTTAATTTGTTGAAGGCCATTCCTCGGCTATAATACGTCACAGCGACTTCCGGTTGATTTGAAGATATACCTCATACTAAGGCACAACTGGTCCCATGCGTAACTCTTTTTGGCGGTACTGAAACGTGTGCGTCAAAAATGACGTCCAAGTTTACATTACCCGACGTAATTGCAAAATCGTTTCATTTACACCTAGTTAGGCACTAGCTACCATCACTATAAGTATATAAACAGGTAACATGGGAATTTAGAAACCAAATTGTTCATTTTTGGTGAGCGTCAGTGACGTCATGTGACGTCACGTTGACGTTTCCATGGTAACGGAACTAAGCCCAATGATAAAGTATAGAGATTCTGGCCAAATTGGAAAATTCGTCAAAAATCAGAAAAGCAAGGTAGAGCTGCGATGTTTGCGTATAATGATAGGGAATATATGCCTCCAGATTACTATTGGCAGTAAAGCATTATTATCATTTACATCTTAGCTGCAGAGTCTTTTCTTCGTCTGCTCAATTTCCATTTATCCGTAATGATGAAGCATAGCAATTTTCGGTAATTAGGTGGAGCTATATCTGAAGGACTAACAGTCCTACTGCCGTTCTAATCTGCGTTTTGGATTGAGGGCACCAATGTTTGTGTTTAGATGTTTGCACATTTCCGTGCGTCACGCCATGACGTCACCATGACGTGATGACGTCATAATTGTATAACCTCTATTACTCGACTATTATCCATCATAGCGACTACCGGTTGATTTGACGCTGTACCTTATATCAAGGGACAACTGCCGCGATGCGTAACTTTTTTTGCGGTACCGAAACGTGTGCGTCAAAAGTGACGTGCACCTCGCGTTAAACGGCGTATTGAACTTGAAAGGGCCATAACTCGGTTAAGCCCAGATTTGGCATGAAGCGAGAGGCAATTGTATAGTTATCTACGGTAAATGGCGATAGAATTGCTCTAGGGCGCTTAGTTTGGCCGCTAGAGCGCTCGCAAGAGGTGCACCCCCCTTTGCTGAAGCTCCCATTATGAGTCAACGGCGATATCGAGCGGCAATGACTCTGCTTTGCGATGGCCGCCGTTTGCTTAAAAGCGACGCTAGAGAGTCGGGACTGGTTTGAAAGGACGGGCAAACGTCGACTTTGGTGAGGAATCCGCATTCGCTTCTGACGCTGGAGGGCTCCGTAATTTAGCAATGATGAGTCCGAGAACAGGCATTAGGGCGGGTCCAAGAACACGTTGAAAGTCGGGATTTGGCCGAATTCACTCAAAATGGCGCCCTCTATCTGGGAAAACAGCCCGCGTTGAACAGCAGCCGTTAGATTGTGCTATTCCAGCATCCGCATCGTAGAGGTTCAATTTGGGCTAAATTGCGCTTTCAGCGAGCCCAATACGGCTTTCAGTGGGCAGTGTGGGCTAGAACTGCCTTGGGATATCGGCATTATTGATCCCAAATTGGCCATTTTGGCCATATTTAGCCCAAATTGGCCGCTGAAGGCCGTAATTATTCCAATTCGCCCGTTTATAGCGCTATTTAGCCCACGTTGTTCGTTCAAGGAGCTGTTTAACCAAATATGCCCACAGAAGGCATCATGTAGTCAGCATGAGGCAAAATCAGCTTATAGTATATGTGTTTCTGCATGTCATCGCCTGTACCATATTTTCGGCGCATAAACGGTGATCTGAAGATGAAGTCACTTCTGTCAGTACCTCAGCCTACGGCTGTCTTGTTTTAATACTGCTCCCAATTAAAATTAACGGGTATTCGATTATCTTAAAACTTTCTTTAGATCTAGGAGCTGGGCTTTAAGCGTCACAGACTCTCTATGCGGCTCAATGTTCCCGGGACGTGTTTCCATCCGTTAGGAAGCAAGGAGGTTCAATATTCCGTCACATATTAATACGATATTCGCAGACCTTATTTCAACATTGCCATATTTGAGTAATCACTAATTATTTATGTTATCGGCCTCGACCTATAATTGCATTGCCTATATTTATATATGTATGTAGCTCTCGTTGTTGAAGAAATAAAAAAATAGAAATTAAAAAAAAAAAAACTCACTCGTTAGCCAACTTTTACTGGCTAATGAGTGAGGTAGGTGGATATTAATACCTGGGATTATGTACGATTTATTAATCCGATATTGATAAACTCTTGGTAGTATCAATTAAGATAAGAGCAGTTTTAGCCTATGTATGTGCCGAAGTGTAAGAAATAATGATTATAAGACCCAAAGCGGGACCTACCTACCTCACTCGTTAGCCAACTTTGACTGGCTAATGAGTGAGGTAGGTGGATATTAATACCTTGGATTATGTACGATTTACTAATCCGATATTGATAAACACTCGGTAGTATCAAGATAAGAGCAGTTTTAGCCTATGTATGTGCCGAAGTGTAAGAAATAATGCTTATAAGACCCAAAGAGGGACCTACCTACCTCACTCGTTAGCCAACTTTGACTGGCTAATGAGTGAGGTAGGTGGATATTAATACCTTGGATTATGTGCGATTTTCTCATCCGATATTGATAAACTCTTGGTAGTATCAAGATAAGAGCAGTTTTAGCGTATGTATGTGCCGTAGGGTAAGAAATAATGCTTATAAGATCCAAAGAGGGACCTACCTACCTCACTCGTTAGCCAACTTTGACTGGCTAATGAGTGAGGTAGGTGGATATTAATACCTTGGATTACGTACGAGTTACTAATCCGATATTGATAAACACTCGGTAGTATCAAGATAAGAGCAGTTTTAGCCTATGTGTGTGCCGAAGTGTAAGAAATAATGTTTAGAAGACCCAAAGAGGGACCTACCTACCTCACTCGTTAGCCAACTTTGACTGGCTAATGAGTGAGGTAGGTGGATATTAATACCTTGGATTACGCACGATTTACTAATCCGATATTGATAAACACTCGGTAGTATCAAGATAAGAGCAGTTTTAGCCTATGTATGTGCCGAAGTGTAAGAAATAATGCTTCTAAGACCCAAAGAGGGACCTACCTACCTCACTCGTTAGCCAACTTTGACTGGCTAATGAGTGAGGTAGGTGGATATTAATACCTTGGATTACGCACGATTTACTAATCCGATATTGATAAACACTCGGTAGTATCAAGATAAGAGCAGTTTTAGCCTATGTGTGTGCCGAAGTGTAAGAAATAATGCTTAGAAGACCCAAAGAGGGACCTACCTACCTCACTCGTTAGCCAACTTTGACTGGCTAATGAGTGAGGTAGGTGGATATTAATACCTTGGATTACGCACGATTTACTAATCCGATATTGATAAACACTCGGTAGTATCAAGATAAGAGCAGTTTTAGCCTATGTATGTGCCGAAGTGTAAGAAATAATGCTTATAAGACCCAAAGAGGGACCTACCTACCTCACTCGTTAGCCAACTTTGACTGGTTAATGAGTGAGGTAGGTGGATATTAATACCTTGGATTATGTACGATTTACTAATCCGATATTGATAAACACTCGGTAGTATCAAGATAAGAGCAGTTTTAGCGTATATATGTGCCGTAGGGTAAGAAATAATGCTTATAAGATCCAAAGAGGGACCTACCTACATCACTCGTTAGCCAACTTTGACTGGCTAATGAGAGAGGTAGTTGGATATTAATACCTTGGATTATGTGCGATTTTCTCATCCGATATTGATAATCTCTCTGTAGTATCAAGATAAGAGCAGTTTTAGCGTATATATGTGCCGTAGGGTAACAAATAATGCTTATAAGATCCAAAGAGGGACCTACCTACCTCACTCGTTAGCCAACTTTGACTGGCTAATGAGTGAGGTAGGTGGATATTAATACCTTGGATTATGTGCGATTTACTAATCCGACATTGATAAACACTCGGTAGTATCAAGATAAGAGCAGTTTTAGCCTATCGATGTGCCGTAGAGTAAGAAATAATGCTTATAAGACCCAAAGAGGGACCTACCTACCTCACTCGTTAGCCAAATTTTACTGGCTAATGAGTGAGGTACGTGGATATTAATACCTTGGATTTCGTACGAAATTCTGTTCCGATAGAATTTAACCACACGGTAGTAGCAAGATAGGAACAAGTCATGACTTCAGTAATTAATTTAGAATCTTGGGAATAACAATTTTTTTAAAAAGATCCCAATACTTTTACGAAACAAGCTTCGGATTACATAGATTTATATCAATCCGTATTTGAATCGGCTTTCGGAATGAGCCCACGCATTCCCTGCAAAGCTGTTTGTTTCCTTGTTTGCGCATCTCCAAGATATTGACCCCATAGCCTTTGTATGGGGAAATACTTGAAGAACAATTCTTCATGTTAACAATTGTAAGACCATTTCGCCATTATTAGGCAACGCAAATTTGCAAAAGTGGCGGTCTTGCGTGCATCGCGCATAAGGAATTTGCTTCAGAATTTTGTATGTAGAGACGGTTCTCTGCTAAATTCTCTACGGAGTTATTTCTTTTTACTTAAGCAAAAATATTGTTCTCCTTAATAGGAATGCTTGTGAACACGGACCCTGATGTGAAATGTTAAAATGATTGGCAATGGCCTGTGGTAATGTCTGAGCTTTTCGAGTTTGTCGGGTTGATAATGTGATTAAGTGGAAAACTACCACTTTTATTTCTTGGGTATATTATATTGCCAATGCAGCCATTATACCGCCCCCCCCCCCCACCCCCCGATGAAAACCTCCACCCATTTATATTTGTTTGCCTTAGAGGAGACTGGTGCTAGTTTCGGCCAATTTTCACTCAAGTTTATCTGTTGGCCATTATTTTGTAGCAATCTACGGTATGCAAAGTCGGATATATTAATTACATATCTCGGCTTAGAAACCGGCATCATTTTACAGTTATGGCTTATTTATTAACAGCATAAGTTAACACCAAAGACATTAAGGTAGACGAGGAGCAAGTGACGCGAAACAAGTTCGCTCCCTTAATGGGGCGAGAAGAACGCTTGTAAGAAATCCTTGCATGTTTTGTCCGAAAATATTTATTTCAAAAAATGTTCTAAGAAATAGAGTTGAAAATTAGATATCATTTGACAAAGACAAAGTAAGAAGACGAAGTTAGGTGCCATATTCCGAAAGTGAACGGCACAAGAAAAAAATCGGTCATGAGGGCTAGTATGTTACGCATGCACAGACTCGAAATTATATCCCCCCCCCCCACCGCCCCCCCTTCCCCACCCTCCACCCGGGCAGGCCTATCGTTATCCTTATTGATTTCGTAGTAGCATAAAAGCATATATGTTAGATGAGAAACTGATAAAATTTGAACCTTATTATAACTTCCGCCCCCTCCTACCCCTGCTGACCACCCAGCACCTCTCTCTGGTCGGTACAAACCGATGACGGCTTGCACGCACAGTTAACTTTGGAACTCCCGTCGAGCCGCAGTGGGAACGTGGGTGCGTGCGATAGGTCACTACAACACAAACTGGATTTTTCCACGCACAGCGCCTGAGCCTACCTAACTCGTCAGCCACAAGTCACTACGAAGCTGCCCGCACGGTGGCCCTACGCAAGCTAGCTTTTACCGCTGCTGTCGGCCGGGGCCAAATTTCAAGATTCTATAAAAAGGGTCAAATCGGCTGTAATTTCTTGCAACATTATAGTTTTAAAGAATTAAACTTAAAAATAACGTGCTTTGTGTATTTAATACAGCAAAAAACATCTTGTACCTTTTCAAAAAAGTTATAATTGTGACAGAACTCTTTCTTTTCGTCACCTGATTTCATGTGTTATTAGGCTTAGGCTGGGTCCCAGCACTACTTTTTAGAAATGCGCGACGCATTTTTCCTATCAATTTGCACAGCGCCGCCCTGGCGAGCGAGTGAAAAAATGCATTCAGGACGTAGGCGACAACAGAGATCCGCGGTCCGCGTGAATGTTGCACTTGCTGGATTGCACAAATTATGAAGATCGTTAAATAGAGCCATACAATAAATCAACGGATACGTATTGTGTTCATTATCTTATTCTCGTTGCTATAATATTATTTACAGATTTGTTGCAGGTCGCAATACTACTATATATATATTAAATGTATTGTGCGGCCTTGACGCCATGTTGGAAATCCTCGTGATCCTCCTCTGTGTGGGGAGTAAGGTCTGGGATTAAAATGTACCACGTGACCGCCCTATCGGACCACAATCTCCGCGTTCGGTTATGCACTCCGCGGAGTCCGACTACTCCGCTCACATACCCGAACTCACCCCAGGTAGGTTTGGCAGGGGGAGCGGTTGGCGCAAGTGCCCCCAGGCAAGCCCGCTTCTCTAGGGGCACAACGGTAGCAATGTTAAAATCCTTCGACGTTAGTAGGGAATCGACTGTAGCCTTTATTATAATGTGTGCTCGAACAACCATAGTGTTTACGTATTCTATATACCTTGTTCTATCCAACATTTGTTCGCGAAAATATGACTGCAACAATCTAGTGTTGACACACTTTCTTGATGTCAGAAGATAGAACAAGGTATATAGAATACGTAAGCACTAATATTGTACGCGGTCGATTCCCTACTAACGTCGATGGATTTTAACATTGTTACCGTTGTGCCCCTAGAGAAGCAGGCTTGCCTGGGGGCACTTGCGCCTAGGGGAGCGGGTAAGTTCGGCAGGCCCCGGGTGGGTTTGGCAGGGTGAGCGTGTAAGTTCGGCAGACCAGGGGTGGGTTTGGCAGAGGGAGCGGGTAAGTTCGGCAGGCCAGGGATAGGTTTGGCAGGGTGAGCGGGTAAGTTCGGCAGGCCAGGGGTGGGTTTGGCAGGGCGACGGGCAGGCAGGCGAGGGGTGGTTTGGCATAGGAGTGGGTTAGTTCGGCAGGCGAACGCGTTGTTTCGACAGGGGAGCGGCTAGTATCGACAGGGGAGCGGCTTGTTTCGGCAGGGGAGCAGGTTAGTTCTGCAGGGGGGCGGGTTAGTTCTTCAGGCGAGTAGGAGGTTTCGGGCAGGGGAGTGGACTAGAGTTTTCGGCAAGGGAGCGGGTTGTTTCGGCAGGGGAGGGGGTTAGTTTGAAAGGGGGGCGAGTTGTTTCGGCAAGAGAGCGGGTTTAAGTTCAGCGGGTGAGCGGGAAAGTTTGGTGTTTGAGCGGGTTATTTCTGCAGGTGAGCGGGTTTATTCGCCAGGGTAATTTCGGCAGGCGAGCGGGTAAGTTCAGTAGAGGGGCCTTCATCGTCATCCCTAATTAACTCTATAACATTTATCCAGACCAGCACTTCGACACCTTCCAATAGGTGAAACCAACTTCTGACGCCAACGTCAAATATCATGGTAAGCCCTGCAAATTACCTGCTACAGCGGCTAGAACAGCAAACCCAGTGACCACGCTCTCCTATCTTGTCCCGAGCGTGCAATGTTAATGAGCGGTTGGACGAGGTATTCGCAGGGCCGACAGTCGTGGGCCATATGAATTGATTCTGCCAGGCGTGTGGATTCGATGAGAGGGGGGCGTGGCAGGGACCCGACCTGTAGGGCGGTGTGACACGGGGGCTGGGCCCGGGGGGTGGGTGAGTCGGCACTGAGGCTTAATTACATTGGGAGTTAGGGCTCAGCCCTGGGCAATTCATAAAGACGTGTGCCCACTGGTTCACTCTATCTGACAGTTCTGGCACTGACATCACACATCAGAATATAAATTGTCTATACTTGATCGCAGGTGACAGACGAATGGCGTCCAAAGCTTTACACATACGTGAACAAGTAGACGGACAAGTCCAGGGGGGCGAAGCCAGTGCTGGGGAAAAGGACTGAATCAGTGGAGAGCCAGTGCTGCGGGGCGGACTGAATCAGTGCAGCGTGAGTGCTGCGGGGCGGACTGAATCAGTGCGGAGCCAGTGCTGTGGGACGGACTGAATCAGTGCGGAGCCAGTGCTGGGGAAAAGGACTGAATCAGTGGAGAGCCAGTGCTGCGGGGCGGACTGAATCAGTGCGGAGCCAATGCTGTGGGACGGACTGAATCAGTGCGGATCCAATGTTGTGGGGCGAACTGAATCAGTGCGGAGCCAGTGCTGTGGGACGAACTGAATCATTGCAGCGTGAGTGCTGAGGAGCGGACTGAATCAGTGCGGAGCCAGTACTATGGGGCGAACTGAATCAGTGCGGAGCCAGCGCTGAGGGGCGGACTGAATGAGAGAGGTGCCAATCCTGGGGGAGATTGAACCCGTGCGGAATCAGTGCTGGGGAAGACTGCATGAATCAGTGCGGATCCAGTGCTGCTGGCTGACTGAATCCGTGCAGAGCCGGTGCTGGGGGGCGGACTGAATCAGTGCGGTGCCAGTGCTGTGGGGCGGACTGAATCAGTGCGGTGCCAGTGCTGGGGGCGGACTGAATCAGTGCGGTGCCAGTGTTGGGGGGCGGACTGAATCAGTGCGGTGCAAGTGCGGCTGGGGGGCGGACTGAACCAGTGCGATGCCAGTGCTGGGGGGCGGACTGAATCAGTGTGGAACCAGTGCTGAGGAGCGCACTGAATCAGTGTGGAGCCAGTGCTGAGGAAGACTGAATCAGTGCGGTGCCAGTTCTGAGGAGCGCACTGAATCAGTGTGGAGCCAGTGCTGAGGAAGACTGAATCAGTGCGGAGCCAATGCTGAGGAGCGCACTGAATCAGTGTGGAGCCAGTGCTGAGGAAGACTGAATCAGTGCGGAGCCAGTGCTGAGGAGCGCACTGACTCAGTGCGGAGCCAATGCTGGGGGAAAACTGAATCAGTGTTGAGCCAGCTATTGCTCCAGGCCAACCCCATGTGATACCCCCTGGTGAGACAGTCCTACAACAAGTTTCAGGCTGATGGTGGTATATGTTTGCCTGGTCTCTCCATCGCTCGTGTGTTGTGTTACGCATGAAACGTTTGGACTCAAAAATTAAGTCCTAGGCAAATGTGTGCGAAGGGCTTAAAAATACACTCAACGCGGATTCAACGGTGATGATGTCGTCGAGGGCTGGTTCCAACGGTTTAAGACAGTGAGCTAGGCCACTCGTCCGGACGACGAGCCAGGTGGATAGCTAGGTGGGTCTTTCAATTATTATCTATGGAGGCATTTGATATATTTCACTCCAACACAATATCTACACCGATTACCAGATTACTACTGCATTATGATCATCAATGCAGAGGTTAACTGTCGCCAACACGAGGTAATCAACATTAATGGTACGTATATTGACAATACGGGAGAGGTGGGTTAGATGGTACAGCTAGGTAAGGTAGCTGGTACAGCTAGGTGGGGTAGATGGTACAGCTAGGTGGGAGAGATGGTACAGCTAGGTGGGTAGATGGTACAGCTAGGTAAGGTAGCCGGTACAGCTAGGTGGGGTAGATGGTACAGCTAGGTGGGGTAGATGGTACAGCTAGGTTAGGTAGATGGTACAGCTAGGTTAGGTAGCTGGTACAGCTAGGTGGGGTAGATGGTACAGCTAGGTGGGGTAGATGATACAGCTAGGTGGGGTAGATGGTACAGCTAAGTGGGGTAGATGGTACAGCTAGGTGGGGTAGATGGTACAGCTAGGTGGGGTAGATGATACAGCTAGGTGGGTTAGATGGTACAGCTAGGTGGGGTAGATGATACAGCTAGGTGGGGTAGATGGTACAGCTAGGTGGGGTAGATAGTACAGCTGGGTTGGGTAGATGGTAAAGTCAGGTGGCGTAGATGGTACAGCTAGGTGGGGTGGATCGTACAGCTAGGTGAGGTAGATGGTACAGCTAGGTGGGGTAGATGGTACAGCTAGGTGGGGTAGATAGTACAGCGGGGTCGATGGTACATCTAGGGGGAGTTAGATGAAAGAGCTGTGTTGGGTAGATGGTGCAGCTAGGGGGATTAGATGAAAGAGCTAGGTGGGGTAGATGGTACAGTCAGGTGGGGTAGATGTTACAGCTACGTGGGGTGGATGGTACAGCTAGGTGGGGTATATGGTACAGCTAGGTGGGGTAGATGGTACAGCTAGGTGGGGTAGATGGTACAGCTAGGGGGTTATATAAAAGAGCTGGGTGGGGTAGATGGTCGAGCTGAGCTGGCTGCATAGTACAGCTAGGTGGGTTAGATGGTACAGCTAGGTGGGGTAGATGATACAGCTAGGTGTGGTAGATGGTACAGCTAGTTAGATCAAATTGTGAAGTGAAGTGACATTGACGTGAATGATGAGATATAGGGCGGGTGTATATATATGACGCACAAACACCGCCAGGAGATACGCCGACAACTAATTTCCCGGTCACTGTAAATAAACAACTCCTAATTGGTGTAAGCTACGAGCTGGTGGCTCTAGCTCTATATACTATACGCACGGTTCTATCGGATTAGCATTGAGGAACCCTTAGCCTAAGCCCTGCACAGTACGACAGAGACCTACAAAGAACGTGATTTGGCCTTAACTATTGACCAATCTATGACGTGGTTCGTGCGCTAGTCCAGCTCAGTTCGGGGTCATGCATAGCGTGGTGGGGTGGCGTGGGGCGAATCTCAGTGGACTGGACCACTGAATATAGGGGGTCATTTAATGGCAATCTCGTCATATGTCACGAGATGAGGTGGGAATGACGGGAACCAGGTATAGTTCATTTACAGGCACTTGTTCCCATGATGCACGCAGGAGGCAGGCTAGCTCTGACATCAAAACTTTTCGATGTCGAGTCCCTTTCAAAAGCTCCCGGCGTCAAATAACTACTGCTTAAAATATTTACATTTTGACAATCTATAAACTCTATTCTTACTCCCGGCGCTTCTCTGAAGTCGTAAGCCGACAAGATATGCACTTTATGAAACTACATACAGGACTTCAGGATATACAGGGTTTGCGTACGCCGCCATGCTTGTTTTCTACATCGAAAAGTGTTGTGCGATTTAAAACCTTCATCTTGTGTTGTCAGAGCTAGAGGCAGGCTAGAACGTTATGTCTGAGGGTATAATTCAACCAATGTTGATTATATGTCTTATATGTCTATTATATCGAACTTCATGATCAATTTGATCTTCTCGTAATTCAGACCCACACCCCTCGTCATATGGGCCGCCGTATTTCAAGATTTGAAAACGGCACCGCAAGAGGCAGACGCTTGGCGACGTCTACTTTGGAGTAAACTACGGCGACAGGCGCTTTTTGACTTGTTCTTGAAGTGAAGTGCGAGAGGCAGGCGCTTTCGCCTTTTACTTGAAGTTAAGTGCGGGAGGCAGCCACTTTTCGACTTCTGTTTGAAATGAACTGCAGGAGGCAGGCGCTTTTCGATATATACTTTGGTATTACCCTTAAGATGGGCATCGCCACAGATCGCTTCCCGGGTTTGGTGGATGAGAACCTGTTGTGCAGTGTGTGTAGCGGCGTGCTGGAGGATGCAGTGCTGACCCCATGCGGCCACGCCTTCTGCCAGGGCTGCCTGGCCACGTGGCTGGAGAGCGCTTGCGGCAACCAGCGGTGCCCGGAGTGTCGCGGCCCGGTGGCCCACGTGGCGGCAGCCCGCCCCATCCACGCCATCCGCAACCTGGTGCAGGGCCTGCAGGCCCGCTGCCAGTTCCATGCCAGAGGTTGTCAGGCCCTCTTCCGCCTGGAAACACTTCCCAACCACCACCAACTCTGCGGCTACGGCCCGGTCAAGTGCGCCGGATGTGACGTCACAATCAGTCGGATGACCCTGATGGAGCACCATAGTAAGTGTCCCGCCATGCTGGACTTGTCGCTGTCGCTGAAGCCGGGTAACAGTAGGGCGCGGCCTTCAGCTGGCGTGGGCCGTCGCTTCACGGAGGACAGCAACAGTGACGTCACCGCCTCACGCCTCGGTTTCCGCGTCACAAGTCTAGAGATCCAAACCGGAAAACTGCGCGAAGACCTGACAACCGCTGAGAGCAAAAATCGGAAACTCGACCTGGAGCTGACGCGAACACGGGACGAACTGGAAAAGAAGAAAACGGAAGCATTCGATCAAAAGTTGGTGTATTTCGACCCAGACTACGAGTATGGGTACACGCCACAAAGTGTTGTCCAACTTACCGAACTCCTCGGCCGGTTTCTCTGTAAAAAGCCGATCTACGTCGATGCAGATAGAATATTTCAATCCATTAAGAGATGCTTTGACAATTTCGCAGCACTTCCAATAAGCATAAAGGGTATGGGTAGAGAGATCGACGGCCCGAGTACACACTCTGTCACAAGGCGACGGGGCAAGGTGGAGGTTGACTTCCCGGAGACGGCGAGCGTCTACCTCAGTGGCCCGGCGGACACGTTCGTGTTTATAGACGATACACTCATGCTTCTGGCCACCGCCAATGCCAGCGACTGGTTTCGAGCAAGCCAACGAGGAAAAATTCACGATTGGCTAAAAGTGATGCTCGATTTCTATGCTCAAAATAAGTCAGACGTATCATAAATTTCTTAGCGAATATATTTTTTGACTGAGTAATAGGCCTAGTTGTTATCGGATGTGACTGGACTGGGGTGGTAGTACTACAAGGTGATGGACGGATTCACTTTGTCGCAGCCAGGCTATCCCTGGCAGGCGCATTATATGTGACGTTGTCTTAATTTATGTGGCACCATTTATATGTAATACGGGTTTAAGTTAGTACAACAAGGGAAGAGTGGTGGCTTCACTTTGTCTCAGCCAGATTCTCCCTAGCACGCGCTTTATATGTGACGTTGACATATGTGGCACCATTTATATGTAATAAACATTTACCGACAGAAAACGCATCCACCTGCGTTTTTATCGTGGTATGTGAATGCAGGGGTGAAGGGAACTGTTTTTAACTATGTTAATGAACGGAAGGAAATATAATGTATTTAAATGTCCGTGAAGACGTTTTGCTGGAAATGTTTAGATATTATGATAACTTATGATAAAACACGTGGCTCGGGTAGATGAGGGCGACCAGGACAACCTAATTAACATGGGATGAAACACGCGGCTCGGGTAGTTAGAAAACGAAGAGGACATTTTAACATAGGATAAAACATGTGGCTCAGGAAGCTGGGGGCCAGAAGGGCATGTTAGCATGGGATATGACACGTGGCTCAGGTAGCTGGGGGCCAGAAGGGCACTTTAACATGAGATAAAACACGTGGCTTAGGTAGCTGAGGGCGAGAAGGACACTTTAATATGGGATAAACCACGTGGAGCAGGTTGCTAGAGGGCGAAAAGGGCACTTTAGCATGGGATAAGACACGTGGCTTAGGTAGCTGAGGGCGAGAAGGACACTTTAATATGGGATAAACCACGTGGATCAGGTTGCTAGAGGGCGAAAAAGGCACTTTAGCATGGGGTAAGACACGTCGCTCAGGTAGCTGGGGGCCAGAGGGGCATGTTAGCATGGGATACGACACGTGGCTCAGGTAGCTGGGGGCCAGAAGGGCATGTTAGCATGGGATAAAACACGTGGCTCAGGAAGCTAGAGGGCGAGAAGGGCACTTTAGCATGGGATAAGACATTTGGATCAGGAAGCTGGGGCGAGAAGGGCATGTTAATATGGGATAAAATACGTGGATCAAGTAGCTAGAGGGCGTGAAGGGCACTTTAGCATGCGATAAGACATTTGGATCAGGAAGCTGGGGCGAGAATTAGAGCACTTTAATTAATATGGGATGAAACATGTGGATCAGGAAGCTGAGACGAGAAGGACATGTTAACATGGGATCAAACACGTATCTTAGATAGCTGAGGGCGAGAAGGACACTTTGGCATGGGATAAGACAAGTGGCTCAGGTAGCTGGGGGCCAGAAGGGCATGTTAGCATGGGACAAAACACGTGGCTCAAGTAGCTAGAGGGCGAGAAGGGCAGTTTAACATGGAATAAAACACGTGGCTCAGCTAGCTTGAGGGCGAGAAAGGCACTTTAGCATGGGATAAAACACGTGACTCATGTAGCTGGGGGCAAGAATTAGAGCACTTTAATTATTATGGGATGAAACACGTGGATCAGGAAGCTGGGACGAGAATTAGAGCACTTTAATTAATATGGGATGAAACACGTGGATCAGGAAGCTGAGACGAGAAGGACACGTTAACATGGGATCAAACACGTGTCTTAGATAGCTGAGGGCGAGAAGGACACTTTGGCATGGGATAAGACAAGTGGCTCAGGTAGCTGGGGGCCAGAAGGGCATGTTAGCATGGGATAAAACACGTGGCTCAAGTAGCTAGAGGGCGAGAAGGGCAGTTTAACATGGAATAAAACACGTGGCTCAGGTAGCTAGAGGGCGAGAAAGGCACTTTAGCATGGGATAAAACACGTGACTCATGTAGCTGGGGGCGAGAATTAGAGCACTTTAATTAATATGGGATGAAACACGTGGATCAGGAAGCTGGGGCGAGAAAGGCACTTTAACATGGGATAAAACACGTGGCTCGGGTAGTTGGGGGCGAGAAAGATACTTTAACATGGGATAAAACATGGATTTAGGTTTTTTCACAATCAGCAACAACATACCATAATAACGAATAGCGCTCGATGTTCGCGGTGGTACGCAACGGCCTATCTTGTGACAACACACTATATGCACCCAGGTTTGGAAGCTAAAATTTAAACGTTCGTTGTTTATTTCGGTGACATTAGATAATAAAAGTTATGTCATAATAAACATTATACAATTATTTCAGTGAATAGTTTGAATAATAATTAGGGACCATGCAACTGGTAGTGGTTTAATAACAAGTCTCATATTATCACGGCAATCAATTCTATACTAAATGCATGAAAGAAAATATACAAAGCGTTTAGTATACAAAAGGGAATGTTACTACAGACTCATTTTTGTAATATTGGTGCCTATACTCATTAAGACATCAACAGATGAACATGGCGGCCGTTTTTGCCTTTCATGTGTTCAGATAGGTTAACAAAACTTCTGACAATGATTAGCATTAATTAAATACAGATTTGAAAGTTGAAAATGGTATGTGCAGCTTTAAATCAAACCCTCCAGATCTAGCTCTGATAGAAAGACCAAATAGGAGGATTTTCGTAAATCTGAACCGCAAATAGAGTAGTAGGGATTTAGCTGTACCGCATATTCGCCCATATTCTTTATATGACAGAAAAATTACTTAATTCTAGCAATACGGAAAAGGCAAGACGAATAAATATCAAGTCTATAATTATTTAAACATAATCACAGGAAAATATGATCAAACATGAAAATGACAATCTGCTCTTGTGCGATATTCGGTTCACGAATAACACGCCACATGTAGTAACATATAGTAAAATTTCTACCGACACCGTCTTAACGAGACCATGAAGTCTATTATACTATTAAGTCGAGTAGGCTGGAGAATGGGATAGTGGATAGGCTGAGAAAAATATTATACATTATTTCGTTCATTTGTGGAAATTCGTTATTCTACTTTCTATTTCCGAACAGATTTGATATTGGGGGATGGTGGGTGATGTTTGAACGCGGACCCACACCGATTACGTAGTATTTCCTGTCAACTTGGAAACATGTACACATTCTTAAAAAAAGTCAAGATATCTAACTGTACAAAGTGAGTTTTTGTTGTTAGAAAAACACCTGCTAACCTATGATAAACTGTTAAAAATGATGTAGCTATAACCGTACTCGGCTTTTACGTTCTCTGTATAAGACTATGCAGCGCAGCGCCAGCTAGTTACTCGAAACACGTGCCTGCCAGAATTTCCCTTGGAACGGTCTATAGTTAGTGTCCTTATGCCACATCTTAGTCTTCCTTCTACCGATTAAGTACAAATTATAAATATAAATCAAGTACTATACAATACTAAAACTCTATCGTCAGTAACCTAAAATCGTGCGATATCAACTTTCATTCTATACACGATAGCTTGTCTTCGTTATAGTCGAATAACCCACTTATAACTGAAACCGAAATAGCTTTCACGTTAACGACTTTTCGTCTTCTTGTTCGGTCGGTTGTTTGCGCTCTATGGCCTTCCGTCTATCAGCATTGTGGTCGTCTTCGGTGTTTAGCTGAAGCACATGATCACGATGTTTGGACCACACACAGCCACAGGCCACCAACGGCTGTTCAATGTTGAGCGGGAGTCTCTTGCTGCCCTGGACCTCCCCGGCGATGGACCATCGGATATCCAGGAACACAGCCATGTCTTGCTGTAAGAAAGGAAAAGACGTGTGATATATGACGCGGATTACTGTAGTTTACGTATTGTTCGAACTTTGGGAGTTGGCGAAAGGCGTTGAATATATATATAGTCGAAGAAAAGTTTCATAATAATTAAACACCGGTATGAATTGTGCTCCATGCGCAGTCGTCACTTTGTTCAATAAGAATACAGTGACGCCTGCAGATCTTGATGAACCAGTCAAGCCGGCCCGGCCCTTGTGGCATGCGGAAGTGTCCCCCTATGCGCAGCTGTCTCCCTTATATAAAATACATGATATTGAGACCCTCTCCGCTCCATGTGTTCGTACGGTGCCATTATGATAGATACAGGGGGGACATCTCCGCATGGAGGACAATCCCGCATACCACACCGGACGAGGATTTAGGACCGTTACCCTTCGAAATGTGGGAGCCTCCACACAACACGGCTCGTTGTCCTGCTGCATGACTACCCTGACATGAGTCGTCCTGCTGGCTACCCTGACATGAGTCGTCCTGCTGGCTACCCTGACATGAGTCGTCCTGCTGGCTACCCTGACATGAGTCGTCCTGCTGGCTACCCTGACATGAGTCATCCTGCTGGCTACCCTGACATGAGTCGTCCTGCTGGCTACCCTGACATGAGTCCTGCTGGCTACCCTGACATGAGTTGTCTTGCTGGCTACCCTGACATGAGTCCTGCTGGCTACCCTGACATGAGTCGTCCTGCTGGCTACCCTGACATGAGTCGTCCTGCTGGCTACCCTGACATGAGTCATCCTGCTGGCTACCCTGACATGAGTCGTCCTGCTGGCTACCCTGACATGAGTCGTAATGCTGGCTACCCTGACATGAGTCGTCCTGCTGGCTACCCTGACATGAGTCATCCTGCTGGCTACCCTGACATGAGTCATCCTGCTGGCTACCCTGACATGAGTCGTCCTGCTGGCTACCCTGACAGGAGTCGTCCTGCTGGCTACCCTGACATGAGTCGTCCTGCTGGCTACCCTGACATGAGTCGTCCTGCTGGCTACCCTGACATGAGTCGTCCTGCTGGCTACCCTGACATGAGTCCTGCTGGCTACCCTGACATGAGTCGTCCTGCTGGCTACCCTGACATGAGTCCTGCTGGCTACCCTGACATGAGTCGTCCTGCTGGCTACCATGACATGACACAACAGCTTGAACCGAGTATGGACCATACAAACCTCCAGCTTCTGAATGTTGCATATGGTCAATACAGTCTTCCGGTTGTCCTCTTGTCGAGACTCTACGGGCTTCATATTCTAAGGGATAACAAACATAACAAGTTAAGTGTCATCAACCACCATGTGTTGCTGGCGAATGCATGAACCATCAATCTCATTTTCATCAATGGCAGATTGTCCAAGTATGACATGAAGTATGCCAATCTGAATTACACACTAGCCGAGCTCGACAATAAACCCCCTTCACTGCTTTTTCTACCCTTGAATACTCTTTTGTTTGACGTGATTAACCAAATGTCTAAGCTCCATTTTTTGTTTTTGAATAGCAATAGCCAAAGTAGTCACAGAAACTGTGGGGCTAGCGTTAACCCAGGGAATAACGAACGACGTAACACACCTCCTGCAATCCGTGAATGGATGCTTCGAAGACGATTCTGGCGTCGGCTTCCCGTTCCAACGTAAGCGCAAACGTTACGTGGACCTCCAGGGCATTCGAGAGGAATTCGTGATAGGAGATGCTCAGCATAAGGTTGGAGCACACCATGCCCGTTGGATTGGGCAGCTCTGCAGGAAGATGGGGGGTATAACATAAAACATGACATATCGCATATAGGATAATGGAACGAACTCAGAGAACGAAATAAATGTTCAAATTTAAATAAAGACAACTTGTGGAGAGAAGTTTGCAATAGTATGTCAAATGGATACCTTTGAACTGCACGACTGTTCAATATGGTGACTGCCCATCATTTTTCGACCATTTATTCTGGAAATTCTCATAGGCAATAATTATTTAGACCAAAGAAGCATGCGTCCTGTTAATCTGCGTATGAAATATACTCATAGCACGTGTTCACTTGACATCGTTATCAGCACATCAACATACGATTCATATACATAGACCCAATACAATGATTTCCTGAACTCCAAAACGCTTCCTTACTCGTCAGTATTTCCAAGGTTTTATTGAGTCTCCTTAGCGATTCCCTCTGGCTATCGGTCATCATTTCAGGAAGCTCTTTTGGATCCCACAAGCTGCGTCCGTATTCCTGCAGATTGATGCTATACTCAGGAGTTTGGCAATATCCCTCCGGAAACGTGTAATGACGAAATTCTGCAAAAATATATTGAAGAAGTGAAGTTAGATATCCGACGTGACATTGACAGAATGAGGACAATCTGATGAGGAGTTTGAATGAATCAATACATTATAAATAAATGGTTGTTTTCAGTCTACCTTTGCGCACACAGGAGTTGAACCGTACAAATGAATTAATAAAGTGTGTTTATCAGTTCGCACACCATAATATTTATTACAACTAGTTGACCTCACTTTGGCATTATCAAAGTTAGTTCTTATACAATTAACCACAAGATACCATTACATGTACATGCATTGGCATGAGAACCAGACCGCCATAAAGTAGAGGTCTTCCTTACGGGTGAGGATCCGTATCGTATATCAAGGTATTGTAATGATTACTACAACATGACCAACACGACCATTATGACGAACATCGCGAAACATGCTTGTGGCAAATTCTTAACGAAACTTACAAACTTTGTTATACTTTAATAATTACAGAGAAACTAGCCTAATTATGGCTCTTATGTATGTTTATGTCAAGGTTTGACAGCCATCGAGCCGGTCGCTTCTCCAGTATCACGGACTAGTACAAAGAATAGGTGGTTTGGCCAAAGGAAATCCCTTTCACACCACATATTGTCCTCTAGCCCTAAAAATTATTCGAAACTAGAAAATAAAACCCCACAACGACCCATGAATGGAGACACTCGTAATTTCGTTATCACACTCGCGGTAACATGACGTACGTTCCTGAAATTGCTTGTAGGTGTCAAAAACAGAAACTTTTGCTTGAACCACCTCAAGTATGTGTTTGCTGAACACCCCACGCTTTTTATCTTCGAAGCACTTTTCCTCCCGTGATCTGCAAATTGATAGAAATCATAAAATATTCAGAGCCATATGTATTATTATTTTTTGCCATTTTCTGAGGGTTTCCCCGTCCCATAAACCGTTTATAATTGTCAATTCATTTTCTCCCATGTTAAAAATGAAATAGAACATTGTATCTATCTATTTGCATTCGGTTTAAAGTGATTGCCCGTAGTTGATATCACATGAAAAGATAAAAGGGCCCCAAAGTCTGCGGTATGGTACCACTCGATCACAGCGGCTCCAGAGACGACACATGTGAAGGTCAGTACTCTCTCCGCTGGATACAGACGATAGGATATCAGAACAACTTACGCTGCGTAGAACGCAATGCATTTCTTGCCGGCCTTCGGAGGTACTCTGGGGTCCATGGTTTTCATATCCTTCACGTGGCAGCTGTAAGCACATTCATTAATGGGCAGTTGTTACAGTGGCCATAGATAACACAGAGCACGACTGAATGAATGAAGGATACAAGGTTCGGTAATTGACAACATAACACGGATGTGAGATTAATAAAGCACATCAAATAATATTATTCACAAGACAAAAAACAACCCAGAACACGATCATAACAGATCAAGGAAACTTATATTAAACAGTACCGGTGTCACAGTAAAAAACCCACTGGAGGCAGAAAATGATATGATTTGAGCATTCTATAAACAGGCACCTAATTATAGCCTGCTTGACGGACCGGAAGTGAACGAGCGAACGAAGGGAAGTGTTCAAGCATTGTGGGGTGAGCGATGCAAGACGTACAACAGACGACAGAGGTCGACCATCATGTAGAGGAAGGCTGGGTTGGTGGCACTGATCTTGTCTTCCACCTCCTCTACACACAGACAGTTGGACGGCTGGGGTCCCTCGCTGTGGTTCCATGGCATCAGATACTGTTGACCGTCACTCCGCAGACCGTGACCAGCGAGGTACAGCACGGCTGTCCAGATACAACGTTCACAAACAATCTTATATCACTAGGGGTCACACACATATAACGAGATTAATTACTGTGCAGACCCCGCACAAACACAATATTGATAGTCTACATAAACACACAGGCAATGGAACGCAAGGTCACGCAGCGCCAATGTCCATAACGGATAAGTAAATAGAACATACGATCCCTCCATCACGTGACGACAATAATGACGTGACGCATAATGATAATAAACCAAATATACTTGTTAAAAAATAAAACAACTATATGTTACTTAAGTGATGGTACATGCTGGTATAAGACCTCTGAGATTGGCGCCACGCGTAAGGAATGAAAACCATCGACTTTTCAATTATAAAACAAAAAATTATCCTTACTTTGGAAATAGCAGCACAATCTAAATAGAGTAAAATATTGATAAATAAAATATAATTATTAAGCATCGATATTTACGGGTTATTCCCACTTAATTGAACAGAAACGTTGTCCTTAGTTTAGTATTCTCATGCGGGGCTGCTCTTGATTGCGGCGAACCATATCCCACTTCCAGCCAAGTTCAAATCATACGGGAACGCACGGAACGCACCCAACGTGTACCCGCCTTGATCGGCCCAACAATGTGCACCCAATGTGCAGGCGCGGCGCTTTTGGCCCTCACCGTAGACTCCGTGACTGCCAGTGTCACCACGCAGCAGACTACAGAAGAGCTCCACCGCCGTCTCCATTTCCTGCAGGGTGAGGTCCAGAAAGGACAGAACCTTGAAGCCTAGCCGCTCGAGAACCTTCTTGGCCGCCTCCACGTCGTTGCGCACGGCCGGCAGCGGCGGACAGTTGGCGCGGTACCTGCTCTGACCCAGCACCAGCGCCAGCTTCTCGTGGGCTGTGTGGCGCCAAGAAAGACAGCTCAGGGGATGGTTCCACTAACAGTTCTGAGCTCGTAATCCTATATTTTACATGTTAACTTAACGACTGGTCGTCACTTTACGAGAAACGGAAATGAGTGTTATACAGAGATTACTATATAAGGTGGAGCCATATTCGTGTAATTTATTTTCAACCCAATATAGTTCAATTTGTTGTCTGCCATGTATAATTTAAGATAAATTAAACGACATTCAAACACGTTTTAAAAATGTATCTCATGCGTTAATTTCTGGATATGGTAATCGACGAATACCTCAATACGTGCGCTTAAATTCACGTATTACTATTCCTAATCTTTACATTGGTGTTGTTTTTTGGACGCAACGAGCATTATAATGGCCAGCAAGGAATCTTAAGTGCTGCGTAACTTGCAATGTTTGCAATTATAGCCTTGACATTCGGGAAACCAAATTATCGAACCGTCTTAACCAAAGCGTTCCCGTGAGAGGTTCAGCTGACCTACCGAAGAACTTCTTTTTCCCATGCTGTACGGTGAGTTTAGCTGCCCTTGACAGGGCGGGAGGTGCCCCGTGACACGACACACGACAGTGGTACTCCCCCTGATCCGCCATCGACTTAATCACGAACTTCAACTCTGGATCACAGGCGCCTAGATAGGGAGAAATAGCACCAAACATGTACTTTGTACAGAGAGGAACGTAATCATTACTTCATAAAAATGCCAATATTTTGTATAAACGAACGAATACATGAATAAATTAAAAAACGTAGGAATTTGTATTTTAGGCCACTGTAGTGATCCATACGAAAGAGATAAATGACCTTCAACACGGTAATAATCGGCAGGCGTGCTGCAGGCGCGACATACCAAGAAACGTTTTATAACCTCAGAGTTCAGTAGTTTATATCTCTTATTGGACCTGCAAATGGTAGCACTACTAGCGCCAGTTCGGGAAAAGTACAAATAGTGTCATAGATACCCACCTGGTATCGCCTCACGGTTGTGGTACCATTCGTAGGACAATGGAGCCGGCCCCTTAGCCAGCACATTAAATATCACAGTTCCTTTAATCTGATCCGTTTTGTCAGTAGGCTCCTCGATTATCAGCAAATCTCCTGCATATCATCAGAAGACTACGTCATGTCATAAGTTATTGCACATATTTAGTTATAATTCAGTGATATGAATATAATTCGTTTTATATTATGCAATATCCAATAATTGTTATACTACCTGCATCGTGTGAATAAACAACACGAACACGTGGTTATACATGTAATGTAATACATTAATTATCACATACCGCATATGGCAGATCCTTCATCCGCAAAATCTCTGTGTTTTTGGGGCATTTCCTTTACCACCACGTTGCACCAGTTTGTAAACAGTGGTTGGTTTCTTAAGTTGTTGTGCACTCTACATATATAGTGACCTTCGTGTTTTTTCCTGAAAGAGTACAGAAGACGCTATGTTACATATACCATGCTCTGTTTACGTTTTCAAGGTGATAAATACAATATATGTCAGGGATAAGTATCATTATGACGGAAATCTTTGATTGGAGGAATCTATCAGTTTGTCCGTTTGTCCGTGTGTGTGTCTGTCTGTCTGTCTGTTCGCACTCTGTAGGTCGCAAATCGCAACAGATCGTTCTGTAACTTTACCCACCGATAGGTATCCGACATGGCTCGGTCAAGTTCGTTAGCGGGGTGTGTAGGTCAAATGTCAAGGTCACAGGAATTTTTCGTTTGATCCTTAACCATTGGGAGATAGGGCCAATAATTGAAATACAGGCCACTGTACAGACAGTTTTGGAGCTAGCGTTTTGGAAAAAAATACACATATGGTCCTCTCGCTTTTCTCGCCCTGTGCCAATTTGCATCGAAATCAATTAAGAAGTTTGATCGCTAAAAAATATTTTAACTTTAAAAAAACGTTTAACATGGGACTCTATGAGGCTACATATTTGAGCAATAACCTCTGTTCATCGCGTGAGCAATAAGCCGTGCCGCCTTTCAGGGTGGAGTACTGCTCAAATATGTGTGTGTGTATTTACGGGGAAGGAACGCAGGGGTGGGGCGTTCGGTTGTTTCCATCTATGGGTGTCTCCGGGATCTTAGGGGTCAATCTGGATCTGAGGGTTGAATCTGGATCTGAGAGGTCAGTTTTGGATCTGAGGGTTCAAATCTGTATCTGGGAGGTCAAATCTGGATCGAAGGGGCCGAAATCTGGATTGGCGGGAAAATGGTCTCAATTTCTCCGTGAAGGGTACATGTGACACAAACGCTTCCTGGCCTGATACATGACATCAGTAATTGGGCACGAATAACTATATCGCTCAAGGTCACGCTTCCAAGGTCAAGGTCACAGCAAGGTCAAGGTCACGAAACAGATTTTCCCGCGGTACTCCGTTAATATCGGGTCTAGAGATTCGCTGTTTGTTTGAGAGTATTCATCAGGGAGAGGCGGTAACGCAGTACTCGCTCAGGTTTTTCCGGATACTGAAGGATTTTCGAGTAATCGGTCAATCAATATTCAGCGTACGTGTCAAGTGGCGTTTTGAACTTTGCAAGGCCATAACTCGGTCAATATTTGAGCTAGGGAGCCCAGATTTGGCATGAACGGAGAGAAAAGTGTGAGCTAGGCTGATCGAAACCACCTCAGAATTGCTCTAGGACGCTTAGTTTGGCCGCTAGAGCGCTCGCAAGAGGTGCAACCCCCTCCATGCCGACGCTCCCATTACGAGTCAACGGCGATATGGACCGGCACTCTTTCGGGGTTGCGATGGTCGCCGTTCGCTTAATAACGACGCCAGAGAGTCGGGACCGGTTGCAAAAGACGGGCAAACGTCGACTTGGGTATGGAAGCCGCCTCCGTTTTTTGCCTATCACGCTTAGTTCCGCCGCTAGGGGGCTCTGTGATTCCGCGATGACGAGTCCGAGAAGAGCGATTAGGGCGTGACCAAGGACACGTAGAAAGTGATTTGAACGTATTCACTCTAAACGAAGGCCTCGACCTGGAAAAATAGCCCGCGTTCAACAGCAGCCGGTAGATGGCGCTCGTCCAGTACATCACGATCCATTTTGGGCTAATTTGCGCTTTCAGCCAGCAATTTGGCCTCAGTACTACAGCTTTCCCGAGGGCGATATGGTCTCCAACGCCAGGCTGAACAACCAATGAGCTCGTCCAGAATGGTCAAATCTGGATCTGAATGATCAAATCTGGATCTGAATGGTCAAATCTGGATCTGAATGGTCAAATCTGGATCTAAATGGTCAATCCGGATCTGAGAGGTCAAATCTGGATCTGAAGGGCCAAATCTGGATTTACTTTTCATCTGTCCGTGTGTTTGGTCGTGTGTATTGGCGGCGAGGGGTGGGGGTGCGGTGTGCGGGAATGTTCCATTTCCGTCATCAGCCTTCACCCTGTGGGTGACGCTCTCGTTTAGATACAAAAAAGTCTTGCATTCACTCTATACTTTTTACTTATATACAATATGAACTACCTACGTGTACTTTTTATACGACATTCTTATATTATATTTTTTATATGACTTTTTTTATAACATTTTATATGAATGTCGTGAAAGTAGTACATGCCTAACATCCGGTATCTCCAACAGCCCATCAAACTTCGTGTCAATTTCTTCCTTGGAGAGGAACCAGGTATATCGAGGATAGGGAAAGCCACATGCGTTGCACTCGAGCCGCAACGTGTCCCCTTCTTCTAGATTGACCTCGTATGGCGGGTTTTCAAGCATTGTAAGGGGTTCTAAAATGCGGATGACCAAAGTAAAGTGACCCAACACGCCAGTAGAATGACCAGTTACACAACACTAAAACCAATCACATCTATCTAGCACAATATACTTTCTACAAAATGTTGTTATGATGTCATCCTAGATAGACCGAACAAAAATATTTTTTTGGATAAACTTTACTTTAACTGGAGATATGTGTTCATAAAGAACTGACAACAGATTGCGGGTAGCTCAATCAATACGACACAGTAGGCAGAAAAAACATACGTACCAGGATCCATAATTAGTGTCAACGGTGTCTCAAGCCTCAGGGTGTCCAGAACGCCTGCAAATTCTCGAACTGTCATTCCTAGTTCTGCCCACCATCTGAGCAGGCAGTCGGTGGCAGAACCGTGACCACCGTTCTGCCAATATGCTACGTCACTGTTCCTGAAGTGAAGAACATATGCGCCGGTTACGTTCGTCTGAAAAGTGACGTCAATACAAACGCATGTGCTTGTACATTGAGACTCAGATTTTCTCCGCCCATTGGCTTGAACTCAACGAAAATCAAGTGTTTCGCATCGCCAGCTACAATCATGGGATGATAGAGGAGTGACGCGGAACACTTGGAGCTGACTTAGTTTCCTCTTTCAGGATTCCAGTTAGAACGATGTCAAGCGGTGTTATTGGAGGCCGGTTTTTAGCAACTCCGGTCCATCTCTCCTCACTAATTCGTCGCTGGATCGTTCCAAGGTGGTCGCATCATGATTGAAATTTCAGAAAGGTTACAATCGACGAAGATGTTGCAGTAATCCAAGTAACCTGTGTGCACAGGTGTAGCAACCGCAGGTGGTCCAGGTATTGCGACTTTTAGAAGCATTTTAGCCAACGTTATTTTATTCCATTTATTTCATAAAGCAAGTACTGATAATGACATTAATAATTGAATAGATGTTTATTAAATTGCATTAAATTTGAATAGATCTTAACAAATGTTATTTTTTAATAGACCCTAATAAAAGTGCAGCAATCACATTGCTACAGTGATTCACTGCCAACATTAACATGAAATAGTGCAATCATGGTCTTCCAAGCCTCATATATTGCTACATCGCTAATACAAAATATATAAATTGTCATGCAAAATAAGATCACTATGTTCAACAAACCTAACAGCATAATCGCTTTGACACTGCTTGACGGCTGCTACTTTGCTGAATATCTTCTGTCCCTCAATGTATTGGACAATTTCAGCATATATATCTGTTGGCAAGTCCAAGATATTGGAATTCATATTGACAGCCATCGTTCGTCCTGGAAGAAAAGCAAAAGCAAAATTAATTTATTAAATTAATCTTTATTACTGGCATTAGCAATCAAACTGTCTTGTTTTCACTTCAACAACAGTGTATGTCTATCGCATAATGAATATACCAGTAATGTTTATGCTACTATGCTACACTAAAAATATTCTCAACTGCCTTGACTATACTTCTAAATATTTAAAGTTTAGAATAGTTAATTAATAAGTGTAAGAGAAATATGAATGAATATATATAATAATGGTTGTTTCTTACTGGTTCATTTAATTATTTTTGTATTAGTAGGATATGAGGAGCCCACTTTTCGTGGTAAATCTTTCTGTTCTGCCTCAAGCGGAAATCTGTTCGTAGGGAGTGAATTCTCAATTGTTTTTCTTTGTCTTGAACGAAATAAGCAACTGTGAAAATGTGGCTCATCCCCATGTAAGTTTCGATTTCTACATGTTTCGCCTTAAGCGTTTTCGCCCCCATCGGAAGGTGCTAACAACCAAGCCGTACCCAATGCAGGCCTTTTTCGCGCTCGGTTTTTTACTACCACTGGAGCCAGTACGGAGGGGCCGCAGGGGTTACACGTAGCAGTCAAGGGCAGCGGGGAAGCCCCGCCAGAGTTTTGCGGAGCCACTGTGGAGAGGGAAGGGGAGGGCCCGAAGGCGGCAAGTTCGCGTAGGGCAAGGCTGCGGGGTCCGAGAGGTGGCGATGGCCTCGGCCGGGGTCACACGTAATAGTGAGGGGCCCCGGCGGGATCGCACGTAATGGGGAGGAGCCCTGGCTGGGATCGTACATAATGGGGAGGGGCCCCGGCCAGGGTCGCACGTAAGGAGGAGGGGCCCCGGCCGAGGTCGCATGTAACAGGGAGGGGCCCCAGCCAGGATCACATGTAATGAGGATGGGCCTCAGGGTGGCCCCGGCTAAGGTCGCATGTACTGTGGAGGGGCTGCGGGGTGCCCCCGGCCGCATGTACCAGGGAGCACTCTGCAGTGATAAAAAATAACATTTCACTACAAATCTAGCAAAATGGTGATAGAATCTACTATAAAAACTGGATCCTTGACTATTTATGAATTTCACTTTACGATAAACCTTTACAATATATATAAACTTTTACGATATATAAACTTTTACAATATATATAAACCTTTATGATATATATAAACCATTACGATATAGATCGATAAACCTTTATGATATATATAAACCATTACGATATAGATCGATAAACCTTTATGATATATATAAACCATTATGATATAGATCGATAAACCTTTATGATATATATAAACCATTACGATATATAAACTTTTACAATATATAAACCTTTACTATATATATAAAGCTTTACGATATATAAACCTTTACAATATATATAAAGCTTTACGATATATAAAGCTTTACAATATATATAAAACTTTATGATATATATGAAGCTTTACAATATATATAAACCTTTACAATATATAGGCTTATATGTAGACCAGGGCCAGGGCAGGGGTTATTTTGGGCCCCCCGAATAAGGCAAGCCTGATTCTGCAGGGGCTACCATATTTCACATATGTTTTTGGACACTTAAAAATAATTGTTTTTCTGGCTGTCCGAATATTTACAGTCAATAAAATGGACTCCCGCATCCACTGTCCGAAAACATACATACATAACAAAATATCGATCAAGAATTTCTACATTGCGAGTCGACTGATGCCGATTATATCACTTAACACCCAGGTGTTGCTGCTTCACACCTTAACAGCGGATAAGGTGATCAAGGGTATATATTCACTTCACTCACGAGCCAAGCGATGAAATCGCTCCAGAAAGTGGGGGGAATTGAATGCACCAGGGAAGTGGTTCAACCCCCGTGGCAACACCGCAGATATGATCACCCGAGAAGTCGGGTGCAGCTCTCCGAGAATGGCCACCAGGGTGGCGTACCGCTCCAACAAAGGAGAGACGGTACAGTGACGGGGGGCTAAATCATTCGTCCCGACATGGATGACCCAAACATCCGGAGAATCGTTAACCAACAAATGTTGGCAAAGATCCTCGATCGTGATCCCCGAAGAAGATCTCGTATGAACACGAGATGGGAAATAGTCACCGACGTACTTCACAATGGAGTCGCCGATCACGATCGCTGATAGAGGTGCCATGGCAACATGACAATGACCCAATGAGAATGAGAATGTGGCGAGAGAAGAAGTGATGACAATATGACGAGAGAAGAAGTGATGAGAATGTGATGAGAGAAGAAGTGATAAAAATGTGATGAGATCAGCAAAGCAAACGGGTAGCAAGTAAGCGCAGCAGACGTAAAGTCAGCCAAAATAATATCGTAGACGTCTAGAGCGACACGTAATGCAACCATCAACGTCAAGGATATATCTGACCTATCTGAGGTCTATGCACCCTTTTATAAGATCTGTTACCTGCTGAAAACAAGTTCAAACACAACGATGATTGCAATATATGAACATCACTAGGGAACATCAATGTCGTGCAGCTATGAAGCCAGTTTAACAGTTACTGCAACACAAATATGCATTATAATTGCAGCAAAACTATTACAGTCAACCAATTCACACGTTAAGACGCAAAGAAGTCTTCACGGAGAGATCAAGCAACATAACACCCACTTCATATGTACCGCACTTGACTCGCTCTGAAGCCAGTTTAACAGTTATTAGAATTTGAAAAAACTTGAAACAAAATAACACATCATATTTGCACCCGATCCAGTTCCTCAACCAGTCTAGACAACAATTAGCCAATGTGTTATTCACTGTGAGTCGATGCACCCCTATACCCCCGACCCGCCCGCACTTAATTCACCCACCCTCTACTACCTCCCTTCCCCCCCCCCCCCCCCCCCCACCACTACTACCCATGCCAACTCTTGCCCAGCCTTCACCAACCAGCCAGCCATGTCGGCGCGGCCAGCAATTCTCCACCCCCCCCCTCCCCTCCCCTCCCGTCACACCCCACGCTGACATCTCGCACCCCGGCTGGCAGCCACGGGCGCAAGATTTCGGTTCGCCGACGAGACTTCCGGAGACCGCAAACGGCGATATTGGTCATTTGAATAACAGCCCTTGACAGAAGTAGATATATCTCGGTCAAATGTATACTAAATAAGTTGGATTTTCGTGTACGGCATGCAAACAAGTCTTTCAGCTCACATCAATTATATATGTGTACCTGCCACCAAATCTGCCCTAAAAGTACTTCCTCAGAATTTCATCTACTTCCTCACTTCCTCAGATCACTTCCTCGTATTAGCCCTAGCCGCCTGATTCTCTACTAACATCTAAAGATTTTATCATTGGCAAAATTGCGCCCCTAGAGAAGCAGGCTTTGCTGGGGGCACTTGCGCTAAGTGTCACTTAACAGCTTAACCAAACAAATCATATGACGGCATATGCCAAATAAGTTATCCTGCACCATATTAATTATAATTTATGTCCTGGGCTAATTATTAATAAATAGCTCAAAAAGTTAATCACATAAAGGAGATATCCAACTGTTCAATTGAGCACCAACCTTAGTAATCGTCCGGGCTATTGACTTAATATGGACATTAATGTGGGTCTGTAGATTGATATCAACTTTTCACACGCCTTGTGTTTACTTTATCTCTGCGGGAAGGTCCTGCTTCCTTGCGTGGGGAAATCCCGATTGCCGGGAACCAGCTATTTGCCTGGTTCTTGACAAGCTGTCATTCGTTCGCTAGGTGGAGCTACGGAGTGAGTACCACAGATACAGTTCGCCTCCGGTCAGAGCCTCCGGTGTTATATCATCTGATCATACTACACCGGCCGTCATGCAGATACTCTTATATATAGGGTATGAACTGGGTATGAGGAAAATAATTCTTCGTGAACTGAGAATGAGATATTACCCGCACGTTGGGATTAATGATTTTCATTAATCGTGAACTGAGAATTTCCTGAATGCTAAATAACTGACCGTGAAATCGCCAATTTATATATCATGCATCCGCACCCTTTCCATTGTAAGCGGGGAGGTCTCCATTTAATTCATCGTGACCTGGCAATAAAGACAATTTTTCATCGTGATTTAAGAACACGACCCCCCCCCCCAACCCCCCACCCCCTTGCCCCCCTCCCTCTGTCGGTTCACCTCAATTGCAATCATTGCAACGAATTAAATTGCACCTTTTCGGTGTGACTTCCATTTCTTTTACCCCTAGGATACTAAATTATCAGAAAAAGGTTCCATCAATGATATCAAAAGCTATGTCGGCCTCAACTGGGATATATATATTTATATATCATTTTGGATTGCAATGCCGAATGTCCTTTGGACCGCATGGTGGAATCATTTGGGTGCATCCCAAGGATCGAACTGAAGGATCTCCCCCCTGTTTATGGAACACTTCATTTTGCATTTCGTCGACGAAATTATCGTTTCGTCAACCTGGATTTGATGCCTTCGGCGGTCAGGGCCTGGAACGAATACGTCGAACACTCCGCCAGCCAATGCCCCGGCAAAATGTCTGAGGATACAAAATGTATTCGGTCAACCGCGGGAAAAACAATTATTCATAGATCAAATTAACTTTTCTAGGACGAAGAATAGCATTATACGAACGTCGGCTTTTTCTTTTGGAGCATTTTTCAATAATCAATAGACGGGATCAATAAACGGGCCTAAAAACCGCAATGTTTGCAGGAGGCCAGGGGCGCGGGGGATGGGCCTGGGGGGGGGGGGGGTGGGGCGGGGAGGAATGAAAATGTGCGTTCATAGAGCGGTTTTTCCAGGAAAAAAGAAACAAAAAATGAACCGAGAGGGTCTGCATGGAACTGCGAGCGGGCTTTCGATGTGAAGCGGATTTGAGTGAAAAGGGGGGGCTTTACCGCGGCGTTCCGACGAAAAACATCGCAAAGTGATACTTTCTAGATGCAACCCAGTAGCGAATTCGAAGCCATGTTTTCAATTTCAATGGACGCCACCCACCCCTTGCAAATTATTCCGCCCTTTTATGCACATTCTGCCTTCGACCAAGGATAGTGTACTGTCCTTGCTTCGACTCACCGCTAGGGCTCCATTGTAGCGCCACCGTGCGGGGAGCTTCAGAACGAGGATGCCTCTCCACCTCCCCTTCCTCCTCCCCTGACTCACCCCTCTTGTTGTACACAACCGAAATGATCACATGACCCGGTGATGGCGGCTGACAGATGCAGCGAAAGGGACCTGACAGAAACTACTCCAGGAAAAAACATGCTAGACGTGGACGAAGCGGGGAACGCGAAGGCGAACCTATTCACAGAAGAAACCTTCGTTTGGTGGCACTGCCGGTCATTTTATTATTTGATTTGATCCGTTACCTTGCATTCCAATTGTGGCTAACCCTGTCGCTGCTTTGCCGCTACAGTGCTCACACGCTCCCGCTGACGGTCGGCCAAGCCGACGCTGCATCCGTCAGAGCTAAGTCGACCATGGCACTACCTAAGCGCGCTATCGGCCCGGGCGAGCCTGTCTTGGTAAAGCAAAAGCTCCACCACCGAAAGGCATTTGAATACATATCCAAAGCCTTAAAAATAGATGAAGAAAACCATGCAGGTTGGTAGAGATAATGACTAACCTGTAATTTATAATTAACTTATAATTTTGAGACTGGGTGCCTCAGCTCTGCCTTTCAAAATACTGCCGCTCCAGTTCAACGTTATACAAAAAAATTAGATGCGGTCTGTTCCAAACCTGGATATGTCACGTACTTATACTAAAGTCAAAATCATAAATGCTGTAGACTTTGAAACGATCGCTCTGAAAATATTCTTTGTATCCTAAAAAAGGATAACATCGCAGTATAAACAAGTTTGGTATAGATCTAATTGAAATTGCCTGGGGTTGCTTTGTCACATCAGTGATTTTCAGAGCGATCGCAGCAAAATCACGGAAAATATAGAAATGTCAGTCTACAGCATTTATGACTGACTTTATACAATATATATAGTCTTAATATGACCAGAGTAACTGCCGCTCTAGTTACGCCATATTTCAATGAAATGTTTTTATCAAATGTATCCGTTGCATTTAGAGGTAATGCCTTCAATGAATGGAACCAACCTAGATCGACAGTCACTTTTTTCACTTTTTGTCCCATGCTGCTTCTAACAGCATATAATTTTATGCTGAATAAGTGCATGAACTTAACCAGGTGAAAGAAGTGTCAGGAAGTATATCCAATGCATAATATATGTATTTGCTTTACCTTGGGGGATATAGCTGGGTTACCAAAGAAATGTGTCTACTATGGCCAGTATCACTGAATATATGTTTCTAGACTTGCATCTTGGTTGGTAATGGCTATGACAGACCTTTCAGGGGGAGGGGCTACAGGATATTGCATCCGGGGGTGGTGGTGGGGGTGGCTTTAAGCTCTCATGAGATGGCTGGCCCTCACCAGAGTCTAGTGATATGGGGAGGGGTAGCAATATGACAAGATATTTCTTACCAGAACAATAATTTATAACAGAATGTTAGAGCTAAATAGCCAGTTGGTATACCGTATTTCACGTATGTTTTCGGACACTTAAAAATAATTGTTTTTCTGGCTGTCCGAATATTTACAGTCAATAAAATAGACTCCTGCATCTACTGTCCAAAAACATACAAACATAACAAAATATCGATTAAGAATTACTACATTGCGAGTCGACTGATGCCGGTTATATCACTTAACACCCAGGTGTTGCTGCTTCACACCTTAACGGTGGGTAAAGTGATCAAGAGTATAATATTGTTTGAAGATACTCGGAGTGCAATCTGCTAGCGTCAGATCTCTCATCTGTTACAGGAGATAAAATATACTCGATAACTTTAATGTCAATGAAGATATGGCTTTAGGCAAACAGTGGTTATGAATTGCTATCAGTGACAATGAACTGCAAATATAACGGTAACTTCTGAGAGATAAAACACAGTTACAAGTCAGAACAACGGAGATTCCCATCCGAGAGGTGCCATATATCTTATATAGGAAATCATGGGCAAACTACATCGACGAAGAAGCACAGCGAGTTCGGGCTTTAAGTGATAGCGCTGCCAAGTTAAAAGCGCCAACTGACACACTGGATTGCCGCAGCCCTCGAGAACCCCTCTCGCTGAAAGCATGCAATCACAAGCAGTGAAGTGCAATCGTGGGGGCCGGCACTACGCAATAACAAAGGAGCCTAGATGCATTGTTAATTTAGGTCCAATAGTGTCCAAAAATATACATACACTTGAAAAATTATCTGCGTTGGGTGTCCGAAAACTTACAGTACACTAAATTTATCCTATTTCTACCTTTGAGGGGGTGTCCGAAAACATACGTGAAATACGGTACCCTAATTCTTTAAATATGTAATATTATCAGCTTTGATACAGTCCAGTCATCATAAAATGGCAGCAGCTACAGCTGCTTGCTTGCAGGTTTATCAGATAATTGATACCAATGCCTTTATTGTAATATCTTGAAATGTAGGGTAGGTGGAGTCATTCTTCACCATTGACATACTTCACTATGGGCTGAGGAAAAGAGTGCTACCTAGCTATTGCAGGAGCGTGGATTGGAGTGGAAGCTAACAATGGAATATCTATTAATCAATAACACTGATAAGGATTTTTTTGATAGATCACTGATTTATTGAATGCAAATCTGACTTGATTTTTTCCTATTTATACATTGAATAAAAGCTATGTCTATAGCTATGTCTATAAATTAAAAAGGGGATTGGCTTACATTGACAACTCTGTTTCACCAAATATTGGTGTGTTTCATGGAACAGAGCCCATATCTAGATTTATGCTTTTACTCCTCTCATTGAATGTCAGTTTTGTGTGGTTCTGTACACCTGTTGGCTGATAAGTTTCTACATGTCACTGATTGTTATGTTGCATTTTTCTTTTCAGTGCATAAAGAGCTTGCCATTGATTTGTATAAGAAAGGCATTGATGAGTTGGACAAAGGCATTGCTATTCAAGTGGAAGGAACAGGTGAAAAACAATTGAAATAAAGTATTATATTTTTACTTGGTAAGCTTAGTTTTGGGAGAATAAGATTATACACAAATTCTGTAAAATGATTACTGGTATTCATAAAGGATCACAACTTTATATGGGATGATGATTTTCATAGTATGATGAGAAATAATATGCTCTGGTATATTCATTTTTAGGAGTGTCTAACAGTGCTTGAACTTGCATCGCATGTTTATATCAGTGTCAGACAGTTTGATGTGTGTGAGTGACCTTATTATGTTCATTATAGTAAGATGTGTTATTTGTAGGAGAAACCTGGGACAGAGCCCGCAAGCTGAGAGATAAGATGCAGACAAACCTTGTGATGGCAAAAGATAGACTGGAGTTTTTGGGTAACTTATAGCATTGACTTTGCTACACATTTCTCCTTAAGTACATTGTCAATATATGTTACATATGGTAGTTTGGATGTTGTAGCCTTGTCTCTTCTCTAAGTTTTGTATGTCAATACATGTTAGATAGCTTTAATATATTTTTGGTTTTGTAGTGTTGTTTCTTTCTTTAAGGGTTGATATCTGCTTCATGCTTTGTGTGTGTCATGAAATTAACTTCTATTTCACCTTACTGTCAATTGAAAACATATTAAAGTACCAGAATTGCTAGCTAATATTTTTTTAGCTTTTAATCAATACAATTACTCTCATTATCTGTTCTTGACATAGATGTTACTTTTCATTCATTTTGTTTAGCATGATTGTACTTTTACTTTTCATTGTGTGTCACCTTGACCTAAAAAAGAAAGTCAACTCGTGACGGCATGTGAAACCGAGACTCCAGTTGAATGTGATAGTGACACTGACGTTGGGGGCAGTATGGCCCCCAGACTAAATTCTGTGGCTGCTGTGGATAGTGGTAACACTAAGGATAGCAGTGCAATTGGAGCTCGTGTTCCCAAGACGAACAGGACAGGTTTCAACGCCACCGCGTCACATAAAACGGATAAAGTGCCAACGCGTCCGTCTGTGTCTAGGTCTGGCAAGAATGTTGCACCAGGTAATGCGTAAATGGGAATGTGGCTGCATATATATGGAGAAAGGTGCATGAATTTGTTTATGCATTTTATCAGTATGAATGTTAGCAAGTCTACAGATCGATGAATTGTGATCTTATTGTTAAGGGGTCTCGTTTTCTGATCAAAACATGTCTGTTTTCTTATGTTACCCATCAAGATGTACCCTGTGGGTTGATGGATTCCATTCAGCTCCTAAAGCTGTCAGTGTTTGTCGTGCTTGGTTTTGGTCGTTTACAGCACTGGATTAGATAGCAGATACACAATTTATTTCCAATAATCTGTTCCATTATCTGCCTCACGACGTTAACTGGTTATATGTGAATGCAACCTATGTTATATGACAACACATGTTAATATCAGCACTTTTGTCTTTCCACGCACAACATTGCGAATTCAGTCCCAAAATGCGAGTTAATAGAGATTGACAGCATCATTTCTTTCTTTACATTTATTAACCTAAATGTTATACCTACAATGTGAGTAATTCCCCTATGTACTTTCAAAGTTTTCTATCAAGTAAATCAATGTAAGCAATGGTATATTATTGTTTGAAATAACAGGGACATTCCCGACACGTGTAATGACTCGTACATTTCCGACGGTGTTCAGTTATTCCACTTTCCACGATGTCACTGGTCCAGCGTGCAGTGCTCGAGATGCCCTTCCACGCCCATGTATTGTAGCTCTCCGGTAACTCGCCTGGTTTCAGCCTCTGACAAACTGTCAGCCATGAAGAAGAAGCCGACTATGATGATGTCCAGCCGCAGTAACACTCTGCCGCGAGGACTGAGTCAGCCGCAGCCCAGCTCCACCAGCAGTACACCGACCGCGTCCCCCAGACACAGGAGTCCCTTCGCCACGCGAAAGGCTCTCAGTAAAGATGCCGTAAGACAGCATAAATTTACATTATTTGCAAAATAACTTAGTTTTGTGCAATTAGTGAATCTAAAATGCCTATAATTGAGCGTGATATATGTAAAGATAACGAGTCAATTATTATTTATTAATTATCATGTGCACAAAAGCGGCTTAAACATTTAGTTCATTTTCCATTAAATGCTTTCAGTTGAGGTCAGAAAAAAGGGACTTATTTCTTTTTTTCAGGGTGCTGCTGGCAAACCGGCTGCTCAGGGACATAAAAGAAGCAAAAGTCTCACTTCAAATAACTTCAAGAATGTGGATAAGAAGCTGGCAGGAACTATATTGGATGAAATCGTTGACAGTGGACCATCGGTGGATTTCGATGACGTTGGTATGTCAATTCTTGATGTATTCATTGACTGATGATAATGAAACACCTATTTGAGGTATCCAACGAAATAAACCTGTAACATATTAGCTCATAACCCGACAATGGGTAGGATCAGGGGAGCCCCTATGCGTCCAGCAGCACCGCCGGAGGAAATTATTTTCGACCCTAGACAGTCCTTTTGCTGGCGATGTCATCGTAACGTGTTGGCACGTCGTACGGTATAATTTTGCTGTGCAAATAAATGTCTCTGAAATCCACAATTGCTGACTCACATTGTTTGGTTTCACGTACACAGCGGGCCAAGCTGTCGCCAAGCAAGCGCTGGAGGAAATCGTCATATTGCCGGCAATCCGACCCGAGGTAACATTGCACGAGGCGACAATTCAACCCCACCGCCTCATCCAGTGCGCCTTGTGTATGGCGCAATATTCTTCTAGTGAAGTGTGCAAGATATCATTCAACCGCTATTTATCTGCCATGAGGCAAAATATTTGTTTGCTGTCTTTGTATATCTGGCGTTTTCATCGCTAAGTTAGGTACTTTATTTAATCCGGTTACTTCTTCTTACAGTTGTTCACTGGACTCCGCGCACCTGCCAGGGGTTTGTTGATGTTTGGTCCCCCCGGTAACGGAAAAACTATGCTGGTAAGACCACGCTGTATATATGCTTACCTACCATAAGAGGTCCACCTTAGTGTTCAATACAGTTAGTGCACATTAAGACATTTGTGTTATATAGCACGTTATGTCTCGTTCAAGGAACAATGCTCTTGACATTTTTTTCCAGGCGAAAGCGGTGGCTCACGAAGCGAAGGCAACCTTCTTTTCAATCAGTGCTGCCAGCTTGACCTCGAAATACGTAAGTCATTTTCGGGAAATGTTAGTGTTCGAGGAAGTTAAATTTGGTCGAGATTTGCTGTCATTGTTGATGTCATTGCACACAATCAGGGTCGCAATTTTTCATGCGAATGTTACCAAATCTATGTCTATGAATGTTTTCTTTCCTTCCATTGACACTAATATCCCTGATTGCAAGAACCTTTATGACAGTATAAGAAGATACAATTGTACAAGAAGTAGCAGAACAATCTGATGGGGAATTAAACATTTGTAACTACCGTAAGTTAGTTTCGAGCTTGACTGGTTGGAAATTTAAGAAATATGTCATGGTTTCCTGTATTGGTTTGATGCTTTCAGGTTGGAGAAGGTGAAAAACTAGTCCGGGCATTATTTGCTGTGGCGCGAGAGCTTCAACCTGCAATCATATTTATTGGTGAGGAAAGGTTCTCAATTGCATGAATAAAAAGTAGCTTTTGTGATCATGACTTCTCTATTTTGGCATCTTAGCATATAAGTTTCAGATACAAAGGGATTGATGTGAGGACCACGATTATCAATTTTGGGTACTATTGCAAAAATCATGCTTGGGATTTTAACCGTAATGCGGTGATTATGTTCGCGATTAATCACGGTAAGCGGATGGCAGTGTACAATGGTATATAACCGATACAATGTATTGCCTTTAATTGGCGCTCAGGCTGAAGCCACTGGGCATAGCCCACCCTAGCCTCGAGTCCAGCCTGCATCTTCCACGGGGGTTTTCAAAAAGAATAGGCGCATATGAATATTCTGACTTATGTAGAAGCACACTGGGGCTAAATATCACATTTTAGCATAGATTAATCTTTAGCTATCAAATCCAAATAGTCCGAATAATTCTCACTTGTATCTGTCTTATTACGGAGAACCGATCGCCATTTTTGAAAATGCGATAGTTATCCCCAGTGATCCTCCAGACAAGTCCGAATTTCCAAATTGCGCCTTATGTTTTTTGAAACTCCCGTGGAAAGTACAGGCTGGAACCGAGACCCAACGGAGTGGTGCCGTCTCCCTAAGCTAAGTCCACCCATGTTACGGTGATAATGTTGTGTACAGTATGTCGGTGATCACTCTAATTGTGGTGTTCCTGTTTGGTCGTCAGATGAAGTGGATTCCTTGCTGTGCGATAGGAGAGAGGGCGAGCACGAGGCCAGTAGGAGATTGAAGACTGAGTTCCTTCTTGAATTCGACGGGGTGCGTACATCACGCATTAGTTACAGTGGTGGAATACAACAATTAGACGTTAAAGCAATATATTCTGTATTTTTTTTGTATTACCTACCTCTTCACCATGTCAAATAAGTATAGTCTGTCTTGAATTTAAATCCTCAAAGCCTGTGGGCTATCCGGAGGGAAGCAATGTGGTCATCGGAGCAGTAGTTGGTGGCCGGCTTTATATCCCTGCGCCCCTGTTCGCTGTTCGGTATTTTGTGTGTGATGTCACCGCGGCTCGCTATCACGTCCGCGCGCGATGTTTAGTCTTGATCTTAAAATGTAAAAAATCTAAGATGGCGCATGTAAGTATATTGCTTTAACGCAACAAGCGAATAATAATTAAAAAAAGCAATTGACCGCATTGTACTGTTCGAAAAAGTAACAGAAGTAAATTTTAATATTAATTTCTTTATTATCAGTTTTCGTTGGAATGTATAGGCGATATATATATATATCAGTGTTTACTCGCCTGGTGTAGGTACATGGCAACAGTGAAGAGCGAATTCTGGTCATGGGGGCCACCAATCGGCCACAGGAACTCGATGACGCCATATTGAGGTGAGTCAGGAAAGAGCAAAGTCTCACCTTTTGTTACGTCCACGCCTAGCGATTATGTTCTATAGTTGTCGACAACTGAAATCTAGACAGTTATAGCTTGGTGAATATCTAAAGGCCTCGTTCACCATGCTGAATAGTTTGGGAATCATGACACCCCCGCCCACACACACACACACACATACCCAGCAAAGTCTCACCTTTTGTTACGTCCACGCCTAGCGATTATGTTCTATAGTTGTCGACAACTGAAATCTAGACAGTTATAGCTTGGTGAATATCTAAAGGCCTCGTTCACCATGCTGAATAGTTTGGGAATCATGACACCCCCGCCCACACACACACACACACATACCCATTGCCCGCCCCCCCCGCCCCCCCCCCCCCCCCAAAAAAAATGCCCTTGCGTACCATTGACTGGAGGTGTTTACTGCTTTTCATTGCCGACTGTGTGTAACGAATAGTACAGTGTTGCCATCTACTGGCCGAGCAAGTCGCCCACGCCCTAAGAGAAGGTTTTTTTGCTTGTTACGCATGGGTGATTTCCTCACCAGATGGCACGACTGTTCCGTATGGGTTTTATGGCATTCGACGCCAATATCAAAATCATCACCATCTCCCATTTGTGAAAGTGCCGTTAAGCCCCAATCAAATCAAATCAACCATTCCCCATTTGATGAGCTATGCCGGGATAAGGAATATCTTGTGGGATGGTGACCTAACTGAAAGGCAAAGTTTCGCATAATGCGGTTTGGTAAGAGAAAGCTCAGTGGGAGAGTTTGCTTATTGAATACATCATTATGTTCTGACTTTATGGATTGAACTGGCGACGGAGTGATATCTACATCATATACAGAGTACTTTTCAGTTATTCGTATCGTCATCCGTTATTGGATGTCCCGCGATTACAAAACTGAAGTCTAGTTTGACAAAGCTTATTTGATCTTAATTTGTCAAAAGTTGCAAGGGAACGAATCGGCCAAATGATTTATGATCGATTCGTGTGTTGTTTGTTCGCAGGCGGTTCCCCAAGCGAATCTACGTCCAGATGCCGGACCATGGGTGCCGAGTACAGTTAATCCAGAAACTGCTGAGGAAACACGACAACCCGCTCACGGATAGAGAGATCTACGAATTAGCTGTGTAGGTGTTGGTGTTCTCCGCAAATGGTAGCCGAATTCATCGAAAATAACCTTCGATGAGATTTCCGATTTGGACGCGATACACTTGCGATATTGGTTCACTTGATATTAATTCAGATAGAGAACGCCTATGGGTCTACAAGTACCACAGCGTCCTCAATTCGTAGCTAATCGACACATTTTTTTCTCACGTGATCACAGGTAATATATACCTTACACAAATAGCTTTGTGACTATTGCTTGTGTTCATATTTTTAAAAAATCTTGACATGCCATTTGGATTTTTTATCGGGTTACTCGATATGCCAGATTGGAAAGACCCTGTTTCGCCCTAAAAGGTTGCATGTGATAGCAAGTTACTTAACGTAGTCTGGTTGTAAACTGTCGGTTGAACCTCGCTTGCAGTCTGACTGATGGATATTCCGGAAGTGACTTGACAAACTTGGCGAAGGATGCGGCATTGGGTCCGATTCGAGGTTTGTACACGTTGACATTATGGTATATGTCACAGAATACATTGGTCATAATTTATAATGATACACTCTCGGTTCCAAGTTAAACACCACTAAGTTACATTAAACCCTTACGGTAATAAGCTTATGTAGAGAGTGTGGCACATAAATTTGACATCAGTGAATTCAGTTGGAACTTCCCTCGATCGACGCATGTTTATTGATTAATCCAACTTTTTTATTGATTAACTTTCTGGTTGGACCCAAATTAGCTGCTTCAAGCCACAAGATTATATTTGTTGTTAATATTCTTTGCAGAGCTTGGGATGGACATGATTAAAAGTATGGACACAAACAAGGTAAGTGTCTTTTATCTCCAGGTTCATATGTATCCGTAGCATGTGGTATGTTTCACAGATCAGCCGTTTGGACAGCGGTAATATATCTATGCCTACATCTAATGGCATGCGAGGTTAGCTACCGATTTGACGTATGTGAAATATATATATGTATAAATAGCCTTGTTAGCGGGTATACCGTGACTTGGGATGTGTCCGCTCTGTCGTATTGTAACCGGCGTTGCGTTGTATAGTGTTGTGGCATGTAGGCGTTGGGAAGGGCTGGATCGAATTGGTCAGCAGGCTAAGCTGTATATCAACAGGTCGTGACCTTAACACCTACACCTGGGGCTTCTTTCATCCTACTACATTTCATTGTCCCGGAAGGTTCCTTGGCCCACTTCAGCCTTACTGATCACAAAAGTGGCCTAAAACACACCAATAGTTAATTTCATTTGCTAAAAGACTCAAAATTGCCTTCTACAAATGCAATAACTCGCCTTCTAAGTAGACGTCGCTTTTGATATGGGTTTCACCGCCTTCCCATATAACAGTTGTGTGATATCTCGACCCTGGCCCAGTGGATAAAAGACACCAAGAGCCTCGGGCCAAACGGGAAGTTCCATTTGGTCTAATGCGTTAGGTGTTCGCCCTGGAGGCGAAGGGTAGCCGGTTCGAATCCCGCCGGGTCGGCATCCATTCGGGCATGGGATCAGAAATACTACAGTTGTTTTACATCTGTATGGTGTAGGTGCGACCGATCCAGCTGGCTGATTTCGCGGAGTCGGTGAAGAGGATTCGCCGCAGCGTGCCGCTCGACACGCTGGTCAAGTACGAGGAGTGGAACGGAGAGTACGGGGACATCACCACCTGAGACTCGCCCCAAGAGAGGCCGACGTTGTCTCGCCCAGCTGCTAGTCGCGTTGTAGCTGAAGCAAGTGTACCCCTAGATAAATACGTTTCATCACGTCAACCCTGCGTAGGACCCTCAAAGAGGGAATCATTTAATTCGTGTTAAAGACGCTTTCATAAGTGAAATTGGCACCTTCGATTTAATAACGCTACCGTTAAAGTTCGTGTTGTACGATGCCCAAACTGAGACTTTTAAAGTCTCTGCAAGTTGTGTGAAATTATAGAATCCTCATTGGCGAATGTTCCCCCAAACCATTCAGGCACATAATTCGTGGAGAGCTTGAAACATTACGTTGCTTTCAATTATGGAAGATGATACCTATTTACTTAAACAATATTTTGAGAGCAAAGGGTAAACCTTAAAAGTAGATTCATTATACGTCGATGGAATATATGATTGTTGTCATTTACACTTCAACCCAACATCAATATATCACAAAGATTTCTATTGACTATAGAATGAATTGTGCCTTGGTGTCTTCACTGTTCCCATGATGGTCGTAATATTAATAAGTGTAATGATATGTAATCGCCTGTTCAGAATCGAGTTTAAATTGTTTATATATTCTAGAAGAATACTAGGTTTCAATCACTTCATATTCATTGAGAGCTTTCGTTCCGACCAATGGCAGAAAATGAAGTCACCACTTATGCCACTGTATCATTTCTTCTGCAAGAAAACGTCGCACGGTTTGTGCACCCTTTATCTAGTTATAGTTAGAGCTGAGAATAACTGGCGAGATGGTTATAATTGTGGTCGTCTGAAGTTGTGTTTTTACTGCAACACTCCACGTTTTTGTTCGTGGTATCGCGGATTTATTTTTATTGTTTGGACGGACATTCCATATCAATTCCATGTACTTGCATAATACTTTTTGATAACTTTTTAATATTTCGTTTGCAATCATATGATAATACCAAGAATAGTGTCCCAATGTGTATGTATAAGTGTTTTTGTTATATATATATAGAGCGTTTCACCTTGTCTTTTGCATCAATGTCAGCGAGCGGACTACATGTTGTAAATTTATTATAAGCTATGCAACGAAAGGTCGGTCGTCAGTGTGCCACTGGATCGCTTATTAAAAACAGACAGTTTTTTGATGGCAGGCGGTCCACTATTTGAGTATTTCAGAGTTAGATACACATGAGGAACAGTATGAATTTAATTGTCTAACATCGTATAATATGAACAAGGTTGTTTGTGGAGTATCTTCCGATCGATTATTGTGCCATTTAAATATTAACAAAAGAGCGGGACAGGCCCGCCCTCCAAACATTGCATAACCGTGTTCATTAGTATGCGGCTTGTGTGGTCAGTTATTCACTAGGATATCTGATCAGCATTGGGGAAAAAAAATACGTCATTCTGAACTAAAATGGAATGTATCTTTTGTCAGTGTTGCATTCGTAAATGTATTTCATTTGGACATTGTGTTTTCTGTTTTCGTATGCAAGTGTATGTATCGTCCGACCTTGCGTCACGTGTTAACGTATCTCCGTATGTTTTAAAGCTTTGGTACTTTGTAATGTGTATTATATTAACGTTTATTGATATAACTGGCCTACTGTGACGCCGATTAAACTACCATAAAACAAGATTTGTTTATCGAACGGTTGCTTGATGAAAGTTAAAGTTTACATCTGAAAATTTATTTGGCTAGTTTCGCTTCGTTTCGACCGACTGGTAAGGAGCAAAAAATTAAGCCAACCCGACCCATCAATGTGGAGCAGCGCGTCATTTTGCCGGAGCAAGTGACTTATAGTGTGACCCTTCCTGTGGCGCCGCCTTACGTTCGAACTGGAAGTTATCTCGCGGAGGGAACTTCGCGGTGGAGGTACCCTTCAGGGAAAACGCGCTCTTGTTTTGTTCACACTATAGGCGTCATTTCCGGTTTGAATATAATTAGAGTATCGCCTTTTGATTGGTCAGTCACGGAAACCCCTCCAAACAGAGCTGCCGCCTGGTTAAGCTGCGAAATCGTGGCTGGCGGTCAATTCTAAATTTTATTGCGAGCTACAGACAGGACGAAATATTCTGTAATTTGGAGGATAGACACTTTTGTATTACATGAATCGGTAAAGCAGCGAGGACATGCTGACGGTTTCCTTTAACACGTGACTATATATTGTTACAAAACATTGACTAAAATTCGCATTCTTGGGGATTTGGTCACTCACGATTATGCTCTTATTGAACCAAAACTGATGTCCTGCACAAGCGTCCTTCGGAAACTGAAATTCCCTTTGGAATATAAGTAGATCAATCAACTTAAAATTTGTGTCAGAGGATATAACCGAATTTATTTTTTCAACTGGCATGAATTTTATCTTTATTATCATGTAAATCGATCACAAAAAAAGTTGATAAATGCTGAAAGCAGGGTATATATATTTAAGCTATATGCCATAATAGTGTAAATTTTGGTAAACTCGATGTATAAAAAGTACGCCCGCTATCAGCTACGCGTGCATCGCAACATGGAAAACTAACTAAAAATTCATTTCTGTCGAACATTCTAACGACTACATCAATGTAACGAACAGGAAACTGAAAATGGGAACAGTTCAACTGTACGATTCCGTTTTATGAACACAACAGCTTGGTAAAAAAAAAACTGAATACTTCGTGGTCACTCTGCCAAAAAAGAAATCCCGTGACTAGAAACAGCCTGCACTAGCAATGTGCGGGCCTGGTTTTGGGGTCTGGAGACCCTGCCAGGCAATTTCGGGGCAGCTTAGGTGGTAATAGAAAGATAAAAAAAACGGGTAGGAGTTACTGGGCGGTTCAGCTGGTAAGAGAAAGAACGGGTAAGAGGGAGCGGTTCAGCTGATAACAGAAAGGAAGGGTGTGAGCTATAGGCGTTTCAGCTAGTATTAGCAAGAAAGGGTAGGAGTTACTGGGCGGTTCATCTGGTAACAGAGGAAGGGTACGAGCATTAGCAAGAAAGGGTAGGCATTGCTGGGTGGCTCAGGTTTATAGCTAGTTGGGTACTAGACAAAATACAGATCCATTCAACTTGTATACAAGGGCCTGCCGCTGACCCCTGTCACTAGAGGTCGCTCCTCGTCGCTGTCGGCTGACAAGTCTTCCTCATCCACCTGCAAAGAAATCAACGGAATTAACAGTACATGTATATTGACCTGAACGCAGATATAGGGTTATTTACTGTACATAGCCTGAAGTGAACTGTCACCGTTCTTCCCCTACGAGCTACAGCAAACAAATTTTACACGTACTTGAGTACGTAGACACGTTATTTTGTGCCATATTGCAAGGTCATGTGCCATACGAAAGAAAATGAGGGGTATGAAATAATAAATATAACGTGAAGCGATATATAGATCCCATTCAGTTATCTTGTAGTGCTTTAGTGTTATACATAATACATGAAAGACTACCTGCACGCAAACGACAAGAATTTAAAAAAAGGACTGTTTTATTTAGTGCAGTACAACCTGTATAGACCGAATATTCTTCGGACAGAACCAAATATTCAATTTACAGAGGCGTTCAATTTATCACTGTTCAACGTACGGGATAAAAATATTCAATATTGACGGGAATTCAGCTTACTCCGGGCTCGGTTTAGGCAAGTACACCTGAAGAAAGCAATACGGACTAGAAACATTTGCAGCATAAAGTACGTACTAAAAGCTATTTTGCCTCAGAAATGGCCACAGACCTGTTCATTGATGGTAACACAGAGACGACGTCGCAGCCGCTCAGCACGCCAATGGGTTATGAACGCCGTCGGGAAGATGGCGGCAGCGGCCGGACCAACCTCGCCGTCCACGGAACAACCAACCGAGGCCAGCGTGCTTCCAGTCTGAAGAGCCATGAGACCCGCTATACCGAAGGCGTGGAACATCCACGCGTACCAGACTGAAGTCGCAACACCCGTCGACGAATGGAATACAAAATCCTTGACATACCCCCAGCAGCCGCGCCAGAGAAAGAGGACTACAACTGTCGCGGTCAGCTTCAAGAAGACCTCCAAAGCACGCTCCAGCCAGCGATGTTGACTGCGCATCCACTGAGCCAGCAGTTGGATAAGACCCTGTACCGAAAGGAGAAGCAGCGAGCCCGAGCCTCCCACCGCAGCGGATATGACGTATGAGAGGCGTTTGTCGGCTGGTTGAACCCAGGCGTCCAATAAGTGCCAGAGGTTGACCCAGACAGCCACGCATAAGCCTTGCACAATGACGGCAGTAAGCATAGCATCCCCAGAGTAAGCACACAAATTAGTAATCTACAAAAAAAGAAAAATATAGTGGTTTTACATATTTAGTTTAAAACTATTAATACACTTTGTGGCCAGACATAGCTATGCAAATAGATAATAGTAATATATGTGCAACATACCAGTATCGTCCCTAAAATTTACATTTATCAAGTGAAATTAATTTCAGTTCCTTTGTTTTGTGTATATTAGGTACATGTACATGTAAATCACAAAATCTGGTGGCATTGCTTCAACTTTGCATTGATGATTACAATTTGCAGATTATTGGCAATGAAAAAAAAAAATTTAGTACATATACCTCAGTTCGAAATCTTGGAGAGCTGTGATAGAAGTTGTTCCGTGTATCAAAGACCAGCGTGAATGGCGAAAACAAGAGGCTCCCACAGGTTCTCAGCAGCACAAGTCCTAGGAGTGCTGATAACAGGATGACACTGGATACTGTGATTGTTTTAGGACACAATTGCTCTAGAAATATCCAAGCTCCTCTCCAAAATGATACCATCCCAAATGAATTGAGGTAAATAAACAGTCTTGATGCAACAATATGTTTGACATTGCATGTTGGTTGCACTGCCTCACCAAGGACTGGAAGCAGGAAGTACCCAAAGAGACAAGTAATAGTACCAAGGAGGAGAGACAAACAAGCACTCATTGTCCCGTCATCTGGGAAAAAATAATAATCCATTACCCTCCATGAGCCACTCCAATACAGGACTGATAGCGGGAAGACTACAGTCAAACAGATGATAACATCAAGAAGGGATAGACATGCGTTTAACATTTTGTCTTCCTTTGTAAGCAACAATTATCATTAATACAAGTGTTCCATATATCCTGTCAATACCAAGACACATATGTGTAGCCGTCTCATTGTCTGCTTTAATTGGTCTTCATCTGTACCATCTGCAAAGATAGTTAAGTAACTTTCATTATCTAAACAAGTTAAACATCTAAACAAATCGCGGGAGGGGGGGGGGGCGGGAGCCAGCTATACCCATATGTCATATAAATTTATGACATATGTGTGAAGCCCCCCCCCCCTCCTGCCCCGGGTGTAGCCAGCCTTCCCCCCCACCTCCCACCCCACTCACCCACGATTGAAGCGCCTGTGTTTAGAGTGAGAGGGGGCCCGGGTTGTTGTAAGTTTATTGGCCGTTTTATGTCTTTGGGGTTCTGTCAACCGATCTGATAGCCTGAATCAGTGAATGTTCAGACGGTACAGTCTTGACACTTGACTTGTTCTTGTGTTACAGTCACAAGAAAAAGTGTCAAGACTGTACCGTCTCACGGCGTCTGAACTGAACATTCAGGCTACCGATCTGAGCGCCTGTGCCTACAGGAGTACAGGGCTAGGATTGTGACTGTTCAGCGATCATGATGACTTGTCTTACATGTAAGCGTATCCATGATTTTCTTCACTATAGTCATACCATCACTGACGCCTAGGCCAGCAACCACAGGCGCCGTAAATCAGCGGCGGGGGGGGGGGGGTACCCTTATAAACAAGTGATGACACTTCTGTGTAGGGTAAAACATGTCGCCTGCCCAAAGTGCGATATCCGTTATAACGCCTAAAGCAGCGCGTGAAGTGGTGTCGGTGGAGGGTACGTGAGGTCGACCTCCCCAGCAAAATAGAGGGAGGTGCGTCTACCGTATACTATACCGCCGTATAGCTTTCGGGGCGGTCTGTCGAGGCTGGGGCGTACGTGGATAACGTTCAACTAATATGTCTTTATTCTAGGCAAAGCGTTTATAAAAAAGAGTTTATAAAATAAGTTTATAAAATAAGTTTCTTTTACTTATCACAGTAAATAAATGGGGATATGTATATCCTTCGCTACTTGTTATCTGATGTACATAAGGCAAAGTGGGCTAATATCGATCCTTGGGTAACCTCGACCCCCATGTGCTATTTTTATTGATGATGTCACCAATCCATATTTTTTCGCTGATTTCATTTTTCGATAACAATCTTAGAGATGCCGCTGGTAACTATAGACACAGAGAAGTTGGATTATAGATATGTAATTTTTTTATCCAATTTGAATTAAATAAGTCATGCAACCCTACATCAACCTTTACCCTACATTAACACGTGCTTTTGCAGCTTATCTCAAACGTTAAGATACATGAGTTTCAAAAGCAAGCAGTATACCTGATTAACACTGAGGATGATAATTTATTAAATAAAAAAGAGTGACAGCAGATGATGTTTACAACATGTGTGACATCATGACAGTTCTTTCCCAGATCGACCTTGACCTTGTGAGAGATCGAGGTTACCCCACCTTTTTCACGACCGTGGTCTAACCTCGATCCCCTCTTTAATTTAACGTCATTTTCTAACAATATGTTATAAAAATATATCATGTTTTAGCAGTGGATGGTCAAAATTACATGCAACAATAACTGTCCGGCCCTGCTTCCGCATATTCTGACGTTGACTAATATTTAAATGTGTTGTGACATAAATTTTGTTATTTTGTTATTTTATTTTGGCTTCGTAACGCAGCTGTTCCAAATGGCATTCCCTTGGCGTGATATGGCCCATGAAGTATTCTAACTTTGCGTTACCACTACCCGTGTAATAAGACAAATAAAAATAGTTTTAAGGGATTGCTTTATCCATCGTTGGGCATAAGAGGCACAGTTTTGTGAATTAATATTGTTGCTTTCGCACACTAAGAATCACGATATGCAGATTAAATCACCCACCTATCCCAGGGGGTCGAGGTTAGACCAGGGAGGTCGAGGTTCGACCATGGCCCCCACTGCCTTTCAGAAAATGAGCACTCCCCACAATCTGCCTAGGTTTTCGTTTTTTTTATAAAATCATATTATTTGAATACCATGGTTTACTGTTTGAACAAAAAATAAGTTCATTTCACATTATTAAAGAAAATAGACGTTTCTTTGTCTTATAAGGTCGAGATTAGCCCACTTTGGACTTACAACTTATATCTTGCTTGCTAACCAGCGACCCGGCCCCGTCCCCCCTCCCCCTTTTAGGGCCGAAATTTATACCATTAAACATATGAAAACCGGCCCAAACCGCCCCCCCCCCCCTATCCAGCATATCTGGATCCGACCCTGAAACCGGCCCCCCTATCCAGATTTTCTGGATCCGGCCGCCCCTGGTAACCATAGTTTAGAAACGGATGTGCTATACAAAATACCCGCGAGGCCTTCAGGTTTCTGATTGTCTTAATTGTAATTGATATTCAACAGCAGACCAGGTCTATAGGCCTACATTTCATATCTATACTAATAAAATGAAGCTGTCTGTCCCACTATGCCGCTGCATGCAAGAGCGCATTGGCATCAGCAGCCGCCTTGAACGTATATGCAACCGAACCACTGCATGCACTGAATGGTCCGTCTTGGATGTATCAACATTGTCGCTCTTAGATGTGTCAACGCTATCGCATGTGTCAACACTACCGCTGGGCGCTTATCACCTTATCCCGCATATAATATCGCTTTCGGGTGCTTATTCCGCATGGTGACCAGGTCTGCGGCGGGCTACCTGGCTTGGTGCCAACAGTAATAACATTTCTCCCAACGCCTTATCACCCGAACCGTCATCAAGACAAACAAATCCCGTACTGTCTCGCGTCCACAACTTCCCATCAGTAGCAAATTGTGTCCACTGAAGGTACGTTAAATGACGAACAACGGGCGGGAAACAGCCCCTTTTTTTACTCAATCAACCTCCTTTTTTTTACTCAATCAATGTATGAGTTTGGGTCTTAGTTTTACTGGACTGATATTCGTTTATTAGTGTGCTTTAGCCGCAATTTTAGTAATCTGTACTGGATGCACAATAATTGCACAGAAAGAGTTTAAATATCCTTAACACTTATGTCCCGTTATTCAGTAGCTTCCGGTCTCAATTCATGTCAATATAATTATCGATATTATTTCTGCCCAATGTCTACCTTCTGCCTGCTACTATTTGACGTATAAAACAAAATACTGTCATACTGTTAACGTCATTTCTTTCGCTTATTAGTACGAACGCTAGACAACGGGGCGGCTAGTAAATCGATAAAGTTAGCCTTGATGTAAATCCTAAATTGATGGTTTTTTGTGTAACGTTAGTTGTTCAGCAAGTTCAGCGCTACCTAGGGACCTATATGTTACCCCACCCCCCTCTCCCCACACACACAGCAGTGGCGGCCAGGGTGACGGGGGGTGGGGGGCACTACATATATAGTTTATTTATCTCAATCGTCGGAGCAGAAATCTACAATTTCTTTCGAAGTGCCCATCTGAAACTGAAGTTTTGTCAAATTGCAGCTCTGGACTATATATTCCAGTTGATATCCAGTGTTCAATTAATTAATCTCCATATCCATTCCCATGACTGTAAGTGTCTATTTTGGGATGCCTTTTTTAACAAAAGATTTCTCTCTCATGCAATGACCCACTCCATATGCCCTCCATGGCCTGGGCAGCACACTCCCACCACTGTATTAATGTAGCGCCCCCCCCCCCCCTCTCCCCGGGGAGTGGCGAATCCAGGAAATTACAAAAGGAGGGGGAGTGGGACAATTTAGTTAAGTACTATCCAGGCGCGGATCCAGTGACAAACTTGCGACCGGGGTGTGGGGAGGTGGGGGGGGGGGGGGGGTGCAGGCTGTGCCCCTTCTTCAGAGAAAGGGCGGGGCACTGTTATACAACTGTTATGCGACCGGGAGGTGGGGTGGGGAGGGGGGGGGGCTCTGAAAATGTGCGTTCATAGGGTTGCCGCGAACAAATATCGCTTCCTAGCGAAAGGGGGTGGGGAGGGGGGGCACGTGGCCCATATATCCCCCTGGATCCGCCACTGCACACACACAGAACATAAACTACACATATACCCCCTCCCTAGTGCTGTAGTGACATATAACATATATATGCTAGCCACCACTGCAAGTGCTGTAGTGACGCGAGAAAGTAGAACATCCGTAAATACGCGACTACATTTTTTGTATAATGGTTCAGAGTAAGTCGGAACCACGTGATCGACTAAGTGAGCGTGACGGGTTTCCGCGCCAAATACTAGGGGCGGGGCGGCGCCCTCCCACCTCCCACCCCCCTCCCTCCCCCTCCATGTGCACCCAAGTGGGGGTGGGGGTCCACTTCCAGGCGCAAGTCTACGGCAACGCTTTAGACCTGCGTTTTCAGTCGAGGTGTTTCGAAGCGATACGTACACGACGGCAGAACATCCCGAACGATACGGAATGACGGAATTCTACAGACGCATTGCTCAAAAGACGCGTTTGCCGTATTGGGCAACAAAACCGGTTCATCTTAATTGTGAAGTCACGAACCAATGAAAAAAAAAAGCCCCAATCTTTTATTTTTTGGTAGGTCTGCAATAAAATGGCTAATATTGTTAATATTGGTGGCGAATAAATTTAGTGCGTATGGAATATCGTTAATGTATTGCTAATGGATCGAATATATGCAAAGTAACATACAGGACACAGGAGCCTGGATATTAATAGCCCCAATGCGAGAATGCTAAACATTCAAAATAACAATTTTTAATTTGTTTCTATTAATTGTCAAAATCAGAAAATTAAGTGGTCTGGATCCATCAAGTAGTATCAACACTCTCATTGGGCCTTTAAATAGCCACCGAATCGTAGTTAATTGCCTTTGCGTGTACAAAGTGTTGCAATGTAAAGTACAATACATGCGTTCTAATCATGCATTTTTCGTATTTTACCTTCGCGCTTGAGTGAAGCCACTTATTCCGTCCAGTTGGCATCCAGCAGTACAATAAGTATGTCATTCAAGGTACAACCTCTTCCTGCATGCCAGTTTGATCACGACTGTTGAGCGATCGAGGCCTGTGTCGAATATCACTAAGAGGAAATAAGGTGCAGCTGCAGCGGTTTAGAGAACACGAATACATACAGGCTGTATTAAGCTGTGGTTGCATGGAGCAAGTATGCGTACCGTTCCAAGCTTGGCATGTAGCCCACGAGCAGGTCATTTAAAACACAAAGGGAGAGGTTTCTTCTTTTTGTTAATTTGCTCGAATCTTTGCGCTAAAAAATTTTGGGCCTCAATTTGGCAGAAACTAATACTTTCGTCCTTACGTACACGTTATATGTACACGTTCATTGTGCTTATATCAAAAGAATGTATAAAACGTCACCCTCTCCAGTCCACGCCGCCCAATGTTTGAAACACAAATGATTCGTCTCCATGTTATTGTCAGTGAGCACTAGTCAATTTTAAGTATTACATCCGGCTGTCATTAATCGTGGAACGACCAGACATCAAATCTGTGAAGGGTTTGTATCGCCATGGCAGAGCAGCGATGGTTATAGATCGGCCAATTATTGCCATTGCAGCAACGGGTCGTGGGCGAGTACAGCCAGTGAAGGGGCGAGTACAGCCAGTGAAGCCGCTACAGCCAGTGAAGGGGCGAGTATAGCCAGTGAAGGGGCGAGTACAGCCAGTGAAGGGGTGAGTACTGGGGAAGGGGTGAGTACAGCCAGTGAAGGGGTGAGTACTGGGGAAGGGGCGAGTACAGCCAGTGAAGGGGAGAGTACAGCCGGTGAAGGGGTGAGTACAGCCAGTGAAGGGGCGAGTACAGCCAGTGAAGGGGCGAGTACAGCCAGTGAAGGGGTGAGTACAGCCAGTGAAGAGGCGAGTACAGCCAGTGAAGGGGCGAGTACAGCCAGTGAAGGGGCGAGTACAGCCAGTGAAGGGGCGAGTACAGCCAGTGAAGGGGCGAGTACAGCCAGTGAAGGGCGAGTACAGCCAGTGAAGGGGCGAGTACAGCCAGTGAAGGGGCGAGTACAGTCAGTGAAAGGGCGAGTACAGCCAGTGAAGGGGCGAGTACATCCAGTGAAGGGGCGAGTACAGCCAGTGAAGGGGCGAGTACAACCAGTGAAGGGGTGAGTAGACAGTGAAGGAGTGAGTACAGCCAGTGAAGGGGCGAGTACAGCCAGTGAAGGGGCGAGTACAGCCAGTGAAGGGGCGAGTACAGCCACTGAAGGGGCGAGTACAGCCAGTGAAGGGGTGAGTACAGCCAGTGAAGGGGCGAGTACAGCCAGTGAAAGGGCGAGTATAGCCAGTGAAGAGAGGCAGGGGGGGGGGGGGATCAAAATTCCCCTAAATTTAAAAATTGATACTGATTATAAATATGTGACATTTTCGACCAACCAATCTATATAATATGTCCTATCAGTAGCGGGTCTACCTCTCCCCCCACCCCCCGCCGACTACCTCCCTCCTGAAAGGCAAATATCCTGGATCCGCGCCCTCGTATAATTTCCTTTAGTGACTTACATGGTCACTCTTTTCGTCATGACAAAAAACGTGCTGTTTAACTAGGCCCGGTGCGGCTGTCAGCAGCGGGAGCTCGGGCTCTGTAGAACCGGGGAATCTCGCTGGGTACCAGTGCGACTGTCAGCAGAGGGTACGTGTGTGAGAGCCCAAAACGTCCGACTGCCCAAAACGTCCTATAGAACTAACAACAAACGAACAGTTACATTTGACGTTTCAATCATTCACAATCTGGCGATATGAATCCGCGATACGCTCGTTTTGTATCTCTTAGATAGCAATGCACGAACAACACTCAGGAAAATCTCGAAGTGGGGGGGGGGGGGGGGTAACAAGCACGGAAAAATAGGCGTCAGGCATGGGCATAGGCAGTATTCTCTTAATTGGTATCTTTGCCCTTTATGGAACTCCCTCCAGCCGTAGATCTATCAATTAAAATTTATGCGAGGTCGGGACCCCCTTAAAGACATGGACAAACTCTGGTCATGGTTCTTGTGATATATTTATTCGTTGATGCTCGAGTTGTATCTAACTGTGCATTATGCTGTAGGTGTCAAAGTCCTGATCCTGGCCCGTTTTGGGCAGTCGGACCTTTTGGGCTCTCACATACGTGCTCGGGCTCTGTGGAAACAAGTAAGACTCTAGAGGAACGCCACGCCACGTACGTACATTTTGGGCAAACTGAGAATTAGCGATAATTAATAGCGGAATAGCTTTCCATCGTTCGCCCGATATGATGAGCGTTATAAAGCGCAACCCGGGTCCTTGGAATATAATTTGCAGAAGGCCCATGTATCCCATCGATTGTTCAACACCACCTAGCGGGGGAGTGCAAATGAGTGCAGAGATTTAAAGCATAGCCCCCTAGCGGCACGTGTCAAAGGTGAAGAGCGGGAATATATAAGTGAGCCGTCCATAATGCCTATTTACGCTAGTGGAATTGTCTTTATATTGCCTACTGTCAGGGTGTGGGGGGGGGGGGGGAGAGGTATTTCCGTTCCCCGGGAATGGGCTTTTCAATTCACCGTGAACTGGGAATGAGGAAAATAATTCTTCGTGAACTGGGAATGGGGTATTAGCCGACCGCCGTGATCAAGGATTGTCATAAATCGTGAACTGTGAATTTTCATATTGAATAACCGTGAATCGAGAAATCGTCAATTTAGTATCATGTATCCGTCTTTCCATTGTATGCGGGGAGTTATTTCTTTAATTCATCGTGATCTGGGAATAAAGACATTTATTCTTCGAGACTCGGCGGTGCCTCGATCCACCCCAGTGTTGCTGTCGCCATTGTCGACAAAACGATGGCACCAAACGCCCCAAAATGATAATGTAGTAGATAACGAATATGCGTTGTTGGTCGACACCTGAGATATTAATACTTTACTAACTGGTTAGGTGTGCCGCATCACTGACAACGTGTATATATTAGGATGCAAACACCGAAACCGTTATAAATATAAACATAATAAACATAATATATATATATATAAACATAAGCATACTTCCGGCGAGCGGCGGAGCGTGGCAAACGAAGCGAGAGAGGAAACAAATCGCCCGCATTACAAGAAAATACACTACCGACCAAAGAAATGACTGTCCGACGAAAGTCATAAAAGCTTCAGGAACCTAATGGAGCAACTTGAATGAATGAATGAATGAATGAATCTTCTTTATTCCACCACTTCCTGGTGAGCATTAGAACATGTCAAAAAACAGAACAAATAACAAAAACACACAGAACAAAAAAACAAAAACAAAAACGGTCGTCAGTAAAATTTTAACATTTTGTCGTATGACATTCTTTGCCAAGCGTTGGCACATATTTGGGTTAAAATGCTAAGCTGCTCTAGGGTGGCTTCAATGTCAGGAGGCTTGCCTAACATTACTCGAGTTAATTCGATCTCTTCAAGATTGTATAGATACGCGCTTATTGGCACTTCACATGTATTTACAATTAGTGCCCAGTTACTCACTTTTATGCACCGTCGCCCCCGCCCCCGCTCCCGAACCCCTCCTGCTTTCCTACTCGCTGTCGAGGTGTAGGTGAAAACAAGGCAGCGATATTAATCTTTAATAGGGCCAGGGAACCAGGAATATTAGAAAAACGTTCAACAACTTAGCAGATACGTTGTAGCAAACATGCAGCCCATTATTCAAACTGTGCCTTAGTGAGAAAATAATGCGTATATGATGAATCAATTACATTTGATTTTTATGGTGTCTGATTTTCAGGTAACGTTGCCATAATGTGGTGAAGCGTCCACTCCTAACTTTCATTAGTCATTACAAATAGCAAAGATTGTTTTTTTATGGAACATAGGCTAGAAAATATTAGTTCAATGTTTGCGACAAACGCTGTGAAAACGTTGTCCTAATGTTAACTTTGAGACGACGTGATTACAAATAAAAATCAACGTTGTGCGAACGTTGTGTGTTTGCTGGGATTGTAATGTAATAGTGGCATTTGACATATTAGTAGCAATAGTTGTGTGGCGAGCAATTATAACATAGCTATCGTAAAATTGCTAGAAGTAGTTTTAGTTGTAGTACAACTACTTTAAATATAAATTAAATACACCAATATAGATTTTTTCAATATATATATCTTCCACAGTTTGGTACTCAAACCGGTTTTGAACCTTTCGAATTATATTTTTGCACAGGATGCAAAGCAACAGACCCTGAGAAGTGTAATCTACTTCAATTTTGTAAGTATGACTTTGTGTGACATCCTATCTTGTCTTTAATGTCACAGTGACATTTAATGCCTTAAAAAGCATATTTTGGGACGACAATTTTCCTATTGTGAGCCATATTGACATATTGGGTTAAAATAGCTCTTTGAGCCCAGAAGTGACACCTCCCGTCTAACGGGAAAGGTTTTATTGCACTATCCGCATTAGCCGATCGTCGTGCATAATATAAAATATTCATTAACTGAACTGAGAATTTTTATATTAAATAAACGTTTTATTGGGAAAGCGCCAATTTATATCATGTATCCGCCCCTTCGATTGTATGCGGGGAGTTCTCCATTGAATTCATCGTGACCTGGGAATAAAGAAATTTATTCTGCATTTGGGAACACGACCGCCCCCCCCCCCCTTGCCCCCCCCCCCCGAACACAGACGGTGTCTTGTTCGCCACTTGACCACCATACGCCCAAGTGATGGGGCGCTATATTTACCCTTGCCATGGCAACAAGCCCCACAATCCACCTCAGCCAAATGCCATGAGATAAGGTAAACAAGACAGCCGTAGGCTGAGGTACTGACAGAAGTGACTTCATCTTCATTTCACCGTTTATGCGCCGAAACTATGGTACAGGCGATGACATGCAGAAACACATATACTATAAGCTGATATTGCCTCATGCTGGCTACATGATGCCTTCAGTGGGCATATTGGGTTAAACAGCTCCTTGAACGAACAACGTGGGCTAAATAGCGCTAAAAAACGGGCAAATTGGAATAATTACGGCTTTGAGCGGCCAATTTGGGCTAAACATGGCCTTCAATGGCCAATTTGGGCTCAATAATGCCGATATCCGAAGGCGTTCTAGCCCACACTGCCCACTGAAAGCCGTATTGGGCTCGCTGAAAGCGCAATTTGGCCCAAATTGGACCTCTACGATGCGGATGCTGGAATAGCACAATCTAACGGCTGCTGTTCAACGCGGGCTGTTTTCCCAGATAGAGGGCGCCATTTTGAGTGAATTCGGCCAAATCCCGACTTTCTACGTGTGCTTGGTCCCGCCCTAATGCCTGTTCTCGGACTCATCATGGCTAAATTACGGAGCCCTCCAGCGTCAAAACTAAGCGTGCTAGGCTAGAAGCGAATGCGGATTCCTCACCAAAGTCGACGTTTGCAGTCCTTTCAAACCAATCCCGACTCTCTAGCGTCGCTTTTAAGCAAACGGCGGCCATCGCAAAGCAGAGGCATTGCCGCTCGATATCGCCGTTAACTCATAATGGGAGCTTCGGGAAAGGGGGGTGCACCTCTTGCGAGCGCTCTAGCGGCCAAACTAAGCGTCCTAGAGCAATTCTATCGCCATTTACCATAGATAACAAATATTAACCGAGTTATGGCCCTTTGAACGTGAAAACGCCACAAAAGTCCCATAGAGAAATGCCGTCGGCCCTGAAACCCCCGATACATGCATGAAGAGAAAGTGAGCCTTGGGCAGGCGTTCGTTGTGAGCGTAAAGGTTACACACCAATAGTATAGGTGGTGCGTATGTAGAAAAAGTATATACCGTCAAGTAGTGCGTATAAATATGATGGTATACCAGGGTTATATGGTTACTGGTTATATCTTTCTTTGTATATATTGTTTCTTTTACAAAATGATTGGCCGGATTACTGCCTGTTGCATTAATCTGTGGCGTATTTCATCATGCTTGCGGACGTTACGGGTGCGTGGTTCGGTCGACCTCATCACATGCTGATTCGCTGGTTGTTTCATTTTCGGCGGGTCACGCTAGGGGGGGGTGTCATACTGTAGCTGTAGCTAAAAATATCGCACGTGAACCTATATTCTGGTTGTTTTTAAAATAAAGTTGGATACTTGCTCTATAATTTCCTATGGTCCATATAGTCAAACATGGTTACCGATTTTTTTCTAGCATGGGGTTGCAAATTTGGGTTTTTGCATTACTTAACATGGGGATGGTTTCTATTGGTGTGTAACCTAAACAACGATTGGCGGGCGGCCGGGCGGCGAACCAAAACGAAAATGGATTTGAATTCGCTAAAAGGTGAAGCAGGTAAGTGTCTAGTGCGATTTTATTGAAAGTATCTGACCTAAGGTTGGCGTATCTAATTGCTTCGATGAGGGCAGAACGACGTGTGTAGTGGAATACTAGTAAATTTGGTATGCCTGAATGAGCGACAATATGAGCCGCCCAGCTTAATAAGGCTGGTGTGCTGCTATTTTTTATGACATGTCGAGTGTCACATGACTTTTTTGAAACTAGTTTAGCCAAAACGCGCCGCCTCACTGGATAGGTATAGTGTGTTATATTTCATGTACCAAGTACCAATCTTAAACAAATCCACTTGTTTTTCTTTAAATCAAATTGGCCTTCAACTGTCTATTTTACTAATAGAATTGCCAATTGGCTTGATCAACTGACTGAGATATGCATGTTACTCCAACCAAGACCTATATTTACAGGATATGCAGTGGTGGCAATTCTGGGGGCCGCCCCGAAGGAATGCATGCTTCTCCAATACGAGACGAGGCAATGATAGATACAGCACTGCACAATTATTTATCGCCATTGTTTTGAATTACGTGGAATATCATGCGATGAGGATTAATTCATGCCACGATTATGATACGTTGTATTAAAAAGTTAGCGGATATAAATGTATTAGCGATGGGCCTGATTTAAGTATATTTCTTTGTTTAATGATTAATTTTGCTGCTATAAATGATGAATTCATGTATCGGTCACTATACGTTGGATGATCAAGTTATCGAAGGACTTATCGGTCATCAATGTATTAACGATTGGCCTCATTTAAGTATATTTCTCTGCTTAATGATTAATTTCGCTGCTATAAATGATGAATTCATGTATCGGTCACCATACGTTGGATGATCAAGTTATTGAAGGACTTATCGGTCATCAATGTATTAGCGATTGGCCTAATTTAAGTATATTTCTCTGCTTAATGATTAATTTCGCTGCTATAAATGATGAATTCATGTATCGGTCACCATACGTTGGATGATCAAGTTATCGAAGGACTTATCGGTCATCAATGTATTAGCGATTGGCATGATTTCGGTATATTTCTCTGCTTAATGATTAATTTCACTGCTATAAATGATGAGTTCATGTATCGGTCACCATACGTTAGATGATCAAGTTATCGAAGGACTTATCGGTCATCAATGTATTAGCGATTGCCCTGATTTCGGTATATTTCTCTGTTTAATGATTAATTTCGCTGCTAGGAATGATTAATTCATGTATCGATCACCATAAGTTGTATTATGAAGCTATGGTAGGCCTTATGTATGTATAATATTTGTTTATGATAATAAATATGTGACATTGTAACCCTCATTGCTTTCATGGTAAGCATTTGATGGATATTGTAGCCATCTCACCGTATGGACACTAGTGGATCTCAAAGGACAAATCTGGATTTGAGGGGTCAAATCTGGATGTAAGGGTCAAATTGGGCTATCAGGGGTCAATTAGTGCATTCAGTTGACAATTTGGGTAAAATAAAGGTTTGAGCGGGCAAAATAGTTTTAGTGAGTAAATTTGGCTAAGTAGGCCATTACACATACAATTTGGCCTAAATAGAGCTTTTAAGGCATAATTTGAGGTAAATAGAGCTTTCGGCGGGCCAAATATGGCCTTCAGAGGGCAATTCAGCATAGCTGGCAGCCTGGAAGAGCAACTTATGCCCAATAGAGCTTTCTGTTGACAAAATAGAGCTTTCTGTTGACAAAATGGAGCTTTCTGGTGGCAAAATCGAGCTTTCTTTTGACAGAATGGCGCTTTCTGGTGGCAAAATGGAGCTTTCTGTTGATAAAATAGTGCTTTCTGTGGGCAAAATGGAGCTTTCTGTTGATAAAATAGCGCTTTCTGTGGGCAAAATGGAGCTTCCTGTTGATAAAATAGCGCTTTCTGGTGGCAAAATGGAGCTTTCTGTTGACAAAATAGCGCTTTCTGTGGGCAAAATGGAGCTTCCTGTTGATAAAATGGAGCGTTCTGTTGGCAAAATGGAGCTTTCTGTTGACAAAATAGCGTTTTCTGTAGGCAAGATGGAGCTTTCTGGTGGCAAAATGGAGCTTTCTGCAGATAAAATAGCGCTTTCTGTGGGCAAAATGGAGCTTTATGTTGATAAAATAGCGCCTTCTGTGGGCAAAATGGAGCTTTCTGTTGACAAAATAGCGCTTTCTGGTGGCAAACTCGAGCTTTCTGTTGATAAAATAGCGCTTTCTGTGGGCACAATGGAGGTTTCTGTTGACAAAATGGAGCTTTCTGTTGACAAAATAGCGCTTTCTGTTGGAAAAATGAAGCTTCCTGTTGATAAAATAGCGCTTTCTGTTGGCAAAATGGAGCTTTCTGTTGATAAAATGGAGCGTTCTGTTGACAAAATAGCGCTTTCTGTTGGCAAAATGGAGCTTTCTGTTGATAAAATAGCGCTTTCTGTTGGTCAAAATGGAGCTTCCTGCCGATAAAATAACGCTTTCTGTCGGCAAAATGGAGCTTTCTGTTAGCAAAATGAAGCTTTTAGTTCAAAAATTAGAGCTTTCGGCGGGCAATTTGACCTAAATATCGGACATAACGGGCAATTTGGGCTAAATAGCAAGTATAACCGGGAATTTGAGGTACACTGGGCATCTAACGGGCAATTTGGGCTAAATAGCGAATATACCCGGCCATTTGAGCTGAACAGCGCATATAGGGGGCAATTTTGGATAAACAGCGCCTATACGGGGGACAATTCGGACTAAACAGAGCGTATAACGGGACATTTGAGCCAAATCGCGCATTCATCCGACAACGTGCGCACCGCAGGCTCCATTTTGAGCAATGCGCAATGAGCATTAACAGATATTAACGGAATTACACGTAAAACCGTTGTTTGTGCCGGTGACGTGAGGATCGCGTCGTGTAAGGCATCTTCCGCTCGCCAATTTAATGCTATATTAGAGTTTAAGTGAACATGAAATTTCCTTCTCAAGAGCGATTGCTCGACTCATTATGAATGGCGCTACGAATTTTACTTTTTATCTAATAATACGTCATCGTGACGTCATTTGACGTTCGCGAAAATGCTCAAGATGGCTTCTATTTCTTTAATATACCTACTTATCAACTCGGGTTATGACAGCTATTGCCAAAGTGGCTGAAAATAAAGCAAACCCAACATTTCTTAGGAGCACGTTAGTTATGACGTCATTTTTGACGCACACGTTTCGGTACCGCAAAAACAGTTACGCATCGCAGCAGTTGTCTCTTGATATAAGGTACAGTGTCAAATCAACCGGTAGTCGCTACGAGGTATAATAGTTGAGTAATAAAGGTTATAAAATTATGACGTCATCACGTTATGGTGACGTCATGGCATGACGCACGGCAACGTCCAAATATCTAAACACAAACATTTATGCCCTCAATCCAAAACGTTGATTAGAACGGCGGTAGGTCTGTTAGTTCTTCAGATATAGCTTCACCTAATGACCGAAAATTGCTATTCTTCACCATTACGGATAAGTGAAAAACGAGCAGACGAAGAAAAGACTCTGCAGATAAGATGTAAAAGATAATAATGCTTTACTGCCAATAGTAATCTGGAGACATATCTTCCCTACCATTATACGCAAAGATCGAAGGTCTAGCTAGTTTTTCCGATTTTTGACGAATTTTCTAATTTAGAGGAAATTTGTATACTTATCATTGGGAAAATCTTCGGTTGCCATGGAAACGAAACTGAGACTCACGTTTGCCGTCAGCTTACCCTGAGTCTCTTGTAGTCGTCCACATCTCGCACCGTGGTAAAGCAAAGTGAGATCGCTTAACCGGAAGTACGTCATATTGAAGGAAGTTTGATTATCTCCATAGGGTCCCATGTTAAACGCGTTCGACTATATACCGAAAAGTTACAGGGCTATATCGCATTGTTTATAGTTAATGGCTCATCCCACTAGTATCCATCTAGAACTGAAAGCATAGAGCGATGGCTTCAATAGGACGCCCTTGGGAGCCCCTGCAAGCACCAAAAATCCCTATCTTTCACAATGGGGAAAATTTTGACAATTTCCTGTGACGTCATTTCCGGGTCGAATCACACAGGCAATGGACAACCTCTGCTGGGTACCGTCTTACAGTACGTAAATTTTTTGTGTACCGTTTGAAAAAGGTACTTCTGAATTATGCGACAAAATGTGACTGTAATGATAAAGGATTGAGGTTTTTAACATGGAGATTCCCATAGAGAATTTTGCGCCAGCTCTAGAATCGGAAGTAAGATAGGAACATACCGTTTTTATGTTACAAGCAAACATAGGACCACATTTGACGCAAGATGAGTCCACTCGCAATTTTTTGTAATTTTTTTCCGATTTTTGGCGATTTTTTTAATGTACCGGAAGTGACGTCACCGTGACGTCATAGCACGTATCCGCGAAATTTCAGATTTCACAAAACTTATTGTCATCCATATTTCTATGACGTGTTAGAGGCATAGAGCGATATCTTCAACCGAAATGGGTCAAACTATAGAACAGCCGTTCAAGGTCATATTTTGCGTTTTTCGAAAAACATAAAATGACGTTTTCCTCGAAAATGAGTATGACGCGTCAAAAAGTGAACAATGTATGAAAGTTGCGCCGTATCTAGTAGCACGTTATGAAACTTATCCGACGTCTCTAGCTCTAATATTAACGGAGATATGAGCGTTTTACGTTATTTTTTCAAAAAATCGCTGTGACCTTGACCTTTGACCTACATACACCGTTAACGAACTTAGCCTCACAATTTTTCATATCTATCTCTAGGTGCAATATAACATTCCTACATGTAACCGTGCGCCCTACAATGCGCTGACAAACAAACAAACCAACAAACAAACAGACAAACTAATTTACAAACCGAACATAGTACTATACTGACAGAAGTTTTCAACTTCTGTCAGTAACAATACCTTAACGTCCCATTTGGCGTCGTCGACAGCGCGTAATGGATTTTACAGGCATGAGGAGGTGGAGGGGCACTGGTTAAGACGAAAATCTACGATTTTCGTCTTATGTCGGTGTGTTCGGTTTGTTAAGACGAAAATCTACGATTTTCGTCTTATGTCGGTGTGTTCGGTTTGTCTGTCTGTCTGTCTGTCTGTCTGTCTGTCTGTCTGTCTGTCTGTCGGAGCATTATCTGTCGAATGCCTAAAGATATCGTTCTCTTCTTTTACCAAAACATTCCGACAGCCAATCGACAGGTCAAGTTCGTGAATGGGCAATATAACTCAAAGGTCAAGGTCACGATGACGTCATACGTCCAAAACACATTTTCCGCTCTAGCTCTCTTAATATTGCAGTTAGAGAGCCGCAATTAGTGTCAAAATACTCAGCTCCTCAAAGTCTTTCTCGTTACTGACATCAGATTTGATGTAGGATGAAAAGTTTTCGCGCCACGGGCTCTTGAAAATTGACAACTTTGGATTTTTTTTTTTTTTTACAAAGTTTGAGATATCGACTTCTCCTTCTGCATAGATAATGCCACGGCCTACCGTCAGACCAAGTTTGTAGATGGGCAATCTAGGTCAAAGGTCAAGGTCACAGGAATTTTTCACATTTCGCTTAACCATTGAAAGATAGGACCAAAAATCGGAAAAATCACTACTACTGTCTTAGTTTTCATCTAATGACGCTCACCATTATTTCTGTTATTGGGCCCATAGGTACGTTATATATCGCACCAAAATTGTAAAAATCGCCCGAATAGTTTTCCCGCTAAAAATTCCCAAAGTTTAACATGGGATCCTACGGCAGCATTTTGGCGGGAAAGTGGTCTCAATTTCTCCGTGAAGGGCACAAGTGAGACAAACGTCACCTGGCGTGATACATGACATTAGTAATTGGGCACGAATAACTATATTGGTCAAGGTCACGTTTCCAAGGTCAAGGTCGCAGCAAGGTCAAGGACACGAAACATGTGTTCCCGCGTAACTTCGTTAATATCGCGTCTAGAGATTCGTTGTTTGTTGGAGAGTATTCTGCGGAGAGAGGCGGACACGCATGACTGGCTCAAATGTTTCCGGATACTGAACGATTTTCGAGTAATCGGCCAATCTATATTCAGCGTACGTGTCAAGTGGCGTTTTGAACTTTGCAAGGCCATAACTCGGTTAATATTTGAGATAGGGAGCCCAGATTTGGCATGAATGGAGAGAGAAATGAGCTAGACTTATAAAAACCACCTCAGAAATGCTCTAGGACGCTTAGTTTGGCCGCTAGAGCGCTCACAAGAGGTGCACCCCCCTCCATGCCGACGCTCCCATTATGAGTCAACGGCGATATGGACCGGCACTCTTTCGGGGTTGCGATGGCCGCCGTTCGCTTAATAGCGACGCTAGAGAGTCGGGATTAGTTGCAAACGACGGGCAAACGTCGACTTGGATATGGAAACCGCCTTCACATTTTGCCTATCACGCATAGTTTTCCCGCTAAAAATTCCCAAAGTTTAACATGGGACCCTACGGGAGCATTTTGGCGGGAAAATGACCTCCCCAATTTCTCCATGAAGGGGACATCTCAGACAAACGACACCTTGCGTGAAACATGACAGTAGTATTTGGGCGGAAAGTACTATATTGATCAAGGTTACGCTTCCAAGGTCAAGGTCACGGCAATGTCAAGGTCACGGCAAGGTCAAGTTCAAGGTCACGAAATATGTTTTCGAGCGTAACTCCGTTAATATTGGGTCTACAGATCCACGGTTTGTTTCAGAATATTCTTCAGAGACAGGCGCAAAAGTAATGTGCCTTCAGATTTCACCTCACATTTATAGTTTTGGAATTATTGGATCATCAAATTGTAACCTAATAAAAATTACCTATATGTGGTGCAATATGTACCAATATTACTAATATCATGTATGCTAAATTCCAACGAAATCGAACCAGCAGTTTGGACGCAAAGAAATAATCAAACATTAACATGGCCAATCCCATTATAAAGATATGACGCGTGAGTACGCAATGACGTTTCGGCCTATCCCCCAATGTTGTCGCTAGCCCTTTGCAATTTTATTGTCAAAAAGGGACGCCAGCAGGCCGAATGTTTCATCAACCGAAATGTGTTTCCAGCATAAAAACGAAAAAATATTAATAATAGGTACCCAGTTGGGTGCCCACTGTCGAAAGCCTTATCCACTACGCCAAAGTGCCGCGTTGTACGTATATGCTACTGTTTCAGAAGTCCCCAAACCCGCTCGATCAGTCATATTTCATACGAAATCCTGCCCTCGGTCTTCCATAGGCTCGACCGAAGCACAACATCCGCCCGTCTCGATCTTTATATCTCGCACCACAACGAAACAGGTCCACATTGGGTAATATTGGGTATATATCCGCGGTTTGTTTCAGAGTATTCTTTAGAGACTTTTTGGAGATTCATATATTCTCGCTATCTTCCAGCTATGTTATAAGCGGGATTATGAATGCGGTCCCTTTATCTGTGACCTTTCATAGTTATCGGCTCATGGTCAGTTGCACCTATCCCCCGATTTTCGTCTTCCCTCTCAAGCTATGCTTGTTAAGACGAAAATCTACGATTTTCGTCTTATGTCGGTGTGTTCGGTTTGTCTGTCTGTCTGTCTGTCTGTCTGTCTGTCTGTCGGAGCATTATCTGTCGAATGCCTAAAGATATCGTTCTCTTCTTTTACCAAAACATTCCGACAGCCAATCGACAGGTCAAGTTCGTGAATGGGCAATATAACTCAAAGGTCAAGGTCACGATGACGTCATACGTCCAAAACACATTTTCCGCTCTAGCTCTCTTAATATTGCAGTTAGAGAGCCGCAATTAGTGTCAAAATACTCAGCTCCTCAAAGTCTTTCTCGTTACTGACATCAGATTTGATGTAGGATGAAAAGTTTTCGCGCCACGGGCTCTTGAAAATTGACAACTTTGGATTTTTTTTTTTTTTTTACAAAGTTTGAGATATCGACTTCTCCTTCTGCATAGATAATGCCACGGCCTACCGTCAGACCAAGTTTGTAGATGGGCAATCTAGGTCAAAGGTCAAGGTCACAGGAATTTTTCACATTTCGCTTAACCATTGAAAGATAGGACCAAAAATCGGAAAAATCACTACTACTGTCTTAGTTTTCATCTAATGACGCTCACCATTATTTCTGTTATTGGGCCCATAGGTACGTTATATATCGCACCAAAATTGTAAAAATCGCCCGAATAGTTTTCCCGCTAAAAATTCCCAAAGTTTAACATGGGATCCTACGGCAGCATTTTGGCGGGAAAGTGGTCTCAATTTCTCCGTGAAGGGCACAAGTGAGACAAACGTCACCTGGCGTGATACATGACATTAGTAATTGGGCACGAATAACTATATTGGTCAAGGTCACGTTTCCAAGGTCAAGGTCGCAGCAAGGTCAAGGACACGAAACATGTGTTCCCGCGTAACTTCGTTAATATCGCGTCTAGAGATTCGTTGTTTGTTGGAGAGTATTCTGCGGAGAGAGGCGGACACGCATGACTGGCTCAAATGTTTCCGGATACTGAACGATTTTCGAGTAATCGGCCAATCTATATTCAGCGTACGTGTCAAGTGGCGTTTTGAACTTTGCAAGGCCATAACTCGGTTAATATTTGAGATAGGGAGCCCAGATTTGGCATGAATGGAGAGAGAAATGAGCTAGACTTATAAAAACCACCTCAGAAATGCTCTAGGACGCTTAGTTTGGCCGCTAGAGCGCTCACAAGAGGTGCACCCCCCTCCATGCCGACGCTCCCATTATGAGTCAACGGCGATATGGACCGGCACTCTTTCGGGGTTGCGATGGCCGCCGTTCGCTTAATAGCGACGCTAGAGAGTCGGGATTAGTTGCAAACGACGGGCAAACGTCGACTTGGATATGGAAACCGCCTTCACATTTTGCCTATCACGCATAGTTTTCCCGCTAAAAATTCCCAAAGTTTAACATGGGACCCTACGGGAGCATTTTGGCGGGAAAATGACCTCCCCAATTTCTCCATGAAGGGGACATCTCAGACAAACGACACCTTGCGTGAAACATGACAGTAGTATTTGGGCGGAAAGTACTATATTGATCAAGGTTACGCTTCCAAGGTCAAGGTCACGGCAATGTCAAGGTCACGGCAAGGTCAAGTTCAAGGTCACGAAATATGTTTTCGAGCGTAACTCCGTTAATATTGGGTCTACAGATCCACGGTTTGTTTCAGAATATTCTTCAGAGACAGGCGCAAAAGTAATGTGCCTTCAGATTTCACCTCACATTTATAGTTTTGGAATTATTGGATCATCAAATTGTAACCTAATAAAAATTACCTATATGTGGTGCAATATGTACCAATATTACTAATATCATGTATGCTAAATTCCAACGAAATCGAACCAGCAGTTTGGACGCAAAGAAATAATCAAACATTAACATGGCCAATCCCATTATAAAGATATGACGCGTGAGTACGCAATGACGTTTCGGCCTATCCCCCAATGTTGTCGCTAGCCCTTTGCAATTTTATTGTCAAAAAGGGACGCCAGCAGGCCGAATGTTTCATCAACCGAAATGTGTTTCCAGCATAAAAACGAAAAAATATTAATAATAGGTACCCAGTTGGGTGCCCACTGTCGAAAGCCTTATCCACTACGCCAAAGTGCCGCGTTGTACGTATATGCTACTGTTTCAGAAGTCCCCAAACCCGCTCGATCAGTCATATTTCATACGAAATCCTGCCCTCGGTCTTCCATAGGCTCGACCGAAGCACAACATCCGCCCGTCTCGATCTTTATATCTCGCACCACAACGAAACAGGTCCACATTGGGTAATATTGGGTATATATCCGCGGTTTGTTTCAGAGTATTCTTTAGAGACTTTTTGGAGATTCATATATTCTCGCTATCTTCCAGCTATGTTATAAGCGGGATTATGAATGCGGTCCCTTTATCTGTGACCTTTCATAGTTATCGGCTCATGGTCAGTTGCACCTATCCCCCGATTTTCGTCTTCCCTCTCAAGCTATGCTTGTTAAGACGAAAATCTACGATTTTCGTCTTATGTCGGTGTGTTCGGTTTGTCTGTCTGTCTGTCTGTCTGTCTGTCTGTCTGTCGGAGCATTATCTGTCGAATGCCTAAAGATATCGTTCTCTTCTTTTACCAAAACATTCCGACAGCCAATCGACAGGTCAAGTTCGTGAATGGGCAATATAACTCAAAGGTCAAGGTCACGATGACGTCATACGTCCAAAACACATTTTCCGCTCTAGCTCTCTTAATATTGCAGTTAGAGAGCCGCAATTAGTGTCAAAATACTCAGCTCCTCAAAGTCTTTCTCGTTACTGACATCAGATTTGATGTAGGATGAAAAGTTTTCGCGCCACGGGCTCTTGAAAATTGACAACTTTGGATTTTTTTTTTTTTTTTACAAAGTTTGAGATATCGACTTCTCCTTCTGCATAGATAATGCCACGGCCTACCGTCAGACCAAGTTTGTAGATGGGCAATCTAGGTCAAAGGTCAAGGTCACAGGAATTTTTCACATTTCGCTTAACCATTGAAAGATAGGACCAAAAATCGGAAAAATCACTACTACTGTCTTAGTTTTCATCTAATGACGCTCACCATTATTTCTGTTATTGGGCCCATAGGTACGTTATATATCGCACCAAAATTGTAAAAATCGCCCGAATAGTTTTCCCGCTAAAAATTCCCAAAGTTTAACATGGGATCCTACGGCAGCATTTTGGCGGGAAAGTGGTCTCAATTTCTCCGTGAAGGGCACAAGTGAGACAAACGTCACCTGGCGTGATACATGACATTAGTAATTGGGCACGAATAACTATATTGGTCAAGGTCACGTTTCCAAGGTCAAGGTCGCAGCAAGGTCAAGGACACGAAACATGTGTTCCCGCGTAACTTCGTTAATATCGCGTCTAGAGATTCGTTGTTTGTTGGAGAGTATTCTGCGGAGAGAGGCGGACACGCATGACTGGCTCAAATGTTTCCGGATACTGAACGATTTTCGAGTAATCGGCCAATCTATATTCAGCGTACGTGTCAAGTGGCGTTTTGAACTTTGCAAGGCCATAACTCGGTTAATATTTGAGATAGGGAGCCCAGATTTGGCATGAATGGAGAGAGAAATGAGCTAGACTTATAAAAACCACCTCAGAAATGCTCTAGGACGCTTAGTTTGGCCGCTAGAGCGCTCACAAGAGGTGCACCCCCCTCCATGCCGACGCTCCCATTATGAGTCAACGGCGATATGGACCGGCACTCTTTCGGGGTTGCGATGGCCGCCGTTCGCTTAATAGCGACGCTAGAGAGTCGGGATTAGTTGCAAACGACGGGCAAACGTCGACTTGGATATGGAAACCGCCTTCACATTTTGCCTATCACGCATAGTTTTCCCGCTAAAAATTCCCAAAGTTTAACATGGGACCCTACGGGAGCATTTTGGCGGGAAAATGACCTCCCCAATTTCTCCATGAAGGGGACATCTCAGACAAACGACACCTTGCGTGAAACATGACAGTAGTATTTGGGCGGAAAGTACTATATTGATCAAGGTTACGCTTCCAAGGTCAAGGTCACGGCAATGTCAAGGTCACGGCAAGGTCAAGTTCAAGGTCACGAAACATGTTTTCGAGCGTAACTCCGTTAATATTGGGTCTACAGATCCACGGTTTGTTTCAGAATATTCTTCAGAGACAGGCGCAAAAGTAATGTGCCTTCAGATTTCACCTCACATTTATAGTTTTGGAATTATTGGATCATCAAATTGTAACCTAATAAAAATTACCTACATGTGGTGCAATATGTACCAATATTACTAATATCATGTATGCTAAATTCCAACGAAATCGAACCAGCAGTTTGGACGCAAAGAAATAATCAAACATTAACATGGCCAATCCCATTATAAAGATATGACGCGTGAGTACGCAATGACGTTTCGGCCTATCCCCCAATGTTGTCGCTAGCCCTTTGCAATTTTATTGTCAAAAAGGGACGCCAGCAGGCCGAATGTTTCATCAACCGAAATGTGTTTCCAGCATAAAAACGAAAAAATATTAATAATAGGTACCCAGTTGGGTGCCCACTGTCGAAAGCCTTATCCACTACGCCAAAGTGCCGCGTTGTACGTATATGCTACTGTTTCAGAAGTCCCCAAACCCGCTCGATCAGTCATATTTCATACGAAATCCTGCCCTCGGTCTTCCATAGGCTCGACCGAAGCACAACATCCGCCCGTCTCGATCTTTATATCTCGCACCACAACGAAACAGGTCCACATTGGGTAATATTGGGTATATATCCGCGGTTTGTTTCAGAGTATTCTTTAGAGACTTTTTGGAGATTCATATATTCTCGCTATCTTCCAGCTATGTTATAAGCGGGATTATGAATGCGGTCCCTTTATCTGTGACCTTTCATAGTTATCGGCTCATGGTCAGTTGCACCTATCCCCCGATTTTCGTCTTCCCTCTCAAGCTATGCTTGTTAAGACGAAAATCTACGATTTTCGTCTTATGTCGGTGTGTTCGGTTTGTCTGTCTGTCTGTCTGTCTGTCTGTCTGTCTGTCGGAGCATTATCTGTCGAATGCCTAAAGATATCGTTCTCTTCTTTTACCAAAACATTCCGACAGCCAATCGACAGGTCAAGTTCGTGAATGGGCAATATAACTCAAAGGTCAAGGTCACGATGACGTCATACGTCCAAAACACATTTTCCGCTCTAGCTCTCTTAATATTGCAGTTAGAGAGCCGCAATTAGTGTCAAAATACTCAGCTCCTCAAAGTCTTTCTCGTTACTGACATCAGATTTGATGTAGGATGAAAAGTTTTCGCGCCACGGGCTCTTGAAAATTGACAACTTTGGATTTTTTTTTTTTTTTTACAAAGTTTGAGATATCGACTTCTCCTTCTGCATAGATAATGCCACGGCCTACCGTCAGACCAAGTTTGTAGATGGGCAATCTAGGTCAAAGGTCAAGGTCACAGGAATTTTTCACATTTCGCTTAACCATTGAAAGATAGGACCAAAAATCGGAAAAATCACTACTACTGTCTTAGTTTTCATCTAATGACGCTCACCATTATTTCTGTTATTGGGCCCATAGGTACGTTATATATCGCACCAAAATTGTAAAAATCGCCCGAATAGTTTTCCCGCTAAAAATTCCCAAAGTTTAACATGGGATCCTACGGCAGCATTTTGGCGGGAAAGTGGTCTCAATTTCTCCGTGAAGGGCACAAGTGAGACAAACGTCACCTGGCGTGATACATGACATTAGTAATTGGGCACGAATAACTATATTGGTCAAGGTCACGTTTCCAAGGTCAAGGTCGCAGCAAGGTCAAGGACACGAAACATGTGTTCCCGCGTAACTTCGTTAATATCGCGTCTAGAGATTCGTTGTTTGTTGGAGAGTATTCTGCGGAGAGAGGCGGACACGCATGACTGGCTCAAATGTTTCCGGATACTGAACGATTTTCGAGTAATCGGCCAATCTATATTCAGCGTACGTGTCAAGTGGCGTTTTGAACTTTGCAAGGCCATAACTCGGTTAATATTTGAGATAGGGAGCCCAGATTTGGCATGAATGGAGAGAGAAATGAGCTAGACTTATAAAAACCACCTCAGAAATGCTCTAGGACGCTTAGTTTGGCCGCTAGAGCGCTCACAAGAGGTGCACCCCCCTCCATGCCGACGCTCCCATTATGAGTCAACGGCGATATGGACCGGCACTCTTTCGGGGTTGCGATGGCCGCCGTTCGCTTAATAGCGACGCTAGAGAGTCGGGATTAGTTGCAAACGACGGGCAAACGTCGACTTGGATATGGAAACCGCCTTCACATTTTGCCTATCACGCATAGTTTTCCCGCTAAAAATTCCCAAAGTTTAACATGGGACCCTACGGGAGCATTTTGGCGGGAAAATGACCTCCCCAATTTCTCCATGAAGGGGACATCTCAGACAAACGACACCTTGCGTGAAACATGACAGTAGTATTTGGGCGGAAAGTACTATATTGATCAAGGTTACGCTTCCAAGGTCAAGGTCACGGCAATGTCAAGGTCACGGCAAGGTCAAGTTCAAGGTCACGAAACATGTTTTCGAGCGTAACTCCGTTAATATTGGGTCTACAGATCCACGGTTTGTTTCAGAATATTCTTCAGAGACAGGCGCAAAAGTAATGTGCCTTCAGATTTCACCTCACATTTATAGTTTTGGAATTATTGGATCATCAAATTGTAACCTAATAAAAATTACCTATATGTGGTGCAATATGTACCAATATTACTAATATCATGTATGCTAAATTCCAACGAAATCGAACCAGCAGTTTGGACGCAAAGAAATAATCAAACATTAACATGGCCAATCCCATTATAAAGATATGACGCGTGAGTACGCAATGACGTTTCGGCCTATCCCCCAATGTTGTCGCTAGCCCTTTGCAATTTTATTGTCAAAAAGGGACGCCAGCAGGCCGAATGTTTCATCAACCGAAATGTGTTTCCAGCATAAAAACGAAAAAATATTAATAATAGGTACCCAGTTGGGTGCCCACTGTCGAAAGCCTTATCCACTACGCCAAAGTGCCGCGTTGTACGTATATGCTACTGTTTCAGAAGTCCCCAAACCCGCTCGATCAGTCATATTTCATACGAAATCCTGCCCTCGGTCTTCCATAGGCTCGACCGAAGCACAACATCCGCCCGTCTCGATCTTTATATCTCGCACCACAACGAAACAGGTCCACATTGGGTAATATTGGGTATATATCCGCGGTTTGTTTCAGAGTATTCTTTAGAGACTTTTTGGAGATTCATATATTCTCGCTATCTTCCAGCTATGTTATAAGCGGGATTATGAATGCGGTCCCTTTATCTGTGACCTTTCATAGTTATCGGCTCATGGTCAGTTGCACCTATCCCCCGATTTTCGTCTTCCCTCTCAAGCTATGCTTGTTAAGACGAAAATCTACGATTTTCGTCTTATGTCGGTGTGTTCGGTTTGTCTGTCTGTCTGTCTGTCTGTCTGTCTGTCTGTCGGAGCATTATCTGTCGAATGCCTAAAGATATCGTTCTCTTCTTTTACCAAAACATTCCGACAGCCAATCGACAGGTCAAGTTCGTGAATGGGCAATATAACTCAAAGGTCAAGGTCACGATGACGTCATACGTCCAAAACACATTTTCCGCTCTAGCTCTCTTAATATTGCAGTTAGAGAGCCGCAATTAGTGTCAAAATACTCAGCTCCTCAAAGTCTTTCTCGTTACTGACATCAGATTTGATGTAGGATGAAAAGTTTTCGCGCCACGGGCTCTTGAAAATTGACAACTTTGGATTTTTTTTTTTTTTTTACAAAGTTTGAGATATCGACTTCTCCTTCTGCATAGATAATGCCACGGCCTACCGTCAGACTAAGTTTGTAGATGGGCAATCTAGGTCAAAGGTCAAGGTCACAGGAATTTTTCACATTTCGCTTAACCATTGAAAGATAGGACCAAAAATCGGAAAAATCACTACTACTGTCTTAGTTTTCATCTAATGACGCTCACCATTATTTCTGTTATTGGGCCCATAGGTACGTTATATATCGCACCAAAATTGTAAAAATCGCCCGAATAGTTTTCCCGCTAAAAATTCCCAAAGTTTAACATGGGATCCTACGGCAGCATTTTGGCGGGAAAGTGGTCTCAATTTCTCCGTGAAGGGCACAAGTGAGACAAACGTCACCTGGCGTGATACATGACATTAGTAATTGGGCACGAATAACTATATTGGTCAAGGTCACGTTTCCAAGGTCAAGGTCGCAGCAAGGTCAAGGACACGAAACATGTGTTCCCGCGTAACTTCGTTAATATCGCGTCTAGAGATTCGTTGTTTGTTGGAGAGTATTCTGCGGAGAGAGGCGGACACGCATGACTGGCTCAAATGTTTCCGGATACTGAACGATTTTCGAGTAATCGGCCAATCTATATTCAGCGTACGTGTCAAGTGGCGTTTTGAACTTTGCAAGGCCATAACTCGGTTAATATTTGAGATAGGGAGCCCAGATTTGGCATGAATGGAGAGAGAAATGAGCTAGACTTATAAAAACCACCTCAGAAATGCTCTAGGACGCTTAGTTTGGCCGCTAGAGCGCTCACAAGAGGTGCACCCCCCTCCATGCCGACGCTCCCATTATGAGTCAACGGCGATATGGACCGGCACTCTTTCGGGGTTGCGATGGCCGCCGTTCGCTTAATAGCGACGCTAGAGAGTCGGGATTAGTTGCAAACGACGGGCAAACGTCGACTTGGATATGGAAACCGCCTTCACATTTTGCCTATCACGCATAGTTTTCCCGCTAAAAATTCCCAAAGTTTAACATGGGACCCTACGGGAGCATTTTGGCGGGAAAATGACCTCCCCAATTTCTCCATGAAGGGGACATCTCAGACAAACGACACCTTGCGTGAAACATGACAGTAGTATTTGGGCGGAAAGTACTATATTGATCAAGGTTACGCTTCCAAGGTCAAGGTCACGGCAATGTCAAGGTCACGGCAAGGTCAAGTTCAAGGTCACGAAACATGTTTTCGAGCGTAACTCCGTTAATATTGGGTCTACAGATCCACGGTTTGTTTCAGAATATTCTTCAGAGACAGGCGCAAAAGTAATGTGCCTTCAGATTTCACCTCACATTTATAGTTTTGGAATTATTGGATCATCAAATTGTAACCTAATAAAAATTACCTATATGTGGTGCAATATGTACCAATATTACTAATATCATGTATGCTAAATTCCAACGAAATCGAACCAGCAGTTTGGACGCAAAGAAATAATCAAACATTAACATGGCCAATCCCATTATAAAGATATGACGCGTGAGTACGCAATGACGTTTCGGCCTATCCCCCAATGTTGTCGCTAGCCCTTTGCAATTTTATTGTCAAAAAGGGACGCCAGCAGGCCGAATGTTTCATCAACCGAAATGTGTTTCCAGCATAAAAACGAAAAAATATTAATAATAGGTACCCAGTTGGGTGCCCACTGTCGAAAGCCTTATCCACTACGCCAAAGTGCCGCGTTGTACGTATATGCTACTGTTTCAGAAGTCCCCAAACCCGCTCGATCAGTCATATTTCATACGAAATCCTGCCCTCGGTCTTCCATAGGCTCGACCGAAGCACAACATCCGCCCGTCTCGATCTTTATATCTCGCACCACAACGAAACAGGTCCACATTGGGTAATATTGGGTATATATCCGCGGTTTGTTTCAGAGTATTCTTTAGAGACTTTTTGGAGATTCATATATTCTCGCTATCTTCCAGCTATGTTATAAGCGGGATTATGAATGCGGTCCCTTTATCTGTGACCTTTCATAGTTATCGGCTCATGGTCAGTTGCACCTATCCCCCGATTTTCGTCTTCCCTCTCAAGCTATGCTTGTTAAGACGAAAATCTACGATTTTCGTCTTATGTCGGTGTGTTCGGTTTGTCTGTCTGTCTGTCTGTCTGTCTGTCTGTCTGTCGGAGCATTATCTGTCGAATGCCTAAAGATATCGTTCTCTTCTTTTACCAAAACATTCCGACAGCCAATCGACAGGTCAAGTTCGTGAATGGGCAATATAACTCAAAGGTCAAGGTCACGATGACGTCATACGTCCAAAACACATTTTCCGCTCTAGCTCTCTTAATATTGCAGTTAGAGAGCCGCAATTAGTGTCAAAATACTCAGCTCCTCAAAGTCTTTCTCGTTACTGACATCAGATTTGATGTAGGATGAAAAGTTTTCGCGCCACGGGCTCTTGAAAATTGACAACTTTGGATTTTTTTTTTTTTTTTACAAAGTTTGAGATATCGACTTCTCCTTCTGCATAGATAATGCCACGGCCTACCGTCAGACCAAGTTTGTAGATGGGCAATCTAGGTCAAAGGTCAAGGTCACAGGAATTTTTCACATTTCGCTTAACCATTGAAAGATAGGACCAAAAATCGGAAAAATCACTACTACTGTCTTAGTTTTCATCTAATGACGCTCACCATTATTTCTGTTATTGGGCCCATAGGTACGTTATATATCGCACCAAAATTGTAAAAATCGCCCGAATAGTTTTCCCGCTAAAAATTCCCAAAGTTTAACATGGGATCCTACGGCAGCATTTTGGCGGGAAAGTGGTCTCAATTTCTCCGTGAAGGGCACAAGTGAGACAAACGTCACCTGGCGTGATACATGACATTAGTAATTGGGCACGAATAACTATATTGGTCAAGGTCACGTTTCCAAGGTCAAGGTCGCAGCAAGGTCAAGGACACGAAACATGTGTTCCCGCGTAACTTCGTTAATATCGCGTCTAGAGATTCGTTGTTTGTTGGAGAGTATTCTGCGGAGAGAGGCGGACACGCATGACTGGCTCAAATGTTTCCGGATACTGAACGATTTTCGAGTAATCGGCCAATCTATATTCAGCGTACGTGTCAAGTGGCGTTTTGAACTTTGCAAGGCCATAACTCGGTTAATATTTGAGATAGGGAGCCCAGATTTGGCATGAATGGAGAGAGAAATGTGAGCTAGACTTATGAAAACCACCTCAGAAATGCTCTAGGACGCTTAGTTTGGCCGCTAGAGCGCTCACAAGAGGTGCACCCCCCTCCATGCCGACGCTCCCATTATGAGTCAACGGCGATATGGACCGGCACTCTTTCGGGGTTGCGATGGCCGCCGTTCGCTTAATAGCGACGCTAGAGAGTCTGGATTAGTTGCAAACGACGGGCAAATGTCGACTTGGATATGGAAACCGCCTTCACATTTTGCCTATCACGCATAGTTTACCGCTAAAAATTCCCAAAGTTTAACATGGGACCCTACGGGAGCATTTTGGCGGGAAAATGACCTCCCCAATTTCTCCATGAAGGGGACATCTCAGACAAACAACACCTTGCGTGAAACATGACAGTAGTATTTGGGCGGAAAGTACTATATTGATCAAGGTTACGCTTCCAAGGTCAAGGTCACGGCAAGGTCATGGTCATGAAACATGTTTTCCCGCGTAACTCAGTTAATATTGGGTCTAGAGATCCGCGGTTTGTTTCAAAGTATTCTTCAGAGACAGGCCCGAAAGTTGTGTGCCTTCGGATTTCACCTCACATTTATAGTTTTTGAGTTGGATGATCAATTGTAACCCAAGAAAAATTATACAAAATTGCGGTGACCACATGCATGCAGGTAGATACCTACATGTGGTGGAATATGGACCAATATTACTAACATCATGTGTGCCAAATGCCATGGAAATGGAACCAGTAGTTTGAACGCAAAGAAATATTATCCCATTATAAAGACTCGATTCCGCCACTTGAAGACGGATCGAGACGTTTCGGCCTATATAACCCAATATTGTCACTAGTCCTTTGCAATTCTATGTTCAAAAACTGACGCCCGCGGGCCGAATGTTTCTTTTATATCAACCGAAATGTGTTTCCAGCATAAAAACGAAAAAATATTAATAATAGGTACCCAGTTGGGTTTGAACACCCAACCTTCATGCCCACTGTCGAAAGCCTTATCCACTACGCCAAAGTGCCGCGTTGTACGTATATGCTACTGTTTCAGAAGTCCCCAAACCCGCTCGATCAGTCATATTTCATACGAAATCCTGCCCTCGGTCTTCCATAGGCTCGACCGAAGCACAACATCCGCCCGTCTCGATCTTTATATCTCGCACCACAACGAAACAGGTCCACATTGGGTAATATTGGGTATATATCCGCGGTTTGTTTCAGAGTATTCTTTAGAGACTTTTTGGAGATTCATATATTCTCGCTATCTTCCAGCTATGTTATAAGCGGGATTATGAATGCGGCCCCTTTATCTGTGACCTTTCATAGTTATCGGCTCATGGTCAGTTGCACCTATCCCCCGATTTTCGTCTTTCCTCTCAAGCTATGCTTGACAAATTCTAGTCTGTGTGTGTGTCTGTCTGTCTGTCTGTCGGAGCATTATCTGTCGAATGACTAAAGATATCGTTCTCTTCTTTTACCAAAACATTCCGGCAGCCAATCGACAGGTCAAGTTCGTAGATGGGCAATATAACTCAAAGGTCAACGTCACGATGACGTCATACGTCCAAAACACATTTTCCGCTCTAGCTCTCTTAACATTGCAGCTAGAGAGCTGCAATTAGTGTCAGAATACTCAGCTCCTCAAAGTCTTTCTCGTTACTGACATCAGATTTGATGTAGGATGAAAAGTTTTCGCGCCACGGGCTCTTGAAAATTGACAACTTTGGATTTTTTTTTTTTTTTTACAAAGTTTGAGATATCGACTTCTCCTTCTGCATAGATAATGCCACGGCCTACCGTCAGACCAAGTTTGTAGATGGGCAATCTAGGTCAAAGGTCAAGGTCACAGGAATTTTTCACATTTCGCTTAACCATTGAAAGATAGGACCAAAAATCGGAAAAATCACTACTACTGTCTTAGTTTTCATCTAATGACGCTCACCATTATTTCTGTTATTGGGCCCATAGGTACGTTATATATCGCACCAAAATTGTAAAAATCGCCCGAATAGTTTTCCCGCTAAAAATTCCCAAAGTTTAACATGGGATCCTACGGCAGCATTTTGGCGGGAAAGTGGTCTCAATTTCTCCGTGAAGGGCACAAGTGAGACAAACGTCACCTGGCGTGATACATGACATTAGTAATTGGGCACGAATAACTATATTGGTCAAGGTCACGTTTCCAAGGTCAAGGTCGCAGCAAGGTCAAGGACACGAAACATGTGTTCCCGCGTAACTTCGTTAATATCGCGTCTAGAGATTCGTTGTTTGTTGGAGAGTATTCTGCGGAGAGAGGCGGACACGCATGACTGGCTCAAATGTTTCCGGATACTGAACGATTTTCGAGTAATCGGCCAATCTATATTCAGCGTACGTGTCAAGTGGCGTTTTGAACTTTGCAAGGCCATAACTCGGTTAATATTTGAGATAGGGAGCCCAGATTTGGCATGAATGGAGAGAGAAATGAGCTAGACTTATAAAAACCACCTCAGAAATGCTCTAGGACGCTTAGTTTGGCCGCTAGAGCGCTCACAAGAGGTGCACCCCCCTCCATGCCGACGCTCCCATTATGAGTCAACGGCGATATGGACCGGCACTCTTTCGGGGTTGCGATGGCCGCCGTTCGCTTAATAGCGACGCTAGAGAGTCGGGATTAGTTGCAAACGACGGGCAAACGTCGACTTGGATATGGAAACCGCCTTCACATTTTGCCTATCACGCATAGTTTTCCCGCTAAAAATTCCCAAAGTTTAACATGGGACCCTACGGGAGCATTTTGGCGGGAAAATGACCTCCCCAATTTCTCCATGAAGGGGACATCTCAGACAAACGACACCTTGCGTGAAACATGACAGTAGTATTTGGGCGGAAAGTACTATATTGATCAAGGTTACGCTTCCAAGGTCAAGGTCACGGCAATGTCAAGGTCACGGCAAGGTCAAGTTCAAGGTCACGAAACATGTTTTCGAGCGTAACTCCGTTAATATTGGGTCTACAGATCCACGGTTTGTTTCAGAATATTCTTCAGAGACAGGCGCAAAAGTAATGTGCCTTCAGATTTCACCTCACATTTATAGTTTTGGAATTATTGGATCATCAAATTGTAACCTAATAAAAATTACCTATATGTGGTGCAATATGTACCAATATTACTAATATCATGTATGCTAAATTCCAACGAAATCGAACCAGCAGTTTGGACGCAAAGAAATAATCAAACATTAACATGGCCAATCCCATTATAAAGATATGACGCGTGAGTACGCAATGACGTTTCGGCCTATCCCCCAATGTTGTCGCTAGCCCTTTGCAATTTTATTGTCAAAAAGGGACGCCAGCAGGCCGAATGTTTCATCAACCGAAATGTGTTTCCAGCATAAAAACGAAAAAATATTAATAATAGGTACCCAGTTGGGTGCCCACTGTCGAAAGCCTTATCCACTACGCCAAAGTGCCGCGTTGTACGTATATGCTACTGTTTCAGAAGTCCCCAAACCCGCTCGATCAGTCATATTTCATACGAAATCCTGCCCTCGGTCTTCCATAGGCTCGACCGAAGCACAACATCCGCCCGTCTCGATCTTTATATCTCGCACCACAACGAAACAGGTCCACATTGGGTAATATTGGGTATATATCCGCGGTTTGTTTCAGAGTATTCTTTAGAGACTTTTTGGAGATTCATATATTCTCGCTATCTTCCAGCTATGTTATAAGCGGGATTATGAATGCGGTCCCTTTATCTGTGACCTTTCATAGTTATCGGCTCATGGTCAGTTGCACCTATCCCCCGATTTTCGTCTTCCCTCTCAAGCTATGCTTGTTAAGACGAAAATCTACGATTTTCGTCTTATGTCGGTGTGTTCGGTTTGTCTGTCTGTCTGTCTGTCTGTCTGTCTGTCTGTCGGAGCATTATCTGTCGAATGCCTAAAGATATCGTTCTCTTCTTTTACCAAAACATTCCGACAGCCAATCGACAGGTCAAGTTCGTGAATGGGCAATATAACTCAAAGGTCAAGGTCACGATGACGTCATACGTCCAAAACACATTTTCCGCTCTAGCTCTCTTAATATTGCAGTTAGAGAGCCGCAATTAGTGTCAAAATACTCAGCTCCTCAAAGTCTTTCTCGTTACTGACATCAGATTTGATGTAGGATGAAAAGTTTTCGCGCCACGGGCTCTTGAAAATTGACAACTTTGGATTTTTTTTTTTTTTTTACAAAGTTTGAGATATCGACTTCTCCTTCTGCATAGATAATGCCACGGCCTACCGTCAGACCAAGTTTGTAGATGGGCAATCTAGGTCAAAGGTCAAGGTCACAGGAATTTTTCACATTTCGCTTAACCATTGAAAGATAGGACCAAAAATCGGAAAAATCACTACTACTGTCTTAGTTTTCATCTAATGACGCTCACCATTATTTCTGTTATTGGGCCCATAGGTACGTTATATATCGCACCAAAATTGTAAAAATCGCCCGAATAGTTTTCCCGCTAAAAATTCCCAAAGTTTAACATGGGATCCTACGGCAGCATTTTGGCGGGAAAGTGGTCTCAATTTCTCCGTGAAGGGCACAAGTGAGACAAACGTCACCTGGCGTGATACATGACATTAGTAATTGGGCACGAATAACTATATTGGTCAAGGTCACGTTTCCAAGGTCAAGGTCGCAGCAAGGTCAAGGACACGAAACATGTGTTCCCGCGTAACTTCGTTAATATCGCGTCTAGAGATTCGTTGTTTGTTGGAGAGTATTCTGCGGAGAGAGGCGGACACGCATGACTGGCTCAAATGTTTCCGGATACTGAACGATTTTCGAGTAATCGGCCAATCTATATTCAGCGTACGTGTCAAGTGGCGTTTTGAACTTTGCAAGGCCATAACTCGGTTAATATTTGAGATAGGGAGCCCAGATTTGGCATGAATGGAGAGAGAAATGAGCTAGACTTATAAAAACCACCTCAGAAATGCTCTAGGACGCTTAGTTTGGCCGCTAGAGCGCTCACAAGAGGTGCACCCCCCTCCATGCCGACGCTCCCATTATGAGTCAACGGCGATATGGACCGGCACTCTTTCGGGGTTGCGATGGCCGCCGTTCGCTTAATAGCGACGCTAGAGAGTCGGGATTAGTTGCAAACGACGGGCAAACGTCGACTTGGATATGGAAACCGCCTTCACATTTTGCCTATCACGCATAGTTTTCCCGCTAAAAATTCCCAAAGTTTAACATGGGACCCTACGGGAGCATTTTGGCGGGAAAATGACCTCCCCAATTTCTCCATGAAGGGGACATCTCAGACAAACGACACCTTGCGTGAAACATGACAGTAGTATTTGGGCGGAAAGTACTATATTGATCAAGGTTACGCTTCCAAGGTCAAGGTCACGGCAATGTCAAGGTCACGGCAAGGTCAAGTTCAAGGTCACGAAACATGTTTTCGAGCGTAACTCCGTTAATATTGGGTCTACAGATCCACGGTTTGTTTCAGAATATTCTTCAGAGACAGGCGCAAAAGTAATGTGCCTTCAGATTTCACCTCACATTTATAGTTTTGGAATTATTGGATCATCAAATTGTAACCTAATAAAAATTACCTATATGTGGTGCAATATGTACCAATATTACTAATATCATGTATGCTAAATTCCAACGAAATCGAACCAGCAGTTTGGACGCAAAGAAATAATCAAACATTAACATGGCCAATCCCATTATAAAGATATGACGCGTGAGTACGCAATGACGTTTCGGCCTATCCCCCAATGTTGTCGCTAGCCCTTTGCAATTTTATTGTCAAAAAGGGACGCCAGCAGGCCGAATGTTTCATCAACCGAAATGTGTTTCCAGCATAAAAACGAAAAAATATTAATAATAGGTACCCAGTTGGGTGCCCACTGTCGAAAGCCTTATCCACTACGCCAAAGTGCCGCGTTGTACGTATATGCTACTGTTTCAGAAGTCCCCAAACCCGCTCGATCAGTCATATTTCATACGAAATCCTGCCCTCGGTCTTCCATAGGCTCGACCGAAGCACAACATCCGCCCGTCTCGATCTTTATATCTCGCACCACAACGAAACAGGTCCACATTGGGTAATATTGGGTATATATCCGCGGTTTGTTTCAGAGTATTCTTTAGAGACTTTTTGGAGATTCATATATTCTCGCTATCTTCCAGCTATGTTATAAGCGGGATTATGAATGCGGTCCCTTTATCTGTGACCTTTCATAGTTATCGGCTCATGGTCAGTTGCACCTATCCCCCGATTTTCGTCTTCCCTCTCAAGCTATGCTTGTTAAGACGAAAATCTACGATTTTCGTCTTATGTCGGTGTGTTCGGTTTGTCTGTCTGTCTGTCTGTCTGTCTGTCTGTCTGTCGGAGCATTATCTGTCGAATGCCTAAAGATATCGTTCTCTTCTTTTACCAAAACATTCCGACAGCCAATCGACAGGTCAAGTTCGTGAATGGGCAATATAACTCAAAGGTCAAGGTCACGATGACGTCATACGTCCAAAACACATTTTCCGCTCTAGCTCTCTTAATATTGCAGTTAGAGAGCCGCAATTAGTGTCAAAATACTCAGCTCCTCAAAGTCTGTCTCGTTACTGACATCAGATTTGATGTAGGATGAAAAGTTTTCGCGCCACGGGCTCTTGAAAATTGACAACTTTGGATTTTTTTTTTTTTTTTACAAAGTTTGAGATATCGACTTCTCCTTCTGCATAGATAATGCCACGGCCTACCGTCAGACCAAGTTTGTAGATGGGCAATCTAGGTCAAAGGTCAAGGTCACAGGAATTTTTCACATTTCGCTTAACCATTGAAAGATAGGACCAAAAATCGGAAAAATCACTACTACTGTCTTAGTTTTCATCTAATGACGCTCACCATTATTTCTGTTATTGGGCCCATAGGTACGTTATATATCGCACCAAAATTGTAAAAATCGCCCGAATAGTTTTCCCGCTAAAAATTCCCAAAGTTTAACATGGGATCCTACGGCAGCATTTTGGCGGGAAAGTGGTCTCAATTTCTCCGTGAAGGGCACAAGTGAGACAAACGTCACCTGGCGTGATACATGACATTAGTAATTGGGCACGAATAACTATATTGGTCAAGGTCACGTTTCCAAGGTCAAGGTCGCAGCAAGGTCAAGGACACGAAACATGTGTTCCCGCGTAACTTCGTTAATATCGCGTCTAGAGATTCGTTGTTTGTTGGAGAGTATTCTGCGGAGAGAGGCGGACACGCATGACTGGCTCAAATGTTTCCGGATACTGAACGATTTTCGAGTAATCGGCCAATCTATATTCAGCGTACGTGTCAAGTGGCGTTTTGAACTTTGCAAGGCCATAACTCGGTTAATATTTGAGATAGGGAGCCCAGATTTGGCATGAATGGAGAGAGAAATGAGCTAGACTTATAAAAACCACCTCAGAAATGCTCTAGGACGCTTAGTTTGGCCGCTAGAGCGCTCACAAGAGGTGCACCCCCCTCCATGCCGACGCTCCCATTATGAGTCAACGGCGATATGGACCGGCACTCTTTCGGGGTTGCGATGGCCGCCGTTCGCTTAATAGCGACGCTAGAGAGTCGGGATTAGTTGCAAACGACGGGCAAACGTCGACTTAGATATGGAAACCGCCTTCACATTTTGCCTATCACGCATAGTTTTCCCGCTAAAAATTCCCAAAGTTTAACATGGGACCCTACGGGAGCATTTTGGCGGGAAAATGACCTCCCCAATTTCTCCATGAAGGGGACATCTCAGACAAACGACACCTTGCGTGAAACATGACAGTAGTATTTGGGCGGAAAGTACTATATTGATCAAGGTTACGCTTCCAAGGTCAAGGTCACGGCAATGTCAAGGTCACGGCAAGGTCAAGTTCAAGGTCACGAAATATGTTTTCGAGCGTAACTCCGTTAATATTGGGTCTACAGATCCACGGTTTGTTTCAGAATATTCTTCAGAGACAGGCGCAAAAGTAATGTGCCTTCAGATTTCACCTCACATTTATAGTTTTGGAATTATTGGATCATCAAATTGTAACCTAATAAAAATTACCTATATGTGGTGCAATATGTACCAATATTACTAATATCATGTATGCTAAATTCCAACGAAATCGAACCAGCAGTTTGGACGCAAAGAAATAATCAAACATTAACATGGCCAATCCCATTATAAAGATATGACGCGTGAGTACGCAATGACGTTTCGGCCTATCCCCCAATGTTGTCGCTAGCCCTTTGCAATTTTATTGTCAAAAAGGGACGCCAGCAGGCCGAATGTTTCATCAACCGAAATGTGTTTCCAGCATAAAAACGAAAAAATATTAATAATAGGTACCCAGTTGGGTGCCCACTGTCGAAAGCCTTATCCACTACGCCAAAGTGCCGCGTTGTACGTATATGCTACTGTTTCAGAAGTCCCCAAACCCGCTCGATCAGTCATATTTCATACGAAATCCTGCCCTCGGTCTTCCATAGGCTCGACCGAAGCACAACATCCGCCCGTCTCGATCTTTATATCTCGCACCACAACGAAACAGGTCCACATTGGGTAATATTGGGTATATATCCGCGGTTTGTTTCAGAGTATTCTTTAGAGACTTTTTGGAGATTCATATATTCTCGCTATCTTCCAGCTATGTTATAAGCGGGATTATGAATGCGGTCCCTTTATCTGTGACCTTTCATAGTTATCGGCTCATGGTCAGTTGCACCTATCCCCCGATTTTCGTCTTCCCTCTCAAGCTATGCTTGTTAAGACGAAAATCTACGATTTTCGTCTTATGTCGGTGTGTTCGGTTTGTCTGTCTGTCTGTCTGTCTGTCTGTCTGTCTGTCGGAGCATTATCTGTCGAATGCCTAAAGATATCGTTCTCTTCTTTTACCAAAACATTCCGACAGCCAATCGACAGGTCAAGTTCGTGAATGGGCAATATAACTCAAAGGTCAAGGTCACGATGACGTCATACGTCCAAAACACATTTTCCGCTCTAGCTCTCTTAATATTGCAGTTAGAGAGCCGCAATTAGTGTCAAAATACTCAGCTCCTCAAAGTCTTTCTCGTTACTGACATCAGATTTGATGTAGGATGAAAAGTTTTCGCGCCACGGGCTCTTGAAAATTGACAACTTTGGATTTTTTTTTTTTTTTTACAAAGTTTGAGATATCGACTTCTCCTTCTGCATAGATAATGCCACGGCCTACCGTCAGACCAAGTTTGTAGATGGGCAATCTAGGTCAAAGGTCAAGGTCACAGGAATTTTTCACATTTCGCTTAACCATTGAAAGATAGGACCAAAAATCGGAAAAATCACTACTACTGTCTTAGTTTTCATCTAATGACGCTCACCATTATTTCTGTTATTGGGCCCATAGGTACGTTATATATCGCACCAAAATTGTAAAAATCGCCCGAATAGTTTTCCCGCTAAAAATTCCCAAAGTTTAACATGGGATCCTACGGCAGCATTTTGGCGGGAAAGTGGTCTCAATTTCTCCGTGAAGGGCACAAGTGAGACAAACGTCACCTGGCGTGATACATGACATTAGTAATTGGGCACGAATAACTATATTGGTCAAGGTCACGTTTCCAAGGTCAAGGTCGCAGCAAGGTCAAGGACACGAAACATGTGTTCCCGCGTAACTTCGTTAATATCGCGTCTAGAGATTCGTTGTTTGTTGGAGAGTATTCTGCGGAGAGAGGCGGACACGCATGACTGGCTCAAATGTTTCCGGATACTGAACGATTTTCGAGTAATCGGCCAATCTATATTCAGCGTACGTGTCAAGTGGCGTTTTGAACTTTGCAAGGCCATAACTCGGTTAATATTTGAGATAGGGAGCCCAGATTTGGCATGAATGGAGAGAGAAATGAGCTAGACTTATAAAAACCACCTCAGAAATGCTCTAGGACGCTTAGTTTGGCCGCTAGAGCGCTCACAAGAGGTGCACCCCCCTCCATGCCGACGCTCCCATTATGAGTCAACGGCGATATGGACCGGCACTCTTTCGGGGTTGCGATGGCCGCCGTTCGCTTAATAGCGACGCTAGAGAGTCGGGATTAGTTGCAAACGACGGGCAAACGTCGACTTGGATATGGAAACCGCCTTCACATTTTGCCTATCACGCATAGTTTTCCCGCTAAAAATTCCCAAAGTTTAACATGGGACCCTACGGGAGCATTTTGGCGGGAAAATGACCTCCCCAATTTCTCCATGAAGGGGACATCTCAGACAAACGACACCTTGCGTGAAACATGACAGTAGTATTTGGGCGGAAAGTACTATATTGATCAAGGTTACGCTTCCAAGGTCAAGGTCACGGCAATGTCAAGGTCACGGCAAGGTCAAGTTCAAGGTCACGAAACATGTTTTCGAGCGTAACTCCGTTAATATTGGGTCTACAGATCCACGGTTTGTTTCAGAATATTCTTCAGAGACAGGCGCAAAAGTAATGTGCCTTCAGATTTCACCTCACATTTATAGTTTTGGAATTATTGGATCATCAAATTGTAACCTAATAAAAATTACCTATATGTGGTGCAATATGTACCAATATTACTAATATCATGTATGCTAAATTCCAACGAAATCGAACCAGCAGTTTGGACGCAAAGAAATAATCAAACATTAACATGGCCAATCCCATTATAAAGATATGACGCGTGAGTACGCAATGACGTTTCGGCCTATCCCCCAATGTTGTCGCTAGCCCTTTGCAATTTTATTGTCAAAAAGGGACGCCAGCAGGCCGAATGTTTCATCAACCGAAATGTGTTTCCAGCATAAAAACGAAAAAATATTAATAATAGGTACCCAGTTGGGTGCCCACTGTCGAAAGCCTTATCCACTACGCCAAAGTGCCGCGTTGTACGTATATGCTACTGTTTCAGAAGTCCCCAAACCCGCTCGATCAGTCATATTTCATACGAAATCCTGCCCTCGGTCTTCCATAGGCTCGACCGAAGCACAACATCCGCCCGTCTCGATCTTTATATCTCGCACCACAACGAAACAGGTCCACATTGGGTAATATTGGGTATATATCCGCGGTTTGTTTCAGAGTATTCTTTAGAGACTTTTTGGAGATTCATATATTCTCGCTATCTTCCAGCTATGTTATAAGCGGGATTATGAATGCGGTCCCTTTATCTGTGACCTTTCATAGTTATCGGCTCATGGTCAGTTGCACCTATCCCCCGATTTTCGTCTTCCCTCTCAAGCTATGCTTGTTAAGACGAAAATCTACGATTTTCGTCTTATGTCGGTGTGTTCGGTTTGTCTGTCTGTCTGTCTGTCTGTCTGTCTGTCTGTCGGAGCATTATCTGTCGAATGCCTAAAGATATCGTTCTCTTCTTTTACCAAAACATTCCGACAGCCAATCGACAGGTCAAGTTCGTGAATGGGCAATATAACTCAAAGGTCAAGGTCACGATGACGTCATACGTCCAAAACACATTTTCCGCTCTAGCTCTCTTAATATTGCAGTTAGAGAGCCGCAATTAGTGTCAAAATACTCAGCTCCTCAAAGTCTTTCTCGTTACTGACATCAGATTTGATGTAGGATGAAAAGTTTTCGCGCCACGGGCTCTTGAAAATTGACAACTTTGGATTTTTTTTTTTTTTTTACAAAGTTTGAGATATCGACTTCTCCTTCTGCATAGATAATGCCACGGCCTACCGTCAGACCAAGTTTGTAGATGGGCAATCTAGGTCAAAGGTCAAGGTCACAGGAATTTTTCACATTTCGCTTAACCATTGAAAGATAGGACCAAAAATCGGAAAAATCACTACTACTGTCTTAGTTTTCATCTAATGACGCTCACCATTATTTCTGTTATTGGGCCCATAGGTACGTTATATATCGCACCAAAATTGTAAAAATCGCCCGAATAGTTTTCCCGCTAAAAATTCCCAAAGTTTAACATGGGATCCTACGGCAGCATTTTGGCGGGAAAGTGGTCTCAATTTCTCCGTGAAGGGCACAAGTGAGACAAACGTCACCTGGCGTGATACATGACATTAGTAATTGGGCACGAATAACTATATTGGTCAAGGTCACGTTTCCAAGGTCAAGGTCGCAGCAAGGTCAAGGACACGAAACATGTGTTCCCGCGTAACTTCGTTAATATCGCGTCTAGAGATTCGTTGTTTGTTGGAGAGTATTCTGCGGAGAGAGGCGGACACGCATGACTGGCTCAAATGTTTCCGGATACTGAACGATTTTCGAGTAATCGGCCAATCTATATTCAGCGTACGTGTCAAGTGGCGTTTTGAACTTTGCAAGGCCATAACTCGGTTAATATTTGAGATAGGGAGCCCAGATTTGGCATGAATGGAGAGAGAAATGAGCTAGACTTATAAAAACCACCTCAGAAATGCTCTAGGACGCTTAGTTTGGCCGCTAGAGCGCTCACAAGAGGTGCACCCCCCTCCATGCCGACGCTCCCATTATGAGTCAACGGCGATATGGACCGGCACTCTTTCGGGGTTGCGATGGCCGCCGTTCGCTTAATAGCGACGCTAGAGAGTCGGGATTAGTTGCAAACGACGGGCAAACGTCGACTTGGATATGGAAACCGCCTTCACATTTTGCCTATCACGCATAGTTTTCCCGCTAAAAATTCCCAAAGTTTAACATGGGACCCTACGGGAGCATTTTGGCGGGAAAATGACCTCCCCAATTTCTCCATGAAGGGGACATCTCAGACAAACGACACCTTGCGTGAAACATGACAGTAGTATTTGGGCGGAAAGTACTATATTGATCAAGGTTACGCTTCCAAGGTCAAGGTCACGGCAATGTCAAGGTCACGGCAAGGTCAAGTTCAAGGTCACGAAACATGTTTTCGAGCGTAACTCCGTTAATATTGGGTCTACAGATCCACGGTTTGTTTCAGAATATTCTTCAGAGACAGGCGCAAAAGTAATGTGCCTTCAGATTTCACCTCACATTTATAGTTTTGGAATTATTGGATCATCAAATTGTAACCTAATAAAAATTACCTATATGTGGTGCAATATGTACCAATATTACTAATATCATGTATGCTAAATTCCAACGAAATCGAACCAGCAGTTTGGACGCAAAGAAATAATCAAACATTAACATGGCCAATCCCATTATAAAGATATGACGCGTGAGTACGCAATGACGTTTCGGCCTATCCCCCAATGTTGTCGCTAGCCCTTTGCAATTTTATTGTCAAAAAGGGACGCCAGCAGGCCGAATGTTTCATCAACCGAAATGTGTTTCCAGCATAAAAACGAAAAAATATTAATAATAGGTACCCAGTTGGGTGCCCACTGTCGAAAGCCTTATCCACTACGCCAAAGTGCCGCGTTGTACGTATATGCTACTGTTTCAGAAGTCCCCAAACCCGCTCGATCAGTCATATTTCATACGAAATCCTGCCCTCGGTCTTCCATAGGCTCGACCGAAGCACAACATCCGCCCGTCTCGATCTTTATATCTCGCACCACAACGAAACAGGTCCACATTGGGTAATATTGGGTATATATCCGCGGTTTGTTTCAGAGTATTCTTTAGAGACTTTTTGGAGATTCATATATTCTCGCTATCTTCCAGCTATGTTATAAGCGGGATTATGAATGCGGTCCCTTTATCTGTGACCTTTCATAGTTATCGGCTCATGGTCAGTTGCACCTATCCCCCGATTTTCGTCTTCCCTCTCAAGCTATGCTTGTTAAGACGAAAATCTACGATTTTCGTCTTATGTCGGTGTGTTCGGTTTGTCTGTCTGTCTGTCTGTCTGTCTGTCTGTCTGTCGGAGCATTATCTGTCGAATGCCTAAAGATATCGTTCTCTTCTTTTACCAAAACATTCCGACAGCCAATCGACAGGTCAAGTTCGTGAATGGGCAATATAACTCAAAGGTCAAGGTCACGATGACGTCATACGTCCAAAACACATTTTCCGCTCTAGCTCTCTTAATATTGCAGTTAGAGAGCCGCAATTAGTGTCAAAATACTCAGCTCCTCAAAGTCTTTCTCGTTACTGACATCAGATTTGATGTAGGATGAAAAGTTTTCGCGCCACGGGCTCTTGAAAATTGACAACTTTGGATTTTTTTTTTTTTTTTACAAAGTTTGAGATATCGACTTCTCCTTCTGCATAGATAATGCCACGGCCTACCGTCAGACCAAGTTTGTAGATGGGCAATCTAGGTCAAAGGTCAAGGTCACAGGAATTTTTCACATTTCGCTTAACCATTGAAAGATAGGACCAAAAATCGGAAAAATCACTACTACTGTCTTAGTTTTCATCTAATGACGCTCACCATTATTTCTGTTATTGGGCCCATAGGTACGTTATATATCGCATCAAAATTGTAAAAATCGCCCGAATAGTTTTCCCGCTAAAAATTCCCAAAGTCTAACATGGGATCCTACGGCAGCATTTTGGCGGGAAAGTGGTCTCAATTTCTCCGTGAAGGGCACAAGTGAGACAAACGTCACCTGGCGTGATACATGACATTAGTAATTGGGCACGAATAACTATATTGGTCAAGGTCACGCTTCCAAGGTCAAGGTCGCAGCAAGGTCAAGGACACGAAACCTGTGTTCCCGCGTAACTTCGTTAATATCGCGTCTAGAGATTCGTTGTTTGTTGGAGAGTATTCTGCGGAGAGAGGCGGACACGCATGACTGGCTCAAATGTTCCGGATACTGAACGATTTTCGAGTAATCGGCCAATCTATATTCAGCGTACGTGTCAAGTGGCGTTTTGAACTTTGCAAGGCCATAACTCGGTTAATATTTGAGATAGGGAGCCCAGATTTGGCATGAATGGAGAGAGAAATGTGAGCTAGACTTATCAAAAACCACCTCAGAAATGCTCTAGGACGCTTAGTTTGGCCGCTAGAGCGCTCACAAGAGGTGCACCCCCCTCCATGCCGACGCTCCCATTATGAGTCAACGGCGATATGGACCGGCACTCTTTCGGGGTTGCGATGGCCGCCGTTCGCTTAATAGCGACGCTAGAGAGTCTGGATTAGTTGCAAACGACGGGCAAATGTCGACTTGGATATGGAAACCGCCTTCACATTTTGCCTATCACGCATAGTTTACCGCTAAAAATTCCCAAAGTTTAACATGGGACCCTACGGGAGCATTTTGGCGGGAAAATGACCTCCCCAATTTCTCCATGAAGGGGACATCTCAGACAAACAACACCTTGCGTGAAACATGACAGTAGTATTTGGGCGGAAAGTACTATATTGATCAAGGTTACGCTTCCAAGGTCAAGGTCACGGCAAGGTCATGGTCATGAAACATGTTTTCCCGCGTAACTCAGTTAATATTGGGTCTAGAGATCCGCGGTTTGTTTCAAAGTATTCTTCAGAGACAGGCCCGAAAGTTGTGTGCCTTCGGATTTCACCTCACATTTATAGTTTTTGAGTTGGATGATCAATTGTAACCCAAGAAAAATTATACAAAATTGCGGTGACCACATGCATGCAGGTAGATACCTACATGTGGTGGAATATGGACCAATATTACTAACATCATGTGTGCCAAATGCCATGGAAATGGAACCAGTAGTTTGAACGCAAAGAAATATTATCCCATTATAAAGACTCGATTCCGCCACTTGAAGACGGATCGAGACGTTTCGGCCTATATAACCCAATATTGTCACTAGTCCTTTGCAATTCTATGTTCAAAAACTGACGCCCGCGGGCCGAATGTTTCTTTTATATCAACCGAAATGTGTTTCCAGCATAAAAACGAAAAAATATTAATAATAGGTACCCAGTTGGGTTTGAACACCCAACCTTCATGCCCACTGTCGAAAGCCTTATCCACTACGCCAAAGTGCCGCGTTGTACGTATATGCTACTGTTTCAGAAGTCCCCAAACCCGCTCGATCAGTCATATTTCATACGAAATCCTGCCCTCGGTCTTCCATAGGCTCGACCGAAGCACAACATCCGCCCGTCTCGATCTTTATATCTCGCACCACAACGAAACAGGTCCACATTGGGTAATATTGGGTATATATCCGCGGTTTGTTTCAGAGTATTCTTTAGAGACTTTTTGGAGATTCATATATTCTCGCTATCTTCCAGCTATGTTATAAGCGGGATTATGAATGCGGCCCCTTTATCTGTGACCTTTCATAGTTATCGGCTCATGGTCAGTTGCACCTATCCCCCGATTTTCGTCTTTCCTCTCAAGCTATGCTTGACAAATTCTAGTCTGTGTGTGTGTCTGTCTGTCTGTCTGTCGGAGCATTATCTGTCGAATGACTAAAGATATCGTTCTCTTCTTTTACCAAAACATTCCGGCAGCCAATCGACAGGTCAAGTTCGTAGATGGGCAATATAACTCAAAGGTCAACGTCACGATGACGTCATACGTCCAAAACACATTTTCCGCTCTAGCTCTCTTAACATTGCAGCTAGAGAGCTGCAATTAGTGTCAGAATACTCAGCTCCTCAAAGTCTTTCTCGTTACTGACATCAGATTTGATGTAGGATGAAAAGTTTTCGCGCCACGGGCTCTTGAAAATTGACAACTTTGGATTTTTTTTTTTTTTTTACAAAGTTTGAGATATCGACTTCTCCTTCTGCATAGATAATGCCACGGCCTACCGTCAGACCAAGTTTGTAGATGGGCAATCTAGGTCAAAGGTCAAGGTCACAGGAATTTTTCACATTTCGCTTAACCATTGAAAGATAGGACCAAAAATCGGAAAAATCACTACTACTGTCTTAGTTTTCATCTAATGACGCTCACCATTATTTCTGTTATTGGGCCCATAGGTACGTTATATATCGCACCAAAATTGTAAAAATCGCCCGAATAGTTTTCCCGCTAAAAATTCCCAAAGTTTAACATGGGATCCTACGGCAGCATTTTGGCGGGAAAGTGGTCTCAATTTCTCCGTGAAGGGCACAAGTGAGACAAACGTCACCTGGCGTGATACATGACATTAGTAATTGGGCACGAATAACTATATTGGTCAAGGTCACGTTTCCAAGGTCAAGGTCGCAGCAAGGTCAAGGACACGAAACATGTGTTCCCGCGTAACTTCGTTAATATCGCGTCTAGAGATTCGTTGTTTGTTGGAGAGTATTCTGCGGAGAGAGGCGGACACGCATGACTGGCTCAAATGTTTCCGGATACTGAACGATTTTCGAGTAATCGGCCAATCTATATTCAGCGTACGTGTCAAGTGGCGTTTTGAACTTTGCAAGGCCATAACTCGGTTAATATTTGAGATAGGGAGCCCAGATTTGGCATGAATGGAGAGAGAAATGAGCTAGACTTATAAAAACCACCTCAGAAATGCTCTAGGACGCTTAGTTTGGCCGCTAGAGCGCTCACAAGAGGTGCACCCCCCTCCATGCCGACGCTCCCATTATGAGTCAACGGCGATATGGACCGGCACTCTTTCGGGGTTGCGATGGCCGCCGTTCGCTTAATAGCGACGCTAGAGAGTCGGGATTAGTTGCAAACGACGGGCAAACGTCGACTTGGATATGGAAACCGCCTTCACATTTTGCCTATCACGCATAGTTTTCCCGCTAAAAATTCCCAAAGTTTAACATGGGACCCTACGGGAGCATTTTGGCGGGAAAATGACCTCCCCAATTTCTCCATGAAGGGGACATCTCAGACAAACGACACCTTGCGTGAAACATGACAGTAGTATTTGGGCGGAAAGTACTATATTGATCAAGGTTACGCTTCCAAGGTCAAGGTCACGGCAATGTCAAGGTCACGGCAAGGTCAAGTTCAAGGTCACGAAACATGTTTTCGAGCGTAACTCCGTTAATATTGGGTCTACAGATCCACGGTTTGTTTCAGAATATTCTTCAGAGACAGGCGCAAAAGTAATGTGCCTTCAGATTTCACCTCACATTTATAGTTTTGGAATTATTGGATCATCAAATTGTAACCTAATAAAAATTACCTATATGTGGTGCAATATGTACCAATATTACTAATATCATGTATGCTAAATTCCAACGAAATCGAACCAGCAGTTTGGACGCAAAGAAATAATCAAACATTAACATGGCCAATCCCATTATAAAGATATGACGCGTGAGTACGCAATGACGTTTCGGCCTATCCCCCAATGTTGTCGCTAGCCCTTTGCAATTTTATTGTCAAAAAGGGACGCCAGCAGGCCGAATGTTTCATCAACCGAAATGTGTTTCCAGCATAAAAACGAAAAAATATTAATAATAGGTACCCAGTTGGGTGCCCACTGTCGAAAGCCTTATCCACTACGCCAAAGTGCCGCGTTGTACGTATATGCTACTGTTTCAGAAGTCCCCAAACCCGCTCGATCAGTCATATTTCATACGAAATCCTGCCCTCGGTCTTCCATAGGCTCGACCGAAGCACAACATCCGCCCGTCTCGATCTTTATATCTCGCACCACAACGAAACAGGTCCACATTGGGTAATATTGGGTATATATCCGCGGTTTGTTTCAGAGTATTCTTTAGAGACTTTTTGGAGATTCATATATTCTCGCTATCTTCCAGCTATGTTATAAGCGGGATTATGAATGCGGTCCCTTTATCTGTGACCTTTCATAGTTATCGGCTCATGGTCAGTTGCACCTATCCCCCGATTTTCGTCTTCCCTCTCAAGCTATGCTTGTTAAGACGAAAATCTACGATTTTCGTCTTATGTCGGTGTGTTCGGTTTGTCTGTCTGTCTGTCTGTCTGTCTGTCTGTCTGTCGGAGCATTATCTGTCGAATGCCTAAAGATATCGTTCTCTTCTTTTACCAAAACATTCCGACAGCCAATCGACAGGTCAAGTTCGTGAATGGGCAATATAACTCAAAGGTCAAGGTCACGATGACGTCATACGTCCAAAACACATTTTCCGCTCTAGCTCTCTTAATATTGCAGTTAGAGAGCCGCAATTAGTGTCAAAATACTCAGCTCCTCAAAGTCTTTCTCGTTACTGACATCAGATTTGATGTAGGATGAAAAGTTTTCGCGCCACGGGCTCTTGAAAATTGACAACTTTGGATTTTTTTTTTTTTTTTACAAAGTTTGAGATATCGACTTCTCCTTCTGCATAGATAATGCCACGGCCTACCGTCAGACCAAGTTTGTAGATGGGCAATCTAGGTCAAAGGTCAAGGTCACAGGAATTTTTCACATTTCGCTTAACCATTGAAAGATAGGACCAAAAATCGGAAAAATCACTACTACTGTCTTAGTTTTCATCTAATGACGCTCACCATTATTTCTGTTATTGGGCCCATAGGTACGTTATATATCGCACCAAAATTGTAAAAATCGCCCGAATAGTTTTCCCGCTAAAAATTCCCAAAGTTTAACATGGGATCCTACGGCAGCATTTTGGCGGGAAAGTGGTCTCAATTTCTCCGTGAAGGGCACAAGTGAGACAAACGTCACCTGGCGTGATACATGACATTAGTAATTGGGCACGAATAACTATATTGGTCAAGGTCACGTTTCCAAGGTCAAGGTCGCAGCAAGGTCAAGGACACGAAACATGTGTTCCCGCGTAACTTCGTTAATATCGCGTCTAGAGATTCGTTGTTTGTTGGAGAGTATTCTGCGGAGAGAGGCGGACACGCATGACTGGCTCAAATGTTTCCGGATACTGAACGATTTTCGAGTAATCGGCCAATCTATATTCAGCGTACGTGTCAAGTGGCGTTTTGAACTTTGCAAGGCCATAACTCGGTTAATATTTGAGATAGGGAGCCCAGATTTGGCATGAATGGAGAGAGAAATGAGCTAGACTTATAAAAACCACCTCAGAAATGCTCTAGGACGCTTAGTTTGGCCGCTAGAGCGCTCACAAGAGGTGCACCCCCCTCCATGCCGACGCTCCCATTATGAGTCAACGGCGATATGGACCGGCACTCTTTCGGGGTTGCGATGGCCGCCGTTCGCTTAATAGCGACGCTAGAGAGTCGGGATTAGTTGCAAACGACGGGCAAACGTCGACTTGGATATGGAAACCGCCTTCACATTTTGCCTATCACGCATAGTTTTCCCGCTAAAAATTCCCAAAGTTTAACATGGGACCCTACGGGAGCATTTTGGCGGGAAAATGACCTCCCCAATTTCTCCATGAAGGGGACATCTCAGACAAACGACACCTTGCGTGAAACATGACAGTAGTATTTGGGCGGAAAGTACTATATTGATCAAGGTTACGCTTCCAAGGTCAAGGTCACGGCAATGTCAAGGTCACGGCAAGGTCAAGTTCAAGGTCACGAAACATGTTTTCGAGCGTAACTCCGTTAATATTGGGTCTACAGATCCACGGTTTGTTTCAGAATATTCTTCAGAGACAGGCGCAAAAGTAATGTGCCTTCAGATTTCACCTCACATTTATAGTTTTGGAATTATTGGATCATCAAATTGTAACCTAATAAAAATTACCTATATGTGGTGCAATATGTACCAATATTACTAATATCATGTATGCTAAATTCCAACGAAATCGAACCAGCAGTTTGGACGCAAAGAAATAATCAAACATTAACATGGCCAATCCCATTATAAAGATATGACGCGTGAGTACGCAATGACGTTTCGGCCTATCCCCCAATGTTGTCGCTAGCCCTTTGCAATTTTATTGTCAAAAAGGGACGCCAGCAGGCCGAATGTTTCATCAACCGAAATGTGTTTCCAGCATAAAAACGAAAAAATATTAATAATAGGTACCCAGTTGGGTGCCCACTGTCGAAAGCCTTATCCACTACGCCAAAGTGCCGCGTTGTACGTATATGCTACTGTTTCAGAAGTCCCCAAACCCGCTCGATCAGTCATATTTCATACGAAATCCTGCCCTCGGTCTTCCATAGGCTCGACCGAAGCACAACATCCGCCCGTCTCGATCTTTATATCTCGCACCACAACGAAACAGGTCCACATTGGGTAATATTGGGTATATATCCGCGGTTTGTTTCAGAGTATTCTTTAGAGACTTTTTGGAGATTCATATATTCTCGCTATCTTCCAGCTATGTTATAAGCGGGATTATGAATGCGGTCCCTTTATCTGTGACCTTTCATAGTTATCGGCTCATGGTCAGTTGCACCTATCCCCCGATTTTCGTCTTCCCTCTCAAGCTATGCTTGTTAAGACGAAAATCTACGATTTTCGTCTTATGTCGGTGTGTTCGGTTTGTCTGTCTGTCTGTCTGTCTGTCTGTCTGTCTGTCGGAGCATTATCTGTCGAATGCCTAAAGATATCGTTCTCTTCTTTTACCAAAACATTCCGACAGCCAATCGACAGGTCAAGTTCGTGAATGGGCAATATAACTCAAAGGTCAAGGTCACGATGACGTCATACGTCCAAAACACATTTTCCGCTCTAGCTCTCTTAATATTGCAGTTAGAGAGCCGCAATTAGTGTCAAAATACTCAGCTCCTCAAAGTCTTTCTCGTTATTGACATCAGATTTGATGTAGGATGAAAAGTTTTCGCGCCACGGGCTCTTGAAAATTGACAACTTTGGATTTTTTTTTTTTTTTTACAAAGTTTGAGATATCGACTTCTCCTTCTGCATAGATAATGCCACGGCCTACCGTCAGACCAAGTTTGTAGATGGGCAATCTAGGTCAAAGGTCAAGGTCACAGGAATTTTTCACATTTCGCTTAACCATTGAAAGATAGGACCAAAAATCGGAAAAATCACTACTACTGTCTTAGTTTTCATCTAATGACGCTCACCATTATTTCTGTTATTGGGCCCATAGGTACGTTATATATCGCATCAAAATTGTAAAAATCGCCCGAATAGTTTTCCCGCTAAAAATTCCCAAAGTCTAACATGGGATCCTACGGCAGCATTTTGGCGGGAAAGTGGTCTCAATTTCTCCGTGAAGGGCACAAGTGAGACAAACGTCACCTGGCGTGATACATGACATTAGTAATTGGGCACGAATAACTATATTGGTCAAGGTCACGCTTCCAAGGTCAAGGTCGCAGCAAGGTCAAGGACACGAAACCTGTGTTCCCGCGTAACTTCGTTAATATCGCGTCTAGAGATTCGTTGTTTGTTGGAGAGTATTCTGCGGAGAGAGGCGGACACGCATGACTGGCTCAAATGTTCCGGATACTGAACGATTTTCGAGTAATCGGCCAATCTATATTCAGCGTACGTGTCAAGTGGCGTTTTGAACTTTGCAAGGCCATAACTCGGTTAATATTTGAGATAGGGAGCCCAGATTTGGCATGAATGGAGAGAGAAATGTGAGCTAGACTTATGAAAACCACCTCAGAAATGCTCTAGGACGCTTAGTTTGGCCGCTAGAGCGCTCACAAGAGGTGCACCCCCCTCCATGCCGACGCTCCCATTATGAGTCAACGGCGATATGGACCGGCACTCTTTCGGGGTTGCGATGGCCGCCGTTCGCTTAATAGCGACGCTAGAGAGTCTGGATTAGTTGCAAACGACGGGCAAATGTCGACTTGGATATGGAAACCGCCTTCACATTTTGCCTATCACGCATAGTTTACCGCTAAAAATTCCCAAAGTTTAACATGGGACCCTACGGGAGCATTTTGGCGGGAAAATGACCTCCCCAATTTCTCCATGAAGGGGACATCTCAGACAAACAACACCTTGCGTGAAACATGACAGTAGTATTTGGGCGGAAAGTACTATATTGATCAAGGTTACGCTTCCAAGGTCAAGGTCACGGCAAGGTCATGGTCATGAAACATGTTTTCCCGCGTAACTCAGTTAATATTGGGTCTAGAGATCCGCGGTTTGTTTCAAAGTATTCTTCAGAGACAGGCCCGAAAGTTGTGTGCCTTCGGATTTCACCTCACATTTATAGTTTTTGAGTTGGATGATCAATTGTAACCCAAGAAAAATTATACAAAATTGCGGTGACCACATGCATGCAGGTAGATACCTACATGTGGTGGAATATGGACCAATATTACTAACATCATGTGTGCCAAATGCCATGGAAATGGAACCAGTAGTTTGAACGCAAAGAAATATTATCCCATTATAAAGACTCGATTCCGCCACTTGAAGACGGATCGAGACGTTTCGGCCTATATAACCCAATATTGTCACTAGTCCTTTGCAATTCTATGTTCAAAAACTGACGCCCGCGGGCCGAATGTTTCTTTTATATCAACCGAAATGTGTTTCCAGCATAAAAACGAAAAAATATTAATAATAGGTACCCAGTTGGGTTTGAACACCCAACCTTCATGCCCACTGTCGAAAGCCTTATCCACTACGCCAAAGTGCCGCGTTGTACGTATATGCTACTGTTTCAGAAGTCCCCAAACCCGCTCGATCAGTCATATTTCATACGAAATCCTGCCCTCGGTCTTCCATAGGCTCGACCGAAGCACAACATCCGCCCGTCTCGATCTTTATATCTCGCACCACAACGAAACAGGTCCACATTGGGTAATATTGGGTATATATCCGCGGTTTGTTTCAGAGTATTCTTTAGAGACTTTTTGGAGATTCATATATTCTCGCTATCTTCCAGCTATGTTATAAGCGGGATTATGAATGCGGCCCCTTTATCTGTGACCTTTCATAGTTATCGGCTCATGGTCAGTTGCACCTATCCCCCGATTTTCGTCTTTCCTCTCAAGCTATGCTTGACAAATTCTAGTCTGTGTGTGTGTCTGTCTGTCTGTCTGTCGGAGCATTATCTGTCGAATGCCTAAAGATATCGTTCTCTTCTTTTACCAAAACATTCCGACAGCCAATCGACAGGTCAAGTTCGTGAATGGGCAATATAACTCAAAGGTCAAGGTCACGATGACGTCATACGTCCAAAACACATTTTCCGCTCTAGCTCTCTTAATATTGCAGTTAGAGAGCCGCAATTAGTGTCAAAATACTCAGCTCCTCAAAGTCTTTCTCGTTATTGACATCAGATTTGATGTAGGATGAAAAGTTTTCGCGCCACGGGCTCTTGAAAATTGACAACTTTGGATTTTTTTTTTTTTTTTACAAAGTTTGAGATATCGACTTCTCCTTCTGCATAGATAATGCCACGGCCTACCGTCAGACCAAGTTTGTAGATGGGCAATCTAGGTCAAAGGTCAAGGTCACAGGAATTTTTCACATTTCGCTTAACCATTGAAAGATAGGACCAAAAATCGGAAAAATCACTACTACTGTCTTAGTTTTCATCTAATGACGCTCACCATTATTTCTGTTATTGGGCCCATAGGTACGTTATATATCGCATCAAAATTGTAAAAATCGCCCGAATAGTTTTCCCGCTAAAAATTCCCAAAGTCTAACATGGGATCCTACGGCAGCATTTTGGCGGGAAAGTGGTCTCAATTTCTCCGTGAAGGGCACAAGTGAGACAAACGTCACCTGGCGTGATACATGACATTAGTAATTGGGCACGAATAACTATATTGGTCAAGGTCACGCTTCCAAGGTCAAGGTCGCAGCAAGGTCAAGGACACGAAACCTGTGTTCCCGCGTAACTTCGTTAATATCGCGTCTAGAGATTCGTTGTTTGTTGGAGAGTATTCTGCGGAGAGAGGCGGACACGCATGACTGGCTCAAATGTTCCGGATACTGAACGATTTTCGAGTAATCGGCCAATCTATATTCAGCGTACGTGTCAAGTGGCGTTTTGAACTTTGCAAGGCCATAACTCGGTTAATATTTGAGATAGGGAGCCCAGATTTGGCATGAATGGAGAGAGAAATGTGAGCTAGACTTATGAAAACCACCTCAGAAATGCTCTAGGACGCTTAGTTTGGCCGCTAGAGCGCTCACAAGAGGTGCACCCCCCTCCATGCCGACGCTCCCATTATGAGTCAACGGCGATATGGACCGGCACTCTTTCGGGGTTGCGATGGCCGCCGTTCGCTTAATAGCGACGCTAGAGAGTCTGGATTAGTTGCAAACGACGGGCAAATGTCGACTTGGATATGGAAACCGCCTTCACATTTTGCCTATCACGCATAGTTTACCGCTAAAAATTCCCAAAGTTTAACATGGGACCCTACGGGAGCATTTTGGCGGGAAAATGACCTCCCCAATTTCTCCATGAAGGGGACATCTCAGACAAACAACACCTTGCGTGAAACATGACAGTAGTATTTGGGCGGAAAGTACTATATTGATCAAGGTTACGCTTCCAAGGTCAAGGTCACGGCAAGGTCATGGTCATGAAACATGTTTTCCCGCGTAACTCAGTTAATATTGGGTCTAGAGATCCGCGGTTTGTTTCAAAGTATTCTTCAGAGACAGGCCCGAAAGTTGTGTGCCTTCGGATTTCACCTCACATTTATAGTTTTTGAGTTGGATGATCAATTGTAACCCAAGAAAAATTATACAAAATTGCGGTGACCACATGCATGCAGGTAGATACCTACATGTGGTGGAATATGGACCAATATTACTAACATCATGTGTGCCAAATGCCATGGAAATGGAACCAGTAGTTTGAACGCAAAGAAATATTATCCCATTATAAAGACTCGATTCCGCCACTTGAAGACGGATCGAGACGTTTCGGCCTATATAACCCAATATTGTCACTAGTCCTTTGCAATTCTATGTTCAAAAACTGACGCCCGCGGGCCGAATGTTTCTTTTATATCAACCGAAATGTGTTTCCAGCATAAAAACGAAAAAATATTAATAATAGGTACCCAGTTGGGTTTGAACACCCAACCTTCATGCCCACTGTCGAAAGCCTTATCCACTACGCCAAAGTGCCGCGTTGTACGTATATGCTACTGTTTCAGAAGTCCCCAAACCCGCTCGATCAGTCATATTTCATACGAAATCCTGCCCTCGGTCTTCCATAGGCTCGACCGAAGCACAACATCCGCCCGTCTCGATCTTTATATCTCGCACCACAACGAAACAGGTCCACATTGGGTAATATTGGGTATATATCCGCGGTTTGTTTCAGAGTATTCTTTAGAGACTTTTTGGAGATTCATATATTCTCGCTATCTTCCAGCTATGTTATAAGCGGGATTATGAATGCGGCCCCTTTATCTGTGACCTTTCATAGTTATCGGCTCATGGTCAGTTGCACCTATCCCCCGATTTTCGTCTTTCCTCTCAAGCTATGCTTGACAAATTCTAGTCTGTGTGTGTGTCTGTCTGTCTGTCTGTCGGAGCATTATCTGTCGAATGCCTAAAGATATCGTTCTCTTCTTTTACCAAAACATTCCGACAGCCAATCGACAGGTCAAGTTCGTGAATGGGCAATATAACTCAAAGGTCAAGGTCACGATGACGTCATACGTCCAAAACACATTTTCCGCTCTAGCTCTCTTAATATTGCAGTTAGAGAGCCGCAATTAGTGTCAAAATACTCAGCTCCTCAAAGTCTTTCTCGTTATTGACATCAGATTTGATGTAGGATGAAAAGTTTTCGCGCCACGGGCTCTTGAAAATTGACAACTTTGGATTTTTTTTTTTTTTTTACAAAGTTTGAGATATCGACTTCTCCTTCTGCATAGATAATGCCACGGCCTACCGTCAGACCAAGTTTGTAGATGGGCAATCTAGGTCAAAGGTCAAGGTCACAGGAATTTTTCACATTTCGCTTAACCATTGAAAGATAGGACCAAAAATCGGAAAAATCACTACTACTGTCTTAGTTTTCATCTAATGACGCTCACCATTATTTCTGTTATTGGGCCCATAGGTACGTTATATATCGCATCAAAATTGTAAAAATCGCCCGAATAGTTTTCCCGCTAAAAATTCCCAAAGTCTAACATGGGATCCTACGGCAGCATTTTGGCGGGAAAGTGGTCTCAATTTCTCCGTGAAGGGCACAAGTGAGACAAACGTCACCTGGCGTGATACATGACATTAGTAATTGGGCACGAATAACTATATTGGTCAAGGTCACGCTTCCAAGGTCAAGGTCGCAGCAAGGTCAAGGACACGAAACCTGTGTTCCCGCGTAACTTCGTTAATATCGCGTCTAGAGATTCGTTGTTTGTTGGAGAGTATTCTGCGGAGAGAGGCGGACACGCATGACTGGCTCAAATGTTCCGGATACTGAACGATTTTCGAGTAATCGGCCAATCTATATTCAGCGTACGTGTCAAGTGGCGTTTTGAACTTTGCAAGGCCATAACTCGGTTAATATTTGAGATAGGGAGCCCAGATTTGGCATGAATGGAGAGAGAAATGTGAGCTAGACTTATGAAAACCACCTCAGAAATGCTCTAGGACGCTTAGTTTGGCCGCTAGAGCGCTCACAAGAGGTGCACCCCCCTCCATGCCGACGCTCCCATTATGAGTCAACGGCGATATGGACCGGCACTCTTTCGGGGTTGCGATGGCCGCCGTTCGCTTAATAGCGACGCTAGAGAGTCTGGATTAGTTGCAAACGACGGGCAAATGTCGACTTGGATATGGAAACCGCCTTCACATTTTGCCTATCACGCATAGTTTACCGCTAAAAATTCCCAAAGTTTAACATGGGACCCTACGGGAGCATTTTGGCGGGAAAATGACCTCCCCAATTTCTCCATGAAGGGGACATCTCAGACAAACAACACCTTGCGTGAAACATGACAGTAGTATTTGGGCGGAAAGTACTATATTGATCAAGGTTACGCTTCCAAGGTCAAGGTCACGGCAAGGTCATGGTCATGAAACATGTTTTCCCGCGTAACTCAGTTAATATTGGGTCTAGAGATCCGCGGTTTGTTTCAAAGTATTCTTCAGAGACAGGCCCGAAAGTTGTGTGCCTTCGGATTTCACCTCACATTTATAGTTTTTGAGTTGGATGATCAATTGTAACCCAAGAAAAATTATACAAAATTGCGGTGACCACATGCATGCAGGTAGATACCTACATGTGGTGGAATATGGACCAATATTACTAACATCATGTGTGCCAAATGCCATGGAAATGGAACCAGTAGTTTGAACGCAAAGAAATATTATCCCATTATAAAGACTCGATTCCGCCACTTGAAGACGGATCGAGACGTTTCGGCCTATATAACCCAATATTGTCACTAGTCCTTTGCAATTCTATGTTCAAAAACTGACGCCCGCGGGCCGAATGTTTCTTTTATATCAACCGAAATGTGTTTCCAGCATAAAAACGAAAAAATATTAATAATAGGTACCCAGTTGGGTTTGAACACCCAACCTTCATGCCCACTGTCGAAAGCCTTATCCACTACGCCAAAGTGCCGCGTTGTACGTATATGCTACTGTTTCAGAAGTCCCCAAACCCGCTCGATCAGTCATATTTCATACGAAATCCTGCCCTCGGTCTTCCATAGGCTCGACCGAAGCACAACATCCGCCCGTCTCGATCTTTATATCTCGCACCACAACGAAACAGGTCCACATTGGGTAATATTGGGTATATATCCGCGGTTTGTTTCAGAGTATTCTTTAGAGACTTTTTGGAGATTCATATATTCTCGCTATCTTCCAGCTATGTTATAAGCGGGATTATGAATGCGGCCCCTTTATCTGTGACCTTTCATAGTTATCGGCTCATGGTCAGTTGCACCTATCCCCCGATTTTCGTCTTTCCTCTCAAGCTATGCTTGACAAATTCTAGTCTGTGTGTGTGTCTGTCTGTCTGTCTGTCGGAGCATTATCTGTCGAATGACTAAAGATATCGTTCTCTTCTTTTACCAAAACATTCCGGCAGCCAATCGACAGGTCAAGTTCGTAGATGGGCAATATAACTCAAAGGTCAACGTCACGATGACGTCATACGTCCAAAACACATTTTCCGCTCTAGCTCTCTTAACATTGCAGCTAGAGAGCTGCAATTAGTGTCAGAATACTCAGCTCCTCAAAGTCTTTCTCGTTACTGACATCAGATTTGATGTAGGATGAAAAGTTTTCGCGCCACGGGCTCTTGAAAATTGACAACTTTGGATTTTTTTTTTTTTTTTACAAAGTTTGAGATATCGACTTCTCCTTCTGCATAGATAATGCCACGGCCTACCGTCAGACCAAGTTTGTAGATGGGCAATCTAGGTCAAAGGTCAAGGTCACAGGAATTTTTCACATTTCGCTTAACCATTGAAAGATAGGACCAAAAATCGGAAAAATCACTACTACTGTCTTAGTTTTCATCTAATGACGCTCACCATTATTTCTGTTATTGGGCCCATAGGTACGTTATATATCGCACCAAAATTGTAAAAATCGCCCGAATAGTTTTCCCGCTAAAAATTCCCAAAGTTTAACATGGGATCCTACGGCAGCATTTTGGCGGGAAAGTGGTCTCAATTTCTCCGTGAAGGGCACAAGTGAGACAAACGTCACCTGGCGTGATACATGACATTAGTAATTGGGCACGAATAACTATATTGGTCAAGGTCACGTTTCCAAGGTCAAGGTCGCAGCAAGGTCAAGGACACGAAACATGTGTTCCCGCGTAACTTCGTTAATATCGCGTCTAGAGATTCGTTGTTTGTTGGAGAGTATTCTGCGGAGAGAGGCGGACACGCATGACTGGCTCAAATGTTTCCGGATACTGAACGATTTTCGAGTAATCGGCCAATCTATATTCAGCGTACGTGTCAAGTGGCGTTTTGAACTTTGCAAGGCCATAACTCGGTTAATATTTGAGATAGGGAGCCCAGATTTGGCATGAATGGAGAGAGAAATGAGCTAGACTTATAAAAACCACCTCAGAAATGCTCTAGGACGCTTAGTTTGGCCGCTAGAGCGCTCACAAGAGGTGCACCCCCCTCCATGCCGACGCTCCCATTATGAGTCAACGGCGATATGGACCGGCACTCTTTCGGGGTTGCGATGGCCGCCGTTCGCTTAATAGCGACGCTAGAGAGTCGGGATTAGTTGCAAACGACGGGCAAACGTCGACTTGGATATGGAAACCGCCTTCACATTTTGCCTATCACGCATAGTTTTCCCGCTAAAAATTCCCAAAGTTTAACATGGGACCCTACGGGAGCATTTTGGCGGGAAAATGACCTCCCCAATTTCTCCATGAAGGGGACATCTCAGACAAACGACACCTTGCGTGAAACATGACAGTAGTATTTGGGCGGAAAGTACTATATTGATCAAGGTTACGCTTCCAAGGTCAAGGTCACGGCAATGTCAAGGTCACGGCAAGGTCAAGTTCAAGGTCACGAAACATGTTTTCGAGCGTAACTCCGTTAATATTGGGTCTACAGATCCACGGTTTGTTTCAGAATATTCTTCAGAGACAGGCGCAAAAGTAATGTGCCTTCAGATTTCACCTCACATTTATAGTTTTGGAATTATTGGATCATCAAATTGTAACCTAATAAAAATTACCTATATGTGGTGCAATATGTACCAATATTACTAATATCATGTATGCTAAATTCCAACGAAATCGAACCAGCAGTTTGGACGCAAAGAAATAATCAAACATTAACATGGCCAATCCCATTATAAAGATATGACGCGTGAGTACGCAATGACGTTTCGGCCTATCCCCCAATGTTGTCGCTAGCCCTTTGCAATTTTATTGTCAAAAAGGGACGCCAGCAGGCCGAATGTTTCATCAACCGAAATGTGTTTCCAGCATAAAAACGAAAAAATATTAATAATAGGTACCCAGTTGGGTGCCCACTGTCGAAAGCCTTATCCACTACGCCAAAGTGCCGCGTTGTACGTATATGCTACTGTTTCAGAAGTCCCCAAACCCGCTCGATCAGTCATATTTCATACGAAATCCTGCCCTCGGTCTTCCATAGGCTCGACCGAAGCACAACATCCGCCCGTCTCGATCTTTATATCTCGCACCACAACGAAACAGGTCCACATTGGGTAATATTGGGTATATATCCGCGGTTTGTTTCAGAGTATTCTTTAGAGACTTTTTGGAGATTCATATATTCTCGCTATCTTCCAGCTATGTTATAAGCGGGATTATGAATGCGGTCCCTTTATCTGTGACCTTTCATAGTTATCGGCTCATGGTCAGTTGCACCTATCCCCCGATTTTCGTCTTCCCTCTCAAGCTATGCTTGTTAAGACGAAAATCTACGATTTTCGTCTTATGTCGGTGTGTTCGGTTTGTCTGTCTGTCTGTCTGTCTGTCTGTCTGTCTGTCGGAGCATTATCTGTCGAATGCCTAAAGATATCGTTCTCTTCTTTTACCAAAACATTCCGACAGCCAATCGACAGGTCAAGTTCGTGAATGGGCAATATAACTCAAAGGTCAAGGTCACGATGACGTCATACGTCCAAAACACATTTTCCGCTCTAGCTCTCTTAATATTGCAGTTAGAGAGCCGCAATTAGTGTCAAAATACTCAGCTCCTCAAAGTCTTTCTCGTTATTGACATCAGATTTGATGTAGGATGAAAAGTTTTCGCGCCACGGGCTCTTGAAAATTGACAACTTTGGATTTTTTTTTTTTTTTTACAAAGTTTGAGATATCGACTTCTCCTTCTGCATAGATAATGCCACGGCCTACCGTCAGACCAAGTTTGTAGATGGGCAATCTAGGTCAAAGGTCAAGGTCACAGGAATTTTTCACATTTCGCTTAACCATTGAAAGATAGGACCAAAAATCGGAAAAATCACTACTACTGTCTTAGTTTTCATCTAATGACGCTCACCATTATTTCTGTTATTGGGCCCATAGGTACGTTATATATCGCATCAAAATTGTAAAAATCGCCCGAATAGTTTTCCCGCTAAAAATTCCCAAAGTCTAACATGGGATCCTACGGCAGCATTTTGGCGGGAAAGTGGTCTCAATTTCTCCGTGAAGGGCACAAGTGAGACAAACGTCACCTGGCGTGATACATGACATTAGTAATTGGGCACGAATAACTATATTGGTCAAGGTCACGCTTCCAAGGTCAAGGTCGCAGCAAGGTCAAGGACACGAAACCTGTGTTCCCGCGTAACTTCGTTAATATCGCGTCTAGAGATTCGTTGTTTGTTGGAGAGTATTCTGCGGAGAGAGGCGGACACGCATGACTGGCTCAAATGTTCCGGATACTGAACGATTTTCGAGTAATCGGCCAATCTATATTCAGCGTACGTGTCAAGTGGCGTTTTGAACTTTGCAAGGCCATAACTCGGTTAATATTTGAGATAGGGAGCCCAGATTTGGCATGAATGGAGAGAGAAATGTGAGCTAGACTTATGAAAACCACCTCAGAAATGCTCTAGGACGCTTAGTTTGGCCGCTAGAGCGCTCACAAGAGGTGCACCCCCCTCCATGCCGACGCTCCCATTATGAGTCAACGGCGATATGGACCGGCACTCTTTCGGGGTTGCGATGGCCGCCGTTCGCTTAATAGCGACGCTAGAGAGTCTGGATTAGTTGCAAACGACGGGCAAATGTCGACTTGGATATGGAAACCGCCTTCACATTTTGCCTATCACGCATAGTTTACCGCTAAAAATTCCCAAAGTTTAACATGGGACCCTACGGGAGCATTTTGGCGGGAAAATGACCTCCCCAATTTCTCCATGAAGGGGACATCTCAGACAAACAACACCTTGCGTGAAACATGACAGTAGTATTTGGGCGGAAAGTACTATATTGATCAAGGTTACGCTTCCAAGGTCAAGGTCACGGCAAGGTCATGGTCATGAAACATGTTTTCCCGCGTAACTCAGTTAATATTGGGTCTAGAGATCCGCGGTTTGTTTCAAAGTATTCTTCAGAGACAGGCCCGAAAGTTGTGTGCCTTCGGATTTCACCTCACATTTATAGTTTTTGAGTTGGATGATCAATTGTAACCCAAGAAAAATTATACAAAATTGCGGTGACCACATGCATGCAGGTAGATACCTACATGTGGTGGAATATGGACCAATATTACTAACATCATGTGTGCCAAATGCCATGGAAATGGAACCAGTAGTTTGAACGCAAAGAAATATTATCCCATTATAAAGACTCGATTCCGCCACTTGAAGACGGATCGAGACGTTTCGGCCTATATAACCCAATATTGTCACTAGTCCTTTGCAATTCTATGTTCAAAAACTGACGCCCGCGGGCCGAATGTTTCTTTTATATCAACCGAAATGTGTTTCCAGCATAAAAACGAAAAAATATTAATAATAGGTACCCAGTTGGGTTTGAACACCCAACCTTCATGCCCACTGTCGAAAGCCTTATCCACTACGCCAAAGTGCCGCGTTGTACGTATATGCTACTGTTTCAGAAGTCCCCAAACCCGCTCGATCAGTCATATTTCATACGAAATCCTGCCCTCGGTCTTCCATAGGCTCGACCGAAGCACAACATCCGCCCGTCTCGATCTTTATATCTCGCACCACAACGAAACAGGTCCACATTGGGTAATATTGGGTATATATCCGCGGTTTGTTTCAGAGTATTCTTTAGAGACTTTTTGGAGATTCATATATTCTCGCTATCTTCCAGCTATGTTATAAGCGGGATTATGAATGCGGCCCCTTTATCTGTGACCTTTCATAGTTATCGGCTCATGGTCAGTTGCACCTATCCCCCGATTTTCGTCTTTCCTCTCAAGCTATGCTTGACAAATTCTAGTCTGTGTGTGTGTCTGTCTGTCTGTCTGTCGGAGCATTATCTGTCGAATGCCTAAAGATATCGTTCTCTTCTTTTACCAAAACATTCCGACAGCCAATCGACAGGTCAAGTTCGTGAATGGGCAATATAACTCAAAGGTCAAGGTCACGATGACGTCATACGTCCAAAACACATTTTCCGCTCTAGCTCTCTTAATATTGCAGTTAGAGAGCCGCAATTAGTGTCAAAATACTCAGCTCCTCAAAGTCTTTCTCGTTATTGACATCAGATTTGATGTAGGATGAAAAGTTTTCGCGCCACGGGCTCTTGAAAATTGACAACTTTGGATTTTTTTTTTTTTTTTACAAAGTTTGAGATATCGACTTCTCCTTCTGCATAGATAATGCCACGGCCTACCGTCAGACCAAGTTTGTAGATGGGCAATCTAGGTCAAAGGTCAAGGTCACAGGAATTTTTCACATTTCGCTTAACCATTGAAAGATAGGACCAAAAATCGGAAAAATCACTACTACTGTCTTAGTTTTCATCTAATGACGCTCACCATTATTTCTGTTATTGGGCCCATAGGTACGTTATATATCGCATCAAAATTGTAAAAATCGCCCGAATAGTTTTCCCGCTAAAAATTCCCAAAGTCTAACATGGGATCCTACGGCAGCATTTTGGCGGGAAAGTGGTCTCAATTTCTCCGTGAAGGGCACAAGTGAGACAAACGTCACCTGGCGTGATACATGACATTAGTAATTGGGCACGAATAACTATATTGGTCAAGGTCACGCTTCCAAGGTCAAGGTCGCAGCAAGGTCAAGGACACGAAACCTGTGTTCCCGCGTAACTTCGTTAATATCGCGTCTAGAGATTCGTTGTTTGTTGGAGAGTATTCTGCGGAGAGAGGCGGACACGCATGACTGGCTCAAATGTTCCGGATACTGAACGATTTTCGAGTAATCGGCCAATCTATATTCAGCGTACGTGTCAAGTGGCGTTTTGAACTTTGCAAGGCCATAACTCGGTTAATATTTGAGATAGGGAGCCCAGATTTGGCATGAATGGAGAGAGAAATGTGAGCTAGACTTATGAAAACCACCTCAGAAATGCTCTAGGACGCTTAGTTTGGCCGCTAGAGCGCTCACAAGAGGTGCACCCCCCTCCATGCCGACGCTCCCATTATGAGTCAACGGCGATATGGACCGGCACTCTTTCGGGGTTGCGATGGCCGCCGTTCGCTTAATAGCGACGCTAGAGAGTCTGGATTAGTTGCAAACGACGGGCAAATGTCGACTTGGATATGGAAACCGCCTTCACATTTTGCCTATCACGCATAGTTTACCGCTAAAAATTCCCAAAGTTTAACATGGGACCCTACGGGAGCATTTTGGCGGGAAAATGACCTCCCCAATTTCTCCATGAAGGGGACATCTCAGACAAACAACACCTTGCGTGAAACATGACAGTAGTATTTGGGCGGAAAGTACTATATTGATCAAGGTTACGCTTCCAAGGTCAAGGTCACGGCAAGGTCATGGTCATGAAACATGTTTTCCCGCGTAACTCAGTTAATATTGGGTCTAGAGATCCGCGGTTTGTTTCAAAGTATTCTTCAGAGACAGGCCCGAAAGTTGTGTGCCTTCGGATTTCACCTCACATTTATAGTTTTTGAGTTGGATGATCAATTGTAACCCAAGAAAAATTATACAAAATTGCGGTGACCACATGCATGCAGGTAGATACCTACATGTGGTGGAATATGGACCAATATTACTAACATCATGTGTGCCAAATGCCATGGAAATGGAACCAGTAGTTTGAACGCAAAGAAATATTATCCCATTATAAAGACTCGATTCCGCCACTTGAAGACGGATCGAGACGTTTCGGCCTATATAACCCAATATTGTCACTAGTCCTTTGCAATTCTATGTTCAAAAACTGACGCCCGCGGGCCGAATGTTTCTTTTATATCAACCGAAATGTGTTTCCAGCATAAAAACGAAAAAATATTAATAATAGGTACCCAGTTGGGTTTGAACACCCAACCTTCATGCCCACTGTCGAAAGCCTTATCCACTACGCCAAAGTGCCGCGTTGTACGTATATGCTACTGTTTCAGAAGTCCCCAAACCCGCTCGATCAGTCATATTTCATACGAAATCCTGCCCTCGGTCTTCCATAGGCTCGACCGAAGCACAACATCCGCCCGTCTCGATCTTTATATCTCGCACCACAACGAAACAGGTCCACATTGGGTAATATTGGGTATATATCCGCGGTTTGTTTCAGAGTATTCTTTAGAGACTTTTTGGAGATTCATATATTCTCGCTATCTTCCAGCTATGTTATAAGCGGGATTATGAATGCGGCCCCTTTATCTGTGACCTTTCATAGTTATCGGCTCATGGTCAGTTGCACCTATCCCCCGATTTTCGTCTTTCCTCTCAAGCTATGCTTGACAAATTCTAGTCTGTGTGTGTGTCTGTCTGTCTGTCTGTCGGAGCATTATCTGTCGAATGACTAAAGATATCGTTCTCTTCTTTTACCAAAACATTCCGGCAGCCAATCGACAGGTCAAGTTCGTAGATGGGCAATATAACTCAAAGGTCAACGTCACGATGACGTCATACGTCCAAAACACATTTTCCGCTCTAGCTCTCTTAACATTGCAGCTAGAGAGCTGCAATTAGTGTCAGAATACTCAGCTCCTCAAAGTCTTTCTCGTTACTGACATCAGATTTGATGTAGGATGAAAAGTTTTCGCGCCACGGGCTCTTGAAAATTGACAACTTTGGATTTTTTTTTTTTTTTTACAAAGTTTGAGATATCGACTTCTCCTTCTGCATAGATAATGCCACGGCCTACCGTCAGACCAAGTTTGTAGATGGGCAATCTAGGTCAAAGGTCAAGGTCACAGGAATTTTTCACATTTCGCTTAACCATTGAAAGATAGGACCAAAAATCGGAAAAATCACTACTACTGTCTTAGTTTTCATCTAATGACGCTCACCATTATTTCTGTTATTGGGCCCATAGGTACGTTATATATCGCACCAAAATTGTAAAAATCGCCCGAATAGTTTTTCCGCTAAAAATTCCCAAAGTTTAACATGGGATCCTACGGCAGCATTTTGGCGGGAAAGTGGTCTCAATTTCTCCGTGAAGGGCACAAGTGAGACAAACGTCACCTGGCGTGATACATGACATTAGTAATTGGGCACGAATAACTATATTGGTCAAGGTCACGTTTCCAAGGTCAAGGTCGCAGCAAGGTCAAGGACACGAAACATGTGTTCCCGCGTAACTTCGTTAATATCGCGTCTAGAGATTCGTTGTTTGTTGGAGAGTATTCTGCGGAGAGAGGCGGACACGCATGACTGGCTCAAATGTTTCCGGATACTGAACGATTTTCGAGTAATCGGCCAATCTATATTCAGCGTACGTGTCAAGTGGCGTTTTGAACTTTGCAAGGCCATAACTCGGTTAATATTTGAGATAGGGAGCCCAGATTTGGCATGAATGGAGAGAGAAATGAGCTAGACTTATAAAAACCACCTCAGAAATGCTCTAGGACGCTTAGTTTGGCCGCTAGAGCGCTCACAAGAGGTGCACCCCCCTCCATGCCGACGCTCCCATTATGAGTCAACGGCGATATGGACCGGCACTCTTTCGGGGTTGCGATGGCCGCCGTTCGCTTAATAGCGACGCTAGAGAGTCGGGATTAGTTGCAAACGACGGGCAAACGTCGACTTGGATATGGAAACCGCCTTCACATTTTGCCTATCACGCATAGTTTTCCCGCTAAAAATTCCCAAAGTTTAACATGGGACCCTACGGGAGCATTTTGGCGGGAAAATGACCTCCCCAATTTCTCCATGAAGGGGACATCTCAGACAAACGACACCTTGCGTGAAACATGACAGTAGTATTTGGGCGGAAAGTACTATATTGATCAAGGTTACGCTTCCAAGGTCAAGGTCACGGCAATGTCAAGGTCACGGCAAGGTCAAGTTCAAGGTCACGAAACATGTTTTCGAGCGTAACTCCGTTAATATTGGGTCTACAGATCCACGGTTTGTTTCAGAATATTCTTCAGAGACAGGCGCAAAAGTAATGTGCCTTCAGATTTCACCTCACATTTATAGTTTTGGAATTATTGGATCATCAAATTGTAACCTAATAAAAATTACCTATATGTGGTGCAATATGTACCAATATTACTAATATCATGTATGCTAAATTCCAACGAAATCGAACCAGCAGTTTGGACGCAAAGAAATAATCAAACATTAACATGGCCAATCCCATTATAAAGATATGACGCGTGAGTACGCAATGACGTTTCGGCCTATCCCCCAATGTTGTCGCTAGCCCTTTGCAATTTTATTGTCAAAAAGGGACGCCAGCAGGCCGAATGTTTCATCAACCGAAATGTGTTTCCAGCATAAAAACGAAAAAATATTAATAATAGGTACCCAGTTGGGTGCCCACTGTCGAAAGCCTTATCCACTACGCCAAAGTGCCGCGTTGTACGTATATGCTACTGTTTCAGAAGTCCCCAAACCCGCTCGATCAGTCATATTTCATACGAAATCCTGCCCTCGGTCTTCCATAGGCTCGACCGAAGCACAACATCCGCCCGTCTCGATCTTTATATCTCGCACCACAACGAAACAGGTCCACATTGGGTAATATTGGGTATATATCCGCGGTTTGTTTCAGAGTATTCTTTAGAGACTTTTTGGAGATTCATATATTCTCGCTATCTTCCAGCTATGTTATAAGCGGGATTATGAATGCGGTCCCTTTATCTGTGACCTTTCATAGTTATCGGCTCATGGTCAGTTGCACCTATCCCCCGATTTTCGTCTTCCCTCTCAAGCTATGCTTGTTAAGACGAAAATCTACGATTTTCGTCTTATGTCGGTGTGTTCGGTTTGTCTGTCTGTCTGTCTGTCTGTCTGTCTGTCTGTCGGAGCATTATCTGTCGAATGCCTAAAGATATCGTTCTCTTCTTTTACCAAAACATTCCGACAGCCAATCGACAGGTCAAGTTCGTGAATGGGCAATATAACTCAAAGGTCAAGGTCACGATGACGTCATACGTCCAAAACACATTTTCCGCTCTAGCTCTCTTAATATTGCAGTTAGAGAGCCGCAATTAGTGTCAAAATACTCAGCTCCTCAAAGTCTTTCTCGTTATTGACATCAGATTTGATGTAGGATGAAAAGTTTTCGCGCCACGGGCTCTTGAAAATTGACAACTTTGGATTTTTTTTTTTTTTTTACAAAGTTTGAGATATCGACTTCTCCTTCTGCATAGATAATGCCACGGCCTACCGTCAGACCAAGTTTGTAGATGGGCAATCTAGGTCAAAGGTCAAGGTCACAGGAATTTTTCACATTTCGCTTAACCATTGAAAGATAGGACCAAAAATCGGAAAAATCACTACTACTGTCTTAGTTTTCATCTAATGACGCTCACCATTATTTCTGTTATTGGGCCCATAGGTACGTTATATATCGCATCAAAATTGTAAAAATCGCCCGAATAGTTTTCCCGCTAAAAATTCCCAAAGTCTAACATGGGATCCTACGGCAGCATTTTGGCGGGAAAGTGGTCTCAATTTCTCCGTGAAGGGCACAAGTGAGACAAACGTCACCTGGCGTGATACATGACATTAGTAATTGGGCACGAATAACTATATTGGTCAAGGTCACGCTTCCAAGGTCAAGGTCGCAGCAAGGTCAAGGACACGAAACCTGTGTTCCCGCGTAACTTCGTTAATATCGCGTCTAGAGATTCGTTGTTTGTTGGAGAGTATTCTGCGGAGAGAGGCGGACACGCATGACTGGCTCAAATGTTCCGGATACTGAACGATTTTCGAGTAATCGGCCAATCTATATTCAGCGTACGTGTCAAGTGGCGTTTTGAACTTTGCAAGGCCATAACTCGGTTAATATTTGAGATAGGGAGCCCAGATTTGGCATGAATGGAGAGAGAAATGTGAGCTAGACTTATGAAAACCACCTCAGAAATGCTCTAGGACGCTTAGTTTGGCCGCTAGAGCGCTCACAAGAGGTGCACCCCCCTCCATGCCGACGCTCCCATTATGAGTCAACGGCGATATGGACCGGCACTCTTTCGGGGTTGCGATGGCCGCCGTTCGCTTAATAGCGACGCTAGAGAGTCTGGATTAGTTGCAAACGACGGGCAAATGTCGACTTGGATATGGAAACCGCCTTCACATTTTGCCTATCACGCATAGTTTACCGCTAAAAATTCCCAAAGTTTAACATGGGACCCTACGGGAGCATTTTGGCGGGAAAATGACCTCCCCAATTTCTCCATGAAGGGGACATCTCAGACAAACAACACCTTGCGTGAAACATGACAGTAGTATTTGGGCGGAAAGTACTATATTGATCAAGGTTACGCTTCCAAGGTCAAGGTCACGGCAAGGTCATGGTCATGAAACATGTTTTCCCGCGTAACTCAGTTAATATTGGGTCTAGAGATCCGCGGTTTGTTTCAAAGTATTCTTCAGAGACAGGCCCGAAAGTTGTGTGCCTTCGGATTTCACCTCACATTTATAGTTTTTGAGTTGGATGATCAATTGTAACCCAAGAAAAATTATACAAAATTGCGGTGACCACATGCATGCAGGTAGATACCTACATGTGGTGGAATATGGACCAATATTACTAACATCATGTGTGCCAAATGCCATGGAAATGGAACCAGTAGTTTGAACGCAAAGAAATATTATCCCATTATAAAGACTCGATTCCGCCACTTGAAGACGGATCGAGACGTTTCGGCCTATATAACCCAATATTGTCACTAGTCCTTTGCAATTCTATGTTCAAAAACTGACGCCCGCGGGCCGAATGTTTCTTTTATATCAACCGAAATGTGTTTCCAGCATAAAAACGAAAAAATATTAATAATAGGTACCCAGTTGGGTTTGAACACCCAACCTTCATGCCCACTGTCGAAAGCCTTATCCACTACGCCAAAGTGCCGCGTTGTACGTATATGCTACTGTTTCAGAAGTCCCCAAACCCGCTCGATCAGTCATATTTCATACGAAATCCTGCCCTCGGTCTTCCATAGGCTCGACCGAAGCACAACATCCGCCCGTCTCGATCTTTATATCTCGCACCACAACGAAACAGGTCCACATTGGGTAATATTGGGTATATATCCGCGGTTTGTTTCAGAGTATTCTTTAGAGACTTTTTGGAGATTCATATATTCTCGCTATCTTCCAGCTATGTTATAAGCGGGATTATGAATGCGGCCCCTTTATCTGTGACCTTTCATAGTTATCGGCTCATGGTCAGTTGCACCTATCCCCCGATTTTCGTCTTTCCTCTCAAGCTATGCTTGACAAATTCTAGTCTGTGTGTGTGTCTGTCTGTCTGTCTGTCGGAGCATTATCTGTCGAATGACTAAAGATATCGTTCTCTTCTTTTACCAAAACATTCCGGCAGCCAATCGACAGGTCAAGTTCGTAGATGGGCAATATAACTCAAAGGTCAACGTCACGATGACGTCATACGTCCAAAACACATTTTCCGCTCTAGCTCTCTTAACATTGCAGCTAGAGAGCTGCAATTAGTGTCAGAATACTCAGCTCCTCAAAGTCTTTCTCGTTACTGACATCAGATTTGATGTAGGATGAAAAGTTTTCGCGCCACGGGCTCTTGAAAATTGACAACTTTGGATTTTTTTTTTTTTTTTACAAAGTTTGAGATATCGACTTCTCCTTCTGCATAGATAATGCCACGGCCTACCGTCAGACCAAGTTTGTAGATGGGCAATCTAGGTCAAAGGTCAAGGTCACAGGAATTTTTCACATTTCGCTTAACCATTGAAAGATAGGACCAAAAATCGGAAAAATCACTACTACTGTCTTAGTTTTCATCTAATGACGCTCACCATTATTTCTGTTATTGGGCCCATAGGTACGTTATATATCGCACCAAAATTGTAAAAATCGCCCGAATAGTTTTCCCGCTAAAAATTCCCAAAGTTTAACATGGGATCCTACGGCAGCATTTTGGCGGGAAAGTGGTCTCAATTTCTCCGTGAAGGGCACAAGTGAGACAAACGTCACCTGGCGTGATACATGACATTAGTAATTGGGCACGAATAACTATATTGGTCAAGGTCACGTTTCCAAGGTCAAGGTCGCAGCAAGGTCAAGGACACGAAACATGTGTTCCCGCGTAACTTCGTTAATATCGCGTCTAGAGATTCGTTGTTTGTTGGAGAGTATTCTGCGGAGAGAGGCGGACACGCATGACTGGCTCAAATGTTTCCGGATACTGAACGATTTTCGAGTAATCGGCCAATCTATATTCAGCGTACGTGTCAAGTGGCGTTTTGAACTTTGCAAGGCCATAACTCGGTTAATATTTGAGATAGGGAGCCCAGATTTGGCATGAATGGAGAGAGAAATGAGCTAGACTTATAAAAACCACCTCAGAAATGCTCTAGGACGCTTAGTTTGGCCGCTAGAGCGCTCACAAGAGGTGCACCCCCCTCCATGCCGACGCTCCCATTATGAGTCAACGGCGATATGGACCGGCACTCTTTCGGGGTTGCGATGGCCGCCGTTCGCTTAATAGCGACGCTAGAGAGTCGGGATTAGTTGCAAACGACGGGCAAACGTCGACTTGGATATGGAAACCGCCTTCACATTTTGCCTATCACGCATAGTTTTCCCGCTAAAAATTCCCAAAGTTTAACATGGGACCCTACGGGAGCATTTTGGCGGGAAAATGACCTCCCCAATTTCTCCATGAAGGGGACATCTCAGACAAACGACACCTTGCGTGAAACATGACAGTAGTATTTGGGCGGAAAGTACTATATTGATCAAGGTTACGCTTCCAAGGTCAAGGTCACGGCAATGTCAAGGTCACGGCAAGGTCAAGTTCAAGGTCACGAAACATGTTTTCGAGCGTAACTCCGTTAATATTGGGTCTACAGATCCACGGTTTGTTTCAGAATATTCTTCAGAGACAGGCGCAAAAGTAATGTGCCTTCAGATTTCACCTCACATTTATAGTTTTGGAATTATTGGATCATCAAATTGTAACCTAATAAAAATTACCTATATGTGGTGCAATATGTACCAATATTACTAATATCATGTATGCTAAATTCCAACGAAATCGAACCAGCAGTTTGGACGCAAAGAAATAATCAAACATTAACATGGCCAATCCCATTATAAAGATATGACGCGTGAGTACGCAATGACGTTTCGGCCTATCCCCCAATGTTGTCGCTAGCCCTTTGCAATTTTATTGTCAAAAAGGGACGCCAGCAGGCCGAATGTTTCATCAACCGAAATGTGTTTCCAGCATAAAAACGAAAAAATATTAATAATAGGTACCCAGTTGGGTGCCCACTGTCGAAAGCCTTATCCACTACGCCAAAGTGCCGCGTTGTACGTATATGCTACTGTTTCAGAAGTCCCCAAACCCGCTCGATCAGTCATATTTCATACGAAATCCTGCCCTCGGTCTTCCATAGGCTCGACCGAAGCACAACATCCGCCCGTCTCGATCTTTATATCTCGCACCACAACGAAACAGGTCCACATTGGGTAATATTGGGTATATATCCGCGGTTTGTTTCAGAGTATTCTTTAGAGACTTTTTGGAGATTCATATATTCTCGCTATCTTCCAGCTATGTTATAAGCGGGATTATGAATGCGGTCCCTTTATCTGTGACCTTTCATAGTTATCGGCTCATGGTCAGTTGCACCTATCCCCCGATTTTCGTCTTCCCTCTCAAGCTATGCTTGTTAAGACGAAAATCTACGATTTTCGTCTTATGTCGGTGTGTTCGGTTTGTCTGTCTGTCTGTCTGTCTGTCTGTCTGTCTGTCGGAGCATTATCTGTCGAATGCCTAAAGATATCGTTCTCTTCTTTTACCAAAACATTCCGACAGCCAATCGACAGGTCAAGTTCGTGAATGGGCAATATAACTCAAAGGTCAAGGTCACGATGACGTCATACGTCCAAAACACATTTTCCGCTCTAGCTCTCTTAATATTGCAGTTAGAGAGCCGCAATTAGTGTCAAAATACTCAGCTCCTCAAAGTCTTTCTCGTTACTGACATCAGATTTGATGTAGGATGAAAAGTTTTCGCGCCACGGGCTCTTGAAAATTGACAACTTTGGATTTTTTTTTTTTTTTTACAAAGTTTGAGATATCGACTTCTCCTTCTGCATAGATAATGCCACGGCCTACCGTCAGACCAAGTTTGTAGATGGGCAATCTAGGTCAAAGGTCAAGGTCACAGGAATTTTTCACATTTCGCTTAACCATTGAAAGATAGGACCAAAAATCGGAAAAATCACTACTACTGTCTTAGTTTTCATCTAATGACGCTCACCATTATTTCTGTTATTGGGCCCATAGGTACGTTATATATCGCACCAAAATTGTAAAAATCGCCCGAATAGTTTTCCCGCTAAAAATTCCCAAAGTTTAACATGGGATCCTACGGCAGCATTTTGGCGGGAAAGTGGTCTCAATTTCTCCGTGAAGGGCACAAGTGAGACAAACGTCACCTGGCGTGATACATGACATTAGTAATTGGGCACGAATAACTATATTGGTCAAGGTCACGTTTCCAAGGTCAAGGTCGCAGCAAGGTCAAGGACACGAAACATGTGTTCCCGCGTAACTTCGTTAATATCGCGTCTAGAGATTCGTTGTTTGTTGGAGAGTATTCTGCGGAGAGAGGCGGACACGCATGACTGGCTCAAATGTTTCCGGATACTGAACGATTTTCGAGTAATCGGCCAATCTATATTCAGCGTACGTGTCAAGTGGCGTTTTGAACTTTGCAAGGCCATAACTCGGTTAATATTTGAGATAGGGAGCCCAGATTTGGCATGAATGGAGAGAGAAATGAGCTAGACTTATAAAAACCACCTCAGAAATGCTCTAGGACGCTTAGTTTGGCCGCTAGAGCGCTCACAAGAGGTGCACCCCCCTCCATGCCGACGCTCCCATTATGAGTCAACGGCGATATGGACCGGCACTCTTTCGGGGTTGCGATGGCCGCCGTTCGCTTAATAGCGACGCTAGAGAGTCGGGATTAGTTGCAAACGACGGGCAAACGTCGACTTGGATATGGAAACCGCCTTCACATTTTGCCTATCACGCATAGTTTTCCCGCTAAAAATTCCCAAAGTTTAACATGGGACCCTACGGGAGCATTTTGGCGGGAAAATGACCTCCCCAATTTCTCCATGAAGGGGACATCTCAGACAAACGACACCTTGCGTGAAACATGACAGTAGTATTTGGGCGGAAAGTACTATATTGATCAAGGTTACGCTTCCAAGGTCAAGGTCACGGCAATGTCAAGGTCACGGCAAGGTCAAGTTCAAGGTCACGAAACATGTTTTCGAGCGTAACTCCGTTAATATTGGGTCTACAGATCCACGGTTTGTTTCAGAATATTCTTCAGAGACAGGCGCAAAAGTAATGTGCCTTCAGATTTCACCTCACATTTATAGTTTTGGAATTATTGGATCATCAAATTGTAACCTAATAAAAATTACCTATATGTGGTGCAATATGTACCAATATTACTAATATCATGTATGCTAAATTCCAACGAAATCGAACCAGCAGTTTGGACGCAAAGAAATAATCAAACATTAACATGGCCAATCCCATTATAAAGATATGACGCGTGAGTACGCAATGACGTTTCGGCCTATCCCCCAATGTTGTCGCTAGCCCTTTGCAATTTTATTGTCAAAAAGGGACGCCAGCAGGCCGAATGTTTCATCAACCGAAATGTGTTTCCAGCATAAAAACGAAAAAATATTAATAATAGGTACCCAGTTGGGTGCCCACTGTCGAAAGCCTTATCCACTACGCCAAAGTGCCGCGTTGTACGTATATGCTACTGTTTCAGAAGTCCCCAAACCCGCTCGATCAGTCATATTTCATACGAAATCCTGCCCTCGGTCTTCCATAGGCTCGACCGAAGCACAACATCCGCCCGTCTCGATCTTTATATCTCGCACCACAACGAAACAGGTCCACATTGGGTAATATTGGGTATATATCCGCGGTTTGTTTCAGAGTATTCTTTAGAGACTTTTTGGAGATTCATATATTCTCGCTATCTTCCAGCTATGTTATAAGCGGGATTATGAATGCGGTCCCTTTATCTGTGACCTTTCATAGTTATCGGCTCATGGTCAGTTGCACCTATCCCCCGATTTTCGTCTTCCCTCTCAAGCTATGCTTGTTAAGACGAAAATCTACGATTTTCGTCTTATGTCGGTGTGTTCGGTTTGTCTGTCTGTCTGTCTGTCTGTCTGTCTGTCTGTCGGAGCATTATCTGTCGAATGCCTAAAGATATCGTTCTCTTCTTTTACCAAAACATTCCGACAGCCAATCGACAGGTCAAGTTCGTGAATGGGCAATATAACTCAAAGGTCAAGGTCACGATGACGTCATACGTCCAAAACACATTTTCCGCTCTAGCTCTCTTAATATTGCAGTTAGAGAGCCGCAATTAGTGTCAAAATACTCAGCTCCTCAAAGTCTTTCTCGTTACTGACATCAGATTTGATGTAGGATGAAAAGTTTTCGCGCCACGGGCTCTTGAAAATTGACAACTTTGGATTTTTTTTTTTTTTTTACAAAGTTTGAGATATCGACTTCTCCTTCTGCATAGATAATGCCACGGCCTACCGTCAGACCAAGTTTGTAGATGGGCAATCTAGGTCAAAGGTCAAGGTCACAGGAATTTTTCACATTTCGCTTAACCATTGAAAGATAGGACCAAAAATCGGAAAAATCACTACTACTGTCTTAGTTTTCATCTAATGACGCTCACCATTATTTCTGTTATTGGGCCCATAGGTACGTTATATATCGCATCAAAATTGTAAAAATCGCCCGAATAGTTTTCCCGCTAAAAATTCCCAAAGTCTAACATGGGATCCTACGGCAGCATTTTGGCGGGAAAGTGGTCTCAATTTCTCCGTGAAGGGCACAAGTGAGACAAACGTCACCTGGCGTGATACATGACATTAGTAATTGGGCACGACTAACTATATTGGTCAAGGTCACGCTTCCAAGGTCAAGGTCGCAGCAAGGTCAAGGACACGAAACCTGTGTTCCCGCGTAACTTCGTTAATATCGCGTCTAGAGATTCGTTGTTTGTTGGAGAGTATTCTGCGGAGAGAGGCGGACACGCATGACTGGCTCAAATGTTCCGGATACTGAACGATTTTCGAGTAATCGGCCAATCTATATTCAGCGTACGTGTCAAGTGGCGTTTTGAACTTTGCAAGGCCATAACTCGGTTAATATTTGAGATAGGGAGCCCAGATTTGGCATGAATGGAGAGAGAAATGTGAGCTAGACTTATGAAAACCACCTCAGAAATGCTCTAGGACGCTTAGTTTGGCCGCTAGAGCGCTCACAAGAGGTGCACCCCCCTCCATGCCGACGCTCCCATTATGAGTCAACGGCGATATGGACCGGCACTCTTTCGGGGTTGCGATGGCCGCCGTTCGCTTAATAGCGACGCTAGAGAGTCTGGATTAGTTGCAAACGACGGGCAAATGTCGACTTGGATATGGAAACCGCCTTCACATTTTGCCTATCACGCATAGTTTACCGCTAAAAATTCCCAAAGTTTAACATGGGACCCTACGGGAGCATTTTGGCGGGAAAATGACCTCCCCAATTTCTCCATGAAGGGGACATCTCAGACAAACAACACCTTGCGTGAAACATGACAGTAGTATTTGGGCGGAAAGTACTATATTGATCAAGGTTACGCTTCCAAGGTCAAGGTCACGGCAAGGTCATGGTCATGAAACATGTTTTCCCGCGTAACTCAGTTAATATTGGGTCTAGAGATCCGCGGTTTGTTTCAAAGTATTCTTCAGAGACAGGCCCGAAAGTTGTGTGCCTTCGGATTTCACCTCACATTTATAGTTTTTGAGTTGGATGATCAATTGTAACCCAAGAAAAATTATACAAAATTGCGGTGACCACATGCATGCAGGTAGATACCTACATGTGGTGGAATATGGACCAATATTACTAACATCATGTGTGCCAAATGCCATGGAAATGGAACCAGTAGTTTGAACGCAAAGAAATATTATCCCATTATAAAGACTCGATTCCGCCACTTGAAGACGGATCGAGACGTTTCGGCCTATATAACCCAATATTGTCACTAGTCCTTTGCAATTCTATGTTCAAAAACTGACGCCCGCGGGCCGAATGTTTCTTTTATATCAACCGAAATGTGTTTCCAGCATAAAAACGAAAAAATATTAATAATAGGTACCCAGTTGGGTTTGAACACCCAACCTTCATGCCCACTGTCGAAAGCCTTATCCACTACGCCAAAGTGCCGCGTTGTACGTATATGCTACTGTTTCAGAAGTCCCCAAACCCGCTCGATCAGTCATATTTCATACGAAATCCTGCCCTCGGTCTTCCATAGGCTCGACCGAAGCACAACATCCGCCCGTCTCGATCTTTATATCTCGCACCACAACGAAACAGGTCCACATTGGGTAATATTGGGTATATATCCGCGGTTTGTTTCAGAGTATTCTTTAGAGACTTTTTGGAGATTCATATATTCTCGCTATCTTCCAGCTATGTTATAAGCGGGATTATGAATGCGGCCCCTTTATCTGTGACCTTTCATAGTTATCGGCTCATGGTCAGTTGCACCTATCCCCCGATTTTCGTCTTTCCTCTCAAGCTATGCTTGACAAATTCTAGTCTGTGTGTGTGTCTGTCTGTCTGTCTGTCGGAGCATTATCTGTCGAATGCCTAAAGATATCGTTCTCTTCTTTTACCAAAACATTCCGACAGCCAATCGACAGGTCAAGTTCGTGAATGGGCAATATAACTCAAAGGTCAAGGTCACGATGACGTCATACGTCCAAAACACATTTTCCGCTCTAGCTCTCTTAATATTGCAGTTAGAGAGCCGCAATTAGTGTCAAAATACTCAGCTCCTCAAAGTCTTTCTCGTTATTGACATCAGATTTGATGTAGGATGAAAAGTTTTCGCGCCACGGGCTCTTGAAAATTGACAACTTTGGATTTTTTTTTTTTTTTTACAAAGTTTGAGATATCGACTTCTCCTTCTGCATAGATAATGCCACGGCCTACCGTCAGACCAAGTTTGTAGATGGGCAATCTAGGTCAAAGGTCAAGGTCACAGGAATTTTTCACATTTCGCTTAACCATTGAAAGATAGGACCAAAAATCGGAAAAATCACTACTACTGTCTTAGTTTTCATCTAATGACGCTCACCATTATTTCTGTTATTGGGCCCATAGGTACGTTATATATCGCATCAAAATTGTAAAAATCGCCCGAATAGTTTTCCCGCTAAAAATTCCCAAAGTCTAACATGGGATCCTACGGCAGCATTTTGGCGGGAAAGTGGTCTCAATTTCTCCGTGAAGGGCACAAGTGAGACAAACGTCACCTGGCGTGATACATGACATTAGTAATTGGGCACGAATAACTATATTGGTCAAGGTCACGCTTCCAAGGTCAAGGTCGCAGCAAGGTCAAGGACACGAAACCTGTGTTCCCGCGTAACTTCGTTAATATCGCGTCTAGAGATTCGTTGTTTGTTGGAGAGTATTCTGCGGAGAGAGGCGGACACGCATGACTGGCTCAAATGTTCCGGATACTGAACGATTTTCGAGTAATCGGCCAATCTATATTCAGCGTACGTGTCAAGTGGCGTTTTGAACTTTGCAAGGCCATAACTCGGTTAATATTTGAGATAGGGAGCCCAGATTTGGCATGAATGGAGAGAGAAATGTGAGCTAGACTTATGAAAACCACCTCAGAAATGCTCTAGGACGCTTAGTTTGGCCGCTAGAGCGCTCACAAGAGGTGCACCCCCCTCCATGCCGACGCTCCCATTATGAGTCAACGGCGATATGGACCGGCACTCTTTCGGGGTTGCGATGGCCGCCGTTCGCTTAATAGCGACGCTAGAGAGTCTGGATTAGTTGCAAACGACGGGCAAATGTCGACTTGGATATGGAAACCGCCTTCACATTTTGCCTATCACGCATAGTTTACCGCTAAAAATTCCCAAAGTTTAACATGGGACCCTACGGGAGCATTTTGGCGGGAAAATGACCTCCCCAATTTCTCCATGAAGGGGACATCTCAGACAAACAACACCTTGCGTGAAACATGACAGTAGTATTTGGGCGGAAAGTACTATATTGATCAAGGTTACGCTTCCAAGGTCAAGGTCACGGCAAGGTCATGGTCATGAAACATGTTTTCCCGCGTAACTCAGTTAATATTGGGTCTAGAGATCCGCGGTTTGTTTCAAAGTATTCTTCAGAGACAGGCCCGAAAGTTGTGTGCCTTCGGATTTCACCTCACATTTATAGTTTTTGAGTTGGATGATCAATTGTAACCCAAGAAAAATTATACAAAATTGCGGTGACCACATGCATGCAGGTAGATACCTACATGTGGTGGAATATGGACCAATATTACTAACATCATGTGTGCCAAATGCCATGGAAATGGAACCAGTAGTTTGAACGCAAAGAAATATTATCCCATTATAAAGACTCGATTCCGCCACTTGAAGACGGATCGAGACGTTTCGGCCTATATAACCCAATATTGTCACTAGTCCTTTGCAATTCTATGTTCAAAAACTGACGCCCGCGGGCCGAATGTTTCTTTTATATCAACCGAAATGTGTTTCCAGCATAAAAACGAAAAAATATTAATAATAGGTACCCAGTTGGGTTTGAACACCCAACCTTCATGCCCACTGTCGAAAGCCTTATCCACTACGCCAAAGTGCCGCGTTGTACGTATATGCTACTGTTTCAGAAGTCCCCAAACCCGCTCGATCAGTCATATTTCATACGAAATCCTGCCCTCGGTCTTCCATAGGCTCGACCGAAGCACAACATCCGCCCGTCTCGATCTTTATATCTCGCACCACAACGAAACAGGTCCACATTGGGTAATATTGGGTATATATCCGCGGTTTGTTTCAGAGTATTCTTTAGAGACTTTTTGGAGATTCATATATTCTCGCTATCTTCCAGCTATGTTATAAGCGGGATTATGAATGCGGCCCCTTTATCTGTGACCTTTCATAGTTATCGGCTCATGGTCAGTTGCACCTATCCCCCGATTTTCGTCTTTCCTCTCAAGCTATGCTTGACAAATTCTAGTCTGTGTGTGTGTCTGTCTGTCTGTCTGTCGGAGCATTATCTGTCGAATGACTAAAGATATCGTTCTCTTCTTTTACCAAAACATTCCGGCAGCCAATCGACAGGTCAAGTTCGTAGATGGGCAATATAACTCAAAGGTCAACGTCACGATGACGTCATACGTCCAAAACACATTTTCCGCTCTAGCTCTCTTAACATTGCAGCTAGAGAGCTGCAATTAGTGTCAGAATACTCAGCTCCTCAAAGTCTTTCTCGTTACTGACATCAGATTTGATGTAGGATGAAAAGTTTTCGCGCCACGGGCTCTTGAAAATTGACAACTTTGGATTTTTTTTTTTTTTTTACAAAGTTTGAGATATCGACTTCTCCTTCTGCATAGATAATGCCACGGCCTACCGTCAGACCAAGTTTGTAGATGGGCAATCTAGGTCAAAGGTCAAGGTCACAGGAATTTTTCACATTTCGCTTAACCATTGAAAGATAGGACCAAAAATCGGAAAAATCACTACTACTGTCTTAGTTTTCATCTAATGACGCTCACCATTATTTCTGTTATTGGGCCCATAGGTACGTTATATATCGCACCAAAATTGTAAAAATCGCCCGAATAGTTTTCCCGCTAAAAATTCCCAAAGTTTAACATGGGATCCTACGGCAGCATTTTGGCGGGAAAGTGGTCTCAATTTCTCCGTGAAGGGCACAAGTGAGACAAACGTCACCTGGCGTGATACATGACATTAGTAATTGGGCACGAATAACTATATTGGTCAAGGTCACGTTTCCAAGGTCAAGGTCGCAGCAAGGTCAAGGACACGAAACATGTGTTCCCGCGTAACTTCGTTAATATCGCGTCTAGAGATTCGTTGTTTGTTGGAGAGTATTCTGCGGAGAGAGGCGGACACGCATGACTGGCTCAAATGTTTCCGGATACTGAACGATTTTCGAGTAATCGGCCAATCTATATTCAGCGTACGTGTCAAGTGGCGTTTTGAACTTTGCAAGGCCATAACTCGGTTAATATTTGAGATAGGGAGCCCAGATTTGGCATGAATGGAGAGAGAAATGAGCTAGACTTATAAAAACCACCTCAGAAATGCTCTAGGACGCTTAGTTTGGCCGCTAGAGCGCTCACAAGAGGTGCACCCCCCTCCATGCCGACGCTCCCATTATGAGTCAACGGCGATATGGACCGGCACTCTTTCGGGGTTGCGATGGCCGCCGTTCGCTTAATAGCGACGCTAGAGAGTCGGGATTAGTTGCAAACGACGGGCAAACGTCGACTTGGATATGGAAACCGCCTTCACATTTTGCCTATCACGCATAGTTTTCCCGCTAAAAATTCCCAAAGTTTAACATGGGACCCTACGGGAGCATTTTGGCGGGAAAATGACCTCCCCAATTTCTCCATGAAGGGGACATCTCAGACAAACGACACCTTGCGTGAAACATGACAGTAGTATTTGGGCGGAAAGTACTATATTGATCAAGGTTACGCTTCCAAGGTCAAGGTCACGGCAATGTCAAGGTCACGGCAAGGTCAAGTTCAAGGTCACGAAACATGTTTTCGAGCGTAACTCCGTTAATATTGGGTCTACAGATCCACGGTTTGTTTCAGAATATTCTTCAGAGACAGGCGCAAAAGTAATGTGCCTTCAGATTTCACCTCACATTTATAGTTTTGGAATTATTGGATCATCAAATTGTAACCTAATAAAAATTACCTATATGTGGTGCAATATGTACCAATATTACTAATATCATGTATGCTAAATTCCAACGAAATCGAACCAGCAGTTTGGACGCAAAGAAATAATCAAACATTAACATGGCCAATCCCATTATAAAGATATGACGCGTGAGTACGCAATGACGTTTCGGCCTATCCCCCAATGTTGTCGCTAGCCCTTTGCAATTTTATTGTCAAAAAGGGACGCCAGCAGGCCGAATGTTTCATCAACCGAAATGTGTTTCCAGCATAAAAACGAAAAAATATTAATAATAGGTACCCAGTTGGGTGCCCACTGTCGAAAGCCTTATCCACTACGCCAAAGTGCCGCGTTGTACGTATATGCTACTGTTTCAGAAGTCCCCAAACCCGCTCGATCAGTCATATTTCATACGAAATCCTGCCCTCGGTCTTCCATAGGCTCGACCGAAGCACAACATCCGCCCGTCTCGATCTTTATATCTCGCACCACAACGAAACAGGTCCACATTGGGTAATATTGGGTATATATCCGCGGTTTGTTTCAGAGTATTCTTTAGAGACTTTTTGGAGATTCATATATTCTCGCTATCTTCCAGCTATGTTATAAGCGGGATTATGAATGCGGTCCCTTTATCTGTGACCTTTCATAGTTATCGGCTCATGGTCAGTTGCACCTATCCCCCGATTTTCGTCTTCCCTCTCAAGCTATGCTTGTTAAGACGAAAATCTACGATTTTCGTCTTATGTCGGTGTGTTCGGTTTGTCTGTCTGTCTGTCTGTCTGTCTGTCTGTCTGTCGGAGCATTATCTGTCGAATGCCTAAAGATATCGTTCTCTTCTTTTACCAAAACATTCCGACAGCCAATCGACAGGTCAAGTTCGTGAATGGGCAATATAACTCAAAGGTCAAGGTCACGATGACGTCATACGTCCAAAACACATTTTCCGCTCTAGCTCTCTTAATATTGCAGTTAGAGAGCCGCAATTAGTGTCAAAATACTCAGCTCCTCAAAGTCTTTCTCGTTACTGACATCAGATTTGATGTAGGATGAAAAGTTTTCGCGCCACGGGCTCTTGAAAATTGACAACTTTGGATTTTTTTTTTTTTTTTACAAAGTTTGAGATATCGACTTCTCCTTCTGCATAGATAATGCCACGGCCTACCGTCAGACCAAGTTTGTAGATGGGCAATCTAGGTCAAAGGTCAAGGTCACAGGAATTTTTCACATTTCGCTTAACCATTGAAAGATAGGACCAAAAATCGGAAAAATCACTACTACTGTCTTAGTTTTCATCTAATGACGCTCACCATTATTTCTGTTATTGGGCCCATAGGTACGTTATATATCGCACCAAAATTGTAAAAATCGCCCGAATAGTTTTCCCGCTAAAAATTCCCAAAGTTTAACATGGGATCCTACGGCAGCATTTTGGCGGGAAAGTGGTCTCAATTTCTCCGTGAAGGGCACAAGTGAGACAAACGTCACCTGGCGTGATACATGACATTAGTAATTGGGCACGAATAACTATATTGGTCAAGGTCACGTTTCCAAGGTCAAGGTCGCAGCAAGGTCAAGGACACGAAACATGTGTTCCCGCGTAACTTCGTTAATATCGCGTCTAGAGATTCGTTGTTTGTTGGAGAGTATTCTGCGGAGAGAGGCGGACACGCATGACTGGCTCAAATGTTTCCGGATACTGAACGATTTTCGAGTAATCGGCCAATCTATATTCAGCGTACGTGTCAAGTGGCGTTTTGAACTTTGCAAGGCCATAACTCGGTTAATATTTGAGATAGGGAGCCCAGATTTGGCATGAATGGAGAGAGAAATGAGCTAGACTTATAAAAACCACCTCAGAAATGCTCTAGGACGCTTAGTTTGGCCGCTAGAGCGCTCACAAGAGGTGCACCCCCCTCCATGCCGACGCTCCCATTATGAGTCAACGGCGATATGGACCGGCACTCTTTCGGGGTTGCGATGGCCGCCGTTCGCTTAATAGCGACGCTAGAGAGTCGGGATTAGTTGCAAACGACGGGCAAACGTCGACTTGGATATGGAAACCGCCTTCACATTTTGCCTATCACGCATAGTTTTCCCGCTAAAAATTCCCAAAGTTTAACATGGGACCCTACGGGAGCATTTTGGCGGGAAAATGACCTCCCCAATTTCTCCATGAAGGGGACATCTCAGACAAACGACACCTTGCGTGAAACATGACAGTAGTATTTGGGCGGAAAGTACTATATTGATCAAGGTTACGCTTCCAAGGTCAAGGTCACGGCAATGTCAAGGTCACGGCAAGGTCAAGTTCAAGGTCACGAAACATGTTTTCGAGCGTAACTCCGTTAATATTGGGTCTACAGATCCACGGTTTGTTTCAGAATATTCTTCAGAGACAGGCGCAAAAGTAATGTGCCTTCAGATTTCACCTCACATTTATAGTTTTGGAATTATTGGATCATCAAATTGTAACCTAATAAAAATTACCTATATGTGGTGCAATATGTACCAATATTACTAATATCATGTATGCTAAATTCCAACGAAATCGAACCAGCAGTTTGGACGCAAAGAAATAATCAAACATTAACATGGCCAATCCCATTATAAAGATATGACGCGTGAGTACGCAATGACGTTTCGGCCTATCCCCCAATGTTGTCGCTAGCCCTTTGCAATTTTATTGTCAAAAAGGGACGCCAGCAGGCCGAATGTTTCATCAACCGAAATGTGTTTCCAGCATAAAAACGAAAAAATATTAATAATAGGTACCCAGTTGGGTGCCCACTGTCGAAAGCCTTATCCACTACGCCAAAGTGCCGCGTTGTACGTATATGCTACTGTTTCAGAAGTCCCCAAACCCGCTCGATCAGTCATATTTCATACGAAATCCTGCCCTCGGTCTTCCATAGGCTCGACCGAAGCACAACATCCGCCCGTCTCGATCTTTATATCTCGCACCACAACGAAACAGGTCCACATTGGGTAATATTGGGTATATATCCGCGGTTTGTTTCAGAGTATTCTTTAGAGACTTTTTGGAGATTCATATATTCTCGCTATCTTCCAGCTATGTTATAAGCGGGATTATGAATGCGGTCCCTTTATCTGTGACCTTTCATAGTTATCGGCTCATGGTCAGTTGCACCTATCCCCCGATTTTCGTCTTCCCTCTCAAGCTATGCTTGTTAAGACGAAAATCTACGATTTTCGTCTTATGTCGGTGTGTTCGGTTTGTCTGTCTGTCTGTCTGTCTGTCTGTCTGTCTGTCGGAGCATTATCTGTCGAATGCCTAAAGATATCGTTCTCTTCTTTTACCAAAACATTCCGACAGCCAATCGACAGGTCAAGTTCGTGAATGGGCAATATAACTCAAAGGTCAAGGTCACGATGACGTCATACGTCCAAAACACATTTTCCGCTCTAGCTCTCTTAATATTGCAGTTAGAGAGCCGCAATTAGTGTCAAAATACTCAGCTCCTCAAAGTCTTTCTCGTTACTGACATCAGATTTGATGTAGGATGAAAAGTTTTCGCGCCACGGGCTCTTGAAAATTGACAACTTTGGATTTTTTTTTTTTTTTTACAAAGTTTGAGATATCGACTTCTCCTTCTGCATAGATAATGCCACGGCCTACCGTCAGACCAAGTTTGTAGATGGGCAATCTAGGTCAAAGGTCAAGGTCACAGGAATTTTTCACATTTCGCTTAACCATTGAAAGATAGGACCAAAAATCGGAAAAATCACTACTACTGTCTTAGTTTTCATCTAATGACGCTCACCATTATTTCTGTTATTGGGCCCATAGGTACGTTATATATCGCATCAAAATTGTAAAAATCGCCCGAATAGTTTTCCCGCTAAAAATTCCCAAAGTCTAACATGGGATCCTACGGCAGCATTTTGGCGGGAAAGTGGTCTCAATTTCTCCGTGAAGGGCACAAGTGAGACAAACGTCACCTGGCGTGATACATGACATTAGTAATTCGGCACGAATAACTATATTGGTCAAGGTCACGCTTCCAAGGTCAAGGTCGCAGCAAGGTCAAGGACACGAAACCTGTGTTCCCGCGTAACTTCGTTAATATCGCGTCTAGAGATTCGTTGTTTGTTGGAGAGTATTCTGCGGAGAGAGGCGGACACGCATGACTGGCTCAAATGTTCCGGATACTGAACGATTTTCGAGTAATCGGCCAATCTATATTCAGCGTACGTGTCAAGTGGCGTTTTGAACTTTGCAAGGCCATAACTCGGTTAATATTTGAGATAGGGAGCCCAGATTTGGCATGAATGGAGAGAGAAATGTGAGCTAGACTTATGAAAACCACCTCAGAAATGCTCTAGGACGCTTAGTTTGGCCGCTAGAGCGCTCACAAGAGGTGCACCCCCCTCCATGCCGACGCTCCCATTATGAGTCAACGGCGATATGGACCGGCACTCTTTCGGGGTTGCGATGGCCGCCGTTCGCTTAATAGCGACGCTAGAGAGTCTGGATTAGTTGCAAACGACGGGCAAATGTCGACTTGGATATGGAAACCGCCTTCACATTTTGCCTATCACGCATAGTTTACCGCTAAAAATTCCCAAAGTTTAACATGGGACCCTACGGGAGCATTTTGGCGGGAAAATGACCTCCCCAATTTCTCCATGAAGGGGACATCTCAGACAAACAACACCTTGCGTGAAACATGACAGTAGTATTTGGGCGGAAAGTACTATATTGATCAAGGTTACGCTTCCAAGGTCAAGGTCACGGCAAGGTCATGGTCATGAAACATGTTTTCCCGCGTAACTCAGTTAATATTGGGTCTAGAGATCCGCGGTTTGTTTCAAAGTATTCTTCAGAGACAGGCCCGAAAGTTGTGTGCCTTCGGATTTCACCTCACATTTATAGTTTTTGAGTTGGATGATCAATTGTAACCCAAGAAAAATTATACAAAATTGCGGTGACCACATGCATGCAGGTAGATACCTACATGTGGTGGAATATGGACCAATATTACTAACATCATGTGTGCCAAATGCCATGGAAATGGAACCAGTAGTTTGAACGCAAAGAAATATTATCCCATTATAAAGACTCGATTCCGCCACTTGAAGACGGATCGAGACGTTTCGGCCTATATAACCCAATATTGTCACTAGTCCTTTGCAATTCTATGTTCAAAAACTGACGCCCGCGGGCCGAATGTTTCTTTTATATCAACCGAAATGTGTTTCCAGCATAAAAACGAAAAAATATTAATAATAGGTACCCAGTTGGGTTTGAACACCCAACCTTCATGCCCACTGTCGAAAGCCTTATCCACTACGCCAAAGTGCCGCGTTGTACGTATATGCTACTGTTTCAGAAGTCCCCAAACCCGCTCGATCAGTCATATTTCATACGAAATCCTGCCCTCGGTCTTCCATAGGCTCGACCGAAGCACAACATCCGCCCGTCTCGATCTTTATATCTCGCACCACAACGAAACAGGTCCACATTGGGTAATATTGGGTATATATCCGCGGTTTGTTTCAGAGTATTCTTTAGAGACTTTTTGGAGATTCATATATTCTCGCTATCTTCCAGCTATGTTATAAGCGGGATTATGAATGCGGCCCCTTTATCTGTGACCTTTCATAGTTATCGGCTCATGGTCAGTTGCACCTATCCCCCGATTTTCGTCTTTCCTCTCAAGCTATGCTTGACAAATTCTAGTCTGTGTGTGTGTCTGTCTGTCTGTCTGTCGGAGCATTATCTGTCGAATGACTAAAGATATCGTTCTCTTCTTTTACCAAAACATTCCGGCAGCCAATCGACAGGTCAAGTTCGTAGATGGGCAATATAACTCAAAGGTCAACGTCACGATGACGTCATACGTCCAAAACACATTTTCCGCTCTAGCTCTCTTAACATTGCAGCTAGAGAGCTGCAATTAGTGTCAGAATACTCAGCTCCTCAAAGTCTTTCTCGTTACTGACATCAGATTTGATGTAGGATGAAAAGTTTTCGCGCCACGGGCTCTTGAAAATTGACAACTTTGGATTTTTTTTTTTTTTTTACAAAGTTTGAGATATCGACTTCTCCTTCTGCATAGATAATGCCACGGCCTACCGTCAGACCAAGTTTGTAGATGGGCAATCTAGGTCAAAGGTCAAGGTCACAGGAATTTTTCACATTTCGCTTAACCATTGAAAGATAGGACCAAAAATCGGAAAAATCACTACTACTGTCTTAGTTTTCATCTAATGACGCTCACCATTATTTCTGTTATTGGGCCCATAGGTACGTTATATATCGCACCAAAATTGTAAAAATCGCCCGAATAGTTTTCCCGCTAAAAATTCCCAAAGTTTAACATGGGATCCTACGGCAGCATTTTGGCGGGAAAGTGGTCTCAATTTCTCCGTGAAGGGCACAAGTGAGACAAACGTCACCTGGCGTGATACATGACATTAGTAATTGGGCACGAATAACTATATTGGTCAAGGTCACGTTTCCAAGGTCAAGGTCGCAGCAAGGTCAAGGACACGAAACATGTGTTCCCGCGTAACTTCGTTAATATCGCGTCTAGAGATTCGTTGTTTGTTGGAGAGTATTCTGCGGAGAGAGGCGGACACGCATGACTGGCTCAAATGTTTCCGGATACTGAACGATTTTCGAGTAATCGGCCAATCTATATTCAGCGTACGTGTCAAGTGGCGTTTTGAACTTTGCAAGGCCATAACTCGGTTAATATTTGAGATAGGGAGCCCAGATTTGGCATGAATGGAGAGAGAAATGAGCTAGACTTATAAAAACCACCTCAGAAATGCTCTAGGACGCTTAGTTTGGCCGCTAGAGCGCTCACAAGAGGTGCACCCCCCTCCATGCCGACGCTCCCATTATGAGTCAACGGCGATATGGACCGGCACTCTTTCGGGGTTGCGATGGCCGCCGTTCGCTTAATAGCGACGCTAGAGAGTCGGGATTAGTTGCAAACGACGGGCAAACGTCGACTTGGATATGGAAACCGCCTTCACATTTTGCCTATCACGCATAGTTTTCCCGCTAAAAATTCCCAAAGTTTAACATGGGACCCTACGGGAGCATTTTGGCGGGAAAATGACCTCCCCAATTTCTCCATGAAGGGGACATCTCAGACAAACGACACCTTGCGTGAAACATGACAGTAGTATTTGGGCGGAAAGTACTATATTGATCAAGGTTACGCTTCCAAGGTCAAGGTCACGGCAATGTCAAGGTCACGGCAAGGTCAAGTTCAAGGTCACGAAACATGTTTTCGAGCGTAACTCCGTTAATATTGGGTCTACAGATCCACGGTTTGTTTCAGAATATTCTTCAGAGACAGGCGCAAAAGTAATGTGCCTTCAGATTTCACCTCACATTTATAGTTTTGGAATTATTGGATCATCAAATTGTAACCTAATAAAAATTACCTATATGTGGTGCAATATGTACCAATATTACTAATATCATGTATGCTAAATTCCAACGAAATCGAACCAGCAGTTTGGACGCAAAGAAATAATCAAACATTAACATGGCCAATCCCATTATAAAGATATGACGCGTGAGTACGCAATGACGTTTCGGCCTATCCCCCAATGTTGTCGCTAGCCCTTTGCAATTTTATTGTCAAAAAGGGACGCCAGCAGGCCGAATGTTTCATCAACCGAAATGTGTTTCCAGCATAAAAACGAAAAAATATTAATAATAGGTACCCAGTTGGGTGCCCACTGTCGAAAGCCTTATCCACTACGCCAAAGTGCCGCGTTGTACGTATATGCTACTGTTTCAGAAGTCCCCAAACCCGCTCGATCAGTCATATTTCATACGAAATCCTGCCCTCGGTCTTCCATAGGCTCGACCGAAGCACAACATCCGCCCGTCTCGATCTTTATATCTCGCACCACAACGAAACAGGTCCACATTGGGTAATATTGGGTATATATCCGCGGTTTGTTTCAGAGTATTCTTTAGAGACTTTTTGGAGATTCATATATTCTCGCTATCTTCCAGCTATGTTATAAGCGGGATTATGAATGCGGTCCCTTTATCTGTGACCTTTCATAGTTATCGGCTCATGGTCAGTTGCACCTATCCCCCGATTTTCGTCTTCCCTCTCAAGCTATGCTTGTTAAGACGAAAATCTACGATTTTCGTCTTATGTCGGTGTGTTCGGTTTGTCTGTCTGTCTGTCTGTCTGTCTGTCTGTCTGTCGGAGCATTATCTGTCGAATGCCTAAAGATATCGTTCTCTTCTTTTACCAAAACATTCCGACAGCCAATCGACAGGTCAAGTTCGTGAATGGGCAATATAACTCAAAGGTCAAGGTCACGATGACGTCATACGTCCAAAACACATTTTCCGCTCTAGCTCTCTTAATATTGCAGTTAGAGAGCCGCAATTAGTGTCAAAATACTCAGCTCCTCAAAGTCTTTCTCGTTACTGACATCAGATTTGATGTAGGATGAAAAGTTTTCGCGCCACGGGCTCTTGAAAATTGACAACTTTGGATTTTTTTTTTTTTTTTACAAAGTTTGAGATATCGACTTCTCCTTCTGCATAGATAATGCCACGGCCTACCGTCAGACCAAGTTTGTAGATGGGCAATCTAGGTCAAAGGTCAAGGTCACAGGAATTTTTCACATTTCGCTTAACCATTGAAAGATAGGACCAAAAATCGGAAAAATCACTACTACTGTCTTAGTTTTCATCTAATGACGCTCACCATTATTTCTGTTATTGGGCCCATAGGTACGTTATATATCGCACCAAAATTGTAAAAATCGCCCGAATAGTTTTCCCGCTAAAAATTCCCAAAGTTTAACATGGGATCCTACGGCAGCATTTTGGCGGGAAAGTGGTCTCAATTTCTCCGTGAAGGGCACAAGTGAGACAAACGTCACCTGGCGTGATACATGACATTAGTAATTGGGCACGAATAACTATATTGGTCAAGGTCACGTTTCCAAGGTCAAGGTCGCAGCAAGGTCAAGGACACGAAACATGTGTTCCCGCGTAACTTCGTTAATATCGCGTCTAGAGATTCGTTGTTTGTTGGAGAGTATTCTGCGGAGAGAGGCGGACACGCATGACTGGCTCAAATGTTTCCGGATACTGAACGATTTTCGAGTAATCGGCCAATCTATATTCAGCGTACGTGTCAAGTGGCGTTTTGAACTTTGCAAGGCCATAACTCGGTTAATATTTGAGATAGGGAGCCCAGATTTGGCATGAATGGAGAGAGAAATGAGCTAGACTTATAAAAACCACCTCAGAAATGCTCTAGGACGCTTAGTTTGGCCGCTAGAGCGCTCACAAGAGGTGCACCCCCCTCCATGCCGACGCTCCCATTATGAGTCAACGGCGATATGGACCGGCACTCTTTCGGGGTTGCGATGGCCGCCGTTCGCTTAATAGCGACGCTAGAGAGTCGGGATTAGTTGCAAACGACGGGCAAACGTCGACTTGGATATGGAAACCGCCTTCACATTTTGCCTATCACGCATAGTTTTCCCGCTAAAAATTCCCAAAGTTTAACATGGGACCCTACGGGAGCATTTTGGCGGGAAAATGACCTCCCCAATTTCTCCATGAAGGGGACATCTCAGACAAACGACACCTTGCGTGAAACATGACAGTAGTATTTGGGCGGAAAGTACTATATTGATCAAGGTTACGCTTCCAAGGTCAAGGTCACGGCAATGTCAAGGTCACGGCAAGGTCAAGTTCAAGGTCACGAAACATGTTTTCGAGCGTAACTCCGTTAATATTGGGTCTACAGATCCACGGTTTGTTTCAGAATATTCTTCAGAGACAGGCGCAAAAGTAATGTGCCTTCAGATTTCACCTCACATTTATAGTTTTGGAATTATTGGATCATCAAATTGTAACCTAATAAAAATTACCTATATGTGGTGCAATATGTACCAATATTACTAATATCATGTATGCTAAATTCCAACGAAATCGAACCAGCAGTTTGGACGCAAAGAAATAATCAAACATTAACATGGCCAATCCCATTATAAAGATATGACGCGTGAGTACGCAATGACGTTTCGGCCTATCCCCCAATGTTGTCGCTAGCCCTTTGCAATTTTATTGTCAAAAAGGGACGCCAGCAGGCCGAATGTTTCATCAACCGAAATGTGTTTCCAGCATAAAAACGAAAAAATATTAATAATAGGTACCCAGTTGGGTGCCCACTGTCGAAAGCCTTATCCACTACGCCAAAGTGCCGCGTTGTACGTATATGCTACTGTTTCAGAAGTCCCCAAACCCGCTCGATCAGTCATATTTCATACGAAATCCTGCCCTCGGTCTTCCATAGGCTCGACCGAAGCACAACATCCGCCCGTCTCGATCTTTATATCTCGCACCACAACGAAACAGGTCCACATTGGGTAATATTGGGTATATATCCGCGGTTTGTTTCAGAGTATTCTTTAGAGACTTTTTGGAGATTCATATATTCTCGCTATCTTCCAGCTATGTTATAAGCGGGATTATGAATGCGGTCCCTTTATCTGTGACCTTTCATAGTTATCGGCTCATGGTCAGTTGCACCTATCCCCCGATTTTCGTCTTCCCTCTCAAGCTATGCTTGTTAAGACGAAAATCTACGATTTTCGTCTTATGTCGGTGTGTTCGGTTTGTCTGTCTGTCTGTCTGTCTGTCTGTCTGTCTGTCGGAGCATTATCTGTCGAATGCCTAAAGATATCGTTCTCTTCTTTTACCAAAACATTCCGACAGCCAATCGACAGGTCAAGTTCGTGAATGGGCAATATAACTCAAAGGTCAAGGTCACGATGACGTCATACGTCCAAAACACATTTTCCGCTCTAGCTCTCTTAATATTGCAGTTAGAGAGCCGCAATTAGTGTCAAAATACTCAGCTCCTCAAAGTCTTTCTCGTTACTGACATCAGATTTGATGTAGGATGAAAAGTTTTCGCGCCACGGGCTCTTGAAAATTGACAACTTTGGATTTTTTTTTTTTTTTTACAAAGTTTGAGATATCGACTTCTCCTTCTGCATAGATAATGCCACGGCCTACCGTCAGACCAAGTTTGTAGATGGGCAATCTAGGTCAAAGGTCAAGGTCACAGGAATTTTTCACATTTCGCTTAACCATTGAAAGATAGGACCAAAAATCGGAAAAATCACTACTACTGTCTTAGTTTTCATCTAATGACGCTCACCATTATTTCTGTTATTGGGCCCATAGGTACGTTATATATCGCATCAAAATTGTAAAAATCGCCCGAATAGTTTTCCCGCTAAAAATTCCCAAAGTCTAACATGGGATCCTACGGCAGCATTTTGGCGGGAAAGTGGTCTCAATTTCTCCGTGAAGGGCACAAGTGAGACAAACGTCACCTGGCGTGATACATGACATTAGTAATTGGGCACGAATAACTATATTGGTCAAGGTCACGTTTCCAAGGTCAAGGTCGCAGCAAGGTCAAGGACACGAAACATGTGTTCCCGCGTAACTTCGTTAATATCGCGTCTAGAGATTCGTTGTTTGTTGGAGAGTATTCTGCGGAGAGAGGCGGACACGCATGACTGGCTCAAATGTTTCCGGATACTGAACGATTTTCGAGTAATCGGCCAATCTATATTCAGCGTACGTGTCAAGTGGCGTTTTGAACTTTGCAAGGCCATAACTCGGTTAATATTTGAGATAGGGAGCCCAGATTTGGCATGAATGGAGAGAGAAATGAGCTAGACTTATAAAAACCACCTCAGAAATGCTCTAGGACGCTTAGTTTGGCCGCTAGAGCGCTCACAAGAGGTGCACCCCCCTCCATGCCGACGCTCCCATTATGAGTCAACGGCGATATGGACCGGCACTCTTTCGGGGTTGCGATGGCCGCCGTTCGCTTAATAGCGACGCTAGAGAGTCGGGATTAGTTGCAAACGACGGGCAAACGTCGACTTGGATATGGAAACCGCCTTCACATTTTGCCTATCACGCATAGTTTTCCCGCTAAAAATTCCCAAAGTTTAACATGGGACCCTACGGGAGCATTTTGGCGGGAAAATGACCTCCCCAATTTCTCCATGAAGGGGACATCTCAGACAAACGACACCTTGCGTGAAACATGACAGTAGTATTTGGGCGGAAAGTACTATATTGATCAAGGTTACGCTTCCAAGGTCAAGGTCACGGCAATGTCAAGGTCACGGCAAGGTCAAGTTCAAGGTCACGAAACATGTTTTCGAGCGTAACTCCGTTAATATTGGGTCTACAGATCCACGGTTTGTTTCAGAATATTCTTCAGAGACAGGCGCAAAAGTAATGTGCCTTCAGATTTCACCTCACATTTATAGTTTTGGAATTATTGGATCATCAAATTGTAACCTAATAAAAATTACCTATATGTGGTGCAATATGTACCAATATTACTAATATCATGTATGCTAAATTCCAACGAAATCGAACCAGCAGTTTGGACGCAAAGAAATAATCAAACATTAACATGGCCAATCCCATTATAAAGATATGACGCGTGAGTACGCAATGACGTTTCGGCCTATCCCCCAATGTTGTCGCTAGCCCTTTGCAATTTTATTGTCAAAAAGGGACGCCAGCAGGCCGAATGTTTCATCAACCGAAATGTGTTTCCAGCATAAAAACGAAAAAATATTAATAATAGGTACCCAGTTGGGTGCCCACTGTCGAAAGCCTTATCCACTACGCCAAAGTGCCGCGTTGTACGTATATGCTACTGTTTCAGAAGTCCCCAAACCCGCTCGATCAGTCATATTTCATACGAAATCCTGCCCTCGGTCTTCCATAGGCTCGACCGAAGCACAACATCCGCCCGTCTCGATCTTTATATCTCGCACCACAACGAAACAGGTCCACATTGGGTAATATTGGGTATATATCCGCGGTTTGTTTCAGAGTATTCTTTAGAGACTTTTTGGAGATTCATATATTCTCGCTATCTTCCAGCTATGTTATAAGCGGGATTATGAATGCGGTCCCTTTATCTGTGACCTTTCATAGTTATCGGCTCATGGTCAGTTGCACCTATCCCCCGATTTTCGTCTTCCCTCTCAAGCTATGCTTGTTAAGACGAAAATCTACGATTTTCGTCTTATGTCGGTGTGTTCGGTTTGTCTGTCTGTCTGTCTGTCTGTCTGTCTGTCTGTCGGAGCATTATCTGTCGAATGCCTAAAGATATCGTTCTCTTCTTTTACCAAAACATTCCGACAGCCAATCGACAGGTCAAGTTCGTGAATGGGCAATATAACTCAAAGGTCAAGGTCACGATGACGTCATACGTCCAAAACACATTTTCCGCTCTAGCTCTCTTAATATTGCAGTTAGAGAGCCGCAATTAGTGTCAAAATACTCAGCTCCTCAAAGTCTTTCTCGTTACTGACATCAGATTTGATGTAGGATGAAAAGTTTTCGCGCCACGGGCTCTTGAAAATTGACAACTTTGGATTTTTTTTTTTTTTTTACAAAGTTTGAGATATCGACTTCTCCTTCTGCATAGATAATGCCACGGCCTACCGTCAGACCAAGTTTGTAGATGGGCAATCTAGGTCAAAGGTCAAGGTCACAGGAATTTTTCACATTTCGCTTAACCATTGAAAGATAGGACCAAAAATCGGAAAAATCACTACTACTGTCTTAGTTTTCATCTAATGACGCTCACCATTATTTCTGTTATTGGGCCCATAGGTACGTTATATATCGCACCAAAATTGTAAAAATCGCCCGAATAGTTTTCCCGCTAAAAATTCCCAAAGTTTAACATGGGATCCTACGGCAGCATTTTGGCGGGAAAGTGGTCTCAATTTCTCCGTGAAGGGCACAAGTGAGACAAACGTCACCTGGCGTGATACATGACATTAGTAATTGGGCACGAATAACTATATTGGTCAAGGTCACGTTTCCAAGGTCAAGGTCGCAGCAAGGTCAAGGACACGAAACATGTGTTCCCGCGTAACTTCGTTAATATCGCGTCTAGAGATTCGTTGTTTGTTGGAGAGTATTCTGCGGAGAGAGGCGGACACGCATGACTGGCTCAAATGTTTCCGGATACTGAACGATTTTCGAGTAATCGGCCAATCTATATTCAGCGTACGTGTCAAGTGGCGTTTTGAACTTTGCAAGGCCATAACTCGGTTAATATTTGAGATAGGGAGCCCAGATTTGGCATGAATGGAGAGAGAAATGAGCTAGACTTATAAAAACCACCTCAGAAATGCTCTAGGACGCTTAGTTTGGCCGCTAGAGCGCTCACAAGAGGTGCACCCCCCTCCATGCCGACGCTCCCATTATGAGTCAACGGCGATATGGACCGGCACTCTTTCGGGGTTGCGATGGCCGCCGTTCGCTTAATAGCGACGCTAGAGAGTCGGGATTAGTTGCAAACGACGGGCAAACGTCGACTTGGATATGGAAACCGCCTTCACATTTTGCCTATCACGCATAGTTTTCCCGCTAAAAATTCCCAAAGTTTAACATGGGACCCTACGGGAGCATTTTGGCGGGAAAATGACCTCCCCAATTTCTCCATGAAGGGGACATCTCAGACAAACGACACCTTGCGTGAAACATGACAGTAGTATTTGGGCGGAAAGTACTATATTGATCAAGGTTACGCTTCCAAGGTCAAGGTCACGGCAATGTCAAGGTCACGGCAAGGTCAAGTTCAAGGTCACGAAACATGTTTTCGAGCGTAACTCCGTTAATATTGGGTCTACAGATCCACGGTTTGTTTCAGAATATTCTTCAGAGACAGGCGCAAAAGTAATGTGCCTTCAGATTTCACCTCACATTTATAGTTTTGGAATTATTGGATCATCAAATTGTAACCTAATAAAAATTACCTATATGTGGTGCAATATGTACCAATATTACTAATATCATGTATGCTAAATTCCAACGAAATCGAACCAGCAGTTTGGACGCAAAGAAATAATCAAACATTAACATGGCCAATCCCATTATAAAGATATGACGCGTGAGTACGCAATGACGTTTCGGCCTATCCCCCAATGTTGTCGCTAGCCCTTTGCAATTTTATTGTCAAAAAGGGACGCCAGCAGGCCGAATGTTTCATCAACCGAAATGTGTTTCCAGCATAAAAACGAAAAAATATTAATAATAGGTACCCAGTTGGGTGCCCACTGTCGAAAGCCTTATCCACTACGCCAAAGTGCCGCGTTGTACGTATATGCTACTGTTTCAGAAGTCCCCAAACCCGCTCGATCAGTCATATTTCATACGAAATCCTGCCCTCGGTCTTCCATAGGCTCGACCGAAGCACAACATCCGCCCGTCTCGATCTTTATATCTCGCACCACAACGAAACAGGTCCACATTGGGTAATATTGGGTATATATCCGCGGTTTGTTTCAGAGTATTCTTTAGAGACTTTTTGGAGATTCATATATTCTCGCTATCTTCCAGCTATGTTATAAGCGGGATTATGAATGCGGTCCCTTTATCTGTGACCTTTCATAGTTATCGGCTCATGGTCAGTTGCACCTATCCCCCGATTTTCGTCTTCCCTCTCAAGCTATGCTTGTTAAGACGAAAATCTACGATTTTCGTCTTATGTCGGTGTGTTCGGTTTGTCTGTCTGTCTGTCTGTCTGTCTGTCTGTCTGTCGGAGCATTATCTGTCGAATGCCTAAAGATATCGTTCTCTTCTTTTACCAAAACATTCCGACAGCCAATCGACAGGTCAAGTTCGTGAATGGGCAATATAACTCAAAGGTCAAGGTCACGATGACGTCATACGTCCAAAACACATTTTCCGCTCTAGCTCTCTTAATATTGCAGTTAGAGAGCCGCAATTAGTGTCAAAATACTCAGCTCCTCAAAGTCTTTCTCGTTACTGACATCAGATTTGATGTAGGATGAAAAGTTTTCGCGCCACGGGCTCTTGAAAATTGACAACTTTGGATTTTTTTTTTTTTTTTACAAAGTTTGAGATATCGACTTCTCCTTCTGCATAGATAATGCCACGGCCTACCGTCAGACCAAGTTTGTAGATGGGCAATCTAGGTCAAAGGTCAAGGTCACAGGAATTTTTCACATTTCGCTTAACCATTGAAAGATAGGACCAAAAATCGGAAAAATCACTACTACTGTCTTAGTTTTCATCTAATGACGCTCACCATTATTTCTGTTATTGGGCCCATAGGTACGTTATATATCGCATCAAAATTGTAAAAATCGCCCGAATAGTTTTCCCGCTAAAAATTCCCAAAGTCTAACATGGGATCCTACGGCAGCATTTTGGCGGGAAAGTGGTCTCAATTTCTCCGTGAAGGGCACAAGTGAGACAAACGTCACCTGGCGTGATACATGACATTAGTAATTGGGCACGACTAACTATATTGGTCAAGGTCACGCTTCCAAGGTCAAGGTCGCAGCAAGGTCAAGGACACGAAACCTGTGTTCCCGCGTAACTTCGTTAATATCGCGTCTAGAGATTCGTTGTTTGTTGGAGAGTATTCTGCGGAGAGAGGCGGACACGCATGACTGGCTCAAATGTTCCGGATACTGAACGATTTTCGAGTAATCGGCCAATCTATATTCAGCGTACGTGTCAAGTGGCGTTTTGAACTTTGCAAGGCCATAACTCGGTTAATATTTGAGATAGGGAGCCCAGATTTGGCATGAATGGAGAGAGAAATGTGAGCTAGACTTATGAAAACCACCTCAGAAATGCTCTAGGACGCTTAGTTTGGCCGCTAGAGCGCTCACAAGAGGTGCACCCCCCTCCATGCCGACGCTCCCATTATGAGTCAACGGCGATATGGACCGGCACTCTTTCGGGGTTGCGATGGCCGCCGTTCGCTTAATAGCGACGCTAGAGAGTCTGGATTAGTTGCAAACGACGGGCAAATGTCGACTTGGATATGGAAACCGCCTTCACATTTTGCCTATCACGCATAGTTTACCGCTAAAAATTCCCAAAGTTTAACATGGGACCCTACGGGAGCATTTTGGCGGGAAAATGACCTCCCCAATTTCTCCATGAAGGGGACATCTCAGACAAACAACACCTTGCGTGAAACATGACAGTAGTATTTGGGCGGAAAGTACTATATTGATCAAGGTTACGCTTCCAAGGTCAAGGTCACGGCAAGGTCATGGTCATGAAACATGTTTTCCCGCGTAACTCAGTTAATATTGGGTCTAGAGATCCGCGGTTTGTTTCAAAGTATTCTTCAGAGACAGGCCCGAAAGTTGTGTGCCTTCGGATTTCACCTCACATTTATAGTTTTTGAGTTGGATGATCAATTGTAACCCAAGAAAAATTATACAAAATTGCGGTGACCACATGCATGCAGGTAGATACCTACATGTGGTGGAATATGGACCAATATTACTAACATCATGTGTGCCAAATGCCATGGAAATGGAACCAGTAGTTTGAACGCAAAGAAATATTATCCCATTATAAAGACTCGATTCCGCCACTTGAAGACGGATCGAGACGTTTCGGCCTATATAACCCAATATTGTCACTAGTCCTTTGCAATTCTATGTTCAAAAACTGACGCCCGCGGGCCGAATGTTTCTTTTATATCAACCGAAATGTGTTTCCAGCATAAAAACGAAAAAATATTAATAATAGGTACCCAGTTGGGTTTGAACACCCAACCTTCATGCCCACTGTCGAAAGCCTTATCCACTACGCCAAAGTGCCGCGTTGTACGTATATGCTACTGTTTCAGAAGTCCCCAAACCCGCTCGATCAGTCATATTTCATACGAAATCCTGCCCTCGGTCTTCCATAGGCTCGACCGAAGCACAACATCCGCCCGTCTCGATCTTTATATCTCGCACCACAACGAAACAGGTCCACATTGGGTAATATTGGGTATATATCCGCGGTTTGTTTCAGAGTATTCTTTAGAGACTTTTTGGAGATTCATATATTCTCGCTATCTTCCAGCTATGTTATAAGCGGGATTATGAATGCGGCCCCTTTATCTGTGACCTTTCATAGTTATCGGCTCATGGTCAGTTGCACCTATCCCCCGATTTTCGTCTTTCCTCTCAAGCTATGCTTGACAAATTCTAGTCTGTGTGTGTGTCTGTCTGTCTGTCTGTCGGAGCATTATCTGTCGAATGCCTAAAGATATCGTTCTCTTCTTTTACCAAAACATTCCGACAGCCAATCGACAGGTCAAGTTCGTGAATGGGCAATATAACTCAAAGGTCAAGGTCACGATGACGTCATACGTCCAAAACACATTTTCCGCTCTAGCTCTCTTAATATTGCAGTTAGAGAGCCGCAATTAGTGTCAAAATACTCAGCTCCTCAAAGTCTTTCTCGTTATTGACATCAGATTTGATGTAGGATGAAAAGTTTTCGCGCCACGGGCTCTTGAAAATTGACAACTTTGGATTTTTTTTTTTTTTTTACAAAGTTTGAGATATCGACTTCTCCTTCTGCATAGATAATGCCACGGCCTACCGTCAGACCAAGTTTGTAGATGGGCAATCTAGGTCAAAGGTCAAGGTCACAGGAATTTTTCACATTTCGCTTAACCATTGAAAGATAGGACCAAAAATCGGAAAAATCACTACTACTGTCTTAGTTTTCATCTAATGACGCTCACCATTATTTCTGTTATTGGGCCCATAGGTACGTTATATATCGCATCAAAATTGTAAAAATCGCCCGAATAGTTTTCCCGCTAAAAATTCCCAAAGTCTAACATGGGATCCTACGGCAGCATTTTGGCGGGAAAGTGGTCTCAATTTCTCCGTGAAGGGCACAAGTGAGACAAACGTCACCTGGCGTGATACATGACATTAGTAATTGGGCACGAATAACTATATTGGTCAAGGTCACGCTTCCAAGGTCAAGGTCGCAGCAAGGTCAAGGACACGAAACCTGTGTTCCCGCGTAACTTCGTTAATATCGCGTCTAGAGATTCGTTGTTTGTTGGAGAGTATTCTGCGGAGAGAGGCGGACACGCATGACTGGCTCAAATGTTCCGGATACTGAACGATTTTCGAGTAATCGGCCAATCTATATTCAGCGTACGTGTCAAGTGGCGTTTTGAACTTTGCAAGGCCATAACTCGGTTAATATTTGAGATAGGGAGCCCAGATTTGGCATGAATGGAGAGAGAAATGTGAGCTAGACTTATGAAAACCACCTCAGAAATGCTCTAGGACGCTTAGTTTGGCCGCTAGAGCGCTCACAAGAGGTGCACCCCCCTCCATGCCGACGCTCCCATTATGAGTCAACGGCGATATGGACCGGCACTCTTTCGGGGTTGCGATGGCCGCCGTTCGCTTAATAGCGACGCTAGAGAGTCTGGATTAGTTGCAAACGACGGGCAAATGTCGACTTGGATATGGAAACCGCCTTCACATTTTGCCTATCACGCATAGTTTACCGCTAAAAATTCCCAAAGTTTAACATGGGACCCTACGGGAGCATTTTGGCGGGAAAATGACCTCCCCAATTTCTCCATGAAGGGGACATCTCAGACAAACAACACCTTGCGTGAAACATGACAGTAGTATTTGGGCGGAAAGTACTATATTGATCAAGGTTACGCTTCCAAGGTCAAGGTCACGGCAAGGTCATGGTCATGAAACATGTTTTCCCGCGTAACTCAGTTAATATTGGGTCTAGAGATCCGCGGTTTGTTTCAAAGTATTCTTCAGAGACAGGCCCGAAAGTTGTGTGCCTTCGGATTTCACCTCACATTTATAGTTTTTGAGTTGGATGATCAATTGTAACCCAAGAAAAATTATACAAAATTGCGGTGACCACATGCATGCAGGTAGATACCTACATGTGGTGGAATATGGACCAATATTACTAACATCATGTGTGCCAAATGCCATGGAAATGGAACCAGTAGTTTGAACGCAAAGAAATATTATCCCATTATAAAGACTCGATTCCGCCACTTGAAGACGGATCGAGACGTTTCGGCCTATATAACCCAATATTGTCACTAGTCCTTTGCAATTCTATGTTCAAAAACTGACGCCCGCGGGCCGAATGTTTCTTTTATATCAACCGAAATGTGTTTCCAGCATAAAAACGAAAAAATATTAATAATAGGTACCCAGTTGGGTTTGAACACCCAACCTTCATGCCCACTGTCGAAAGCCTTATCCACTACGCCAAAGTGCCGCGTTGTACGTATATGCTACTGTTTCAGAAGTCCCCAAACCCGCTCGATCAGTCATATTTCATACGAAATCCTGCCCTCGGTCTTCCATAGGCTCGACCGAAGCACAACATCCGCCCGTCTCGATCTTTATATCTCGCACCACAACGAAACAGGTCCACATTGGGTAATATTGGGTATATATCCGCGGTTTGTTTCAGAGTATTCTTTAGAGACTTTTTGGAGATTCATATATTCTCGCTATCTTCCAGCTATGTTATAAGCGGGATTATGAATGCGGCCCCTTTATCTGTGACCTTTCATAGTTATCGGCTCATGGTCAGTTGCACCTATCCCCCGATTTTCGTCTTTCCTCTCAAGCTATGCTTGACAAATTCTAGTCTGTGTGTGTGTCTGTCTGTCTGTCTGTCGGAGCATTATCTGTCGAATGACTAAAGATATCGTTCTCTTCTTTTACCAAAACATTCCGGCAGCCAATCGACAGGTCAAGTTCGTAGATGGGCAATATAACTCAAAGGTCAACGTCACGATGACGTCATACGTCCAAAACACATTTTCCGCTCTAGCTCTCTTAACATTGCAGCTAGAGAGCTGCAATTAGTGTCAGAATACTCAGCTCCTCAAAGTCTTTCTCGTTACTGACATCAGATTTGATGTAGGATGAAAAGTTTTCGCGCCACGGGCTCTTGAAAATTGACAACTTTGGATTTTTTTTTTTTTTTTACAAAGTTTGAGATATCGACTTCTCCTTCTGCATAGATAATGCCACGGCCTACCGTCAGACCAAGTTTGTAGATGGGCAATCTAGGTCAAAGGTCAAGGTCACAGGAATTTTTCACATTTCGCTTAACCATTGAAAGATAGGACCAAAAATCGGAAAAATCACTACTACTGTCTTAGTTTTCATCTAATGACGCTCACCATTATTTCTGTTATTGGGCCCATAGGTACGTTATATATCGCACCAAAATTGTAAAAATCGCCCGAATAGTTTTCCCGCTAAAAATTCCCAAAGTTTAACATGGGATCCTACGGCAGCATTTTGGCGGGAAAGTGGTCTCAATTTCTCCGTGAAGGGCACAAGTGAGACAAACGTCACCTGGCGTGATACATGACATTAGTAATTGGGCACGAATAACTATATTGGTCAAGGTCACGTTTCCAAGGTCAAGGTCGCAGCAAGGTCAAGGACACGAAACATGTGTTCCCGCGTAACTTCGTTAATATCGCGTCTAGAGATTCGTTGTTTGTTGGAGAGTATTCTGCGGAGAGAGGCGGACACGCATGACTGGCTCAAATGTTTCCGGATACTGAACGATTTTCGAGTAATCGGCCAATCTATATTCAGCGTACGTGTCAAGTGGCGTTTTGAACTTTGCAAGGCCATAACTCGGTTAATATTTGAGATAGGGAGCCCAGATTTGGCATGAATGGAGAGAGAAATGAGCTAGACTTATAAAAACCACCTCAGAAATGCTCTAGGACGCTTAGTTTGGCCGCTAGAGCGCTCACAAGAGGTGCACCCCCCTCCATGCCGACGCTCCCATTATGAGTCAACGGCGATATGGACCGGCACTCTTTCGGGGTTGCGATGGCCGCCGTTCGCTTAATAGCGACGCTAGAGAGTCGGGATTAGTTGCAAACGACGGGCAAACGTCGACTTGGATATGGAAACCGCCTTCACATTTTGCCTATCACGCATAGTTTTCCCGCTAAAAATTCCCAAAGTTTAACATGGGACCCTACGGGAGCATTTTGGCGGGAAAATGACCTCCCCAATTTCTCCATGAAGGGGACATCTCAGACAAACGACACCTTGCGTGAAACATGACAGTAGTATTTGGGCGGAAAGTACTATATTGATCAAGGTTACGCTTCCAAGGTCAAGGTCACGGCAATGTCAAGGTCACGGCAAGGTCAAGTTCAAGGTCACGAAACATGTTTTCGAGCGTAACTCCGTTAATATTGGGTCTACAGATCCACGGTTTGTTTCAGAATATTCTTCAGAGACAGGCGCAAAAGTAATGTGCCTTCAGATTTCACCTCACATTTATAGTTTTGGAATTATTGGATCATCAAATTGTAACCTAATAAAAATTACCTATATGTGGTGCAATATGTACCAATATTACTAATATCATGTATGCTAAATTCCAACGAAATCGAACCAGCAGTTTGGACGCAAAGAAATAATCAAACATTAACATGGCCAATCCCATTATAAAGATATGACGCGTGAGTACGCAATGACGTTTCGGCCTATCCCCCAATGTTGTCGCTAGCCCTTTGCAATTTTATTGTCAAAAAGGGACGCCAGCAGGCCGAATGTTTCATCAACCGAAATGTGTTTCCAGCATAAAAACGAAAAAATATTAATAATAGGTACCCAGTTGGGTGCCCACTGTCGAAAGCCTTATCCACTACGCCAAAGTGCCGCGTTGTACGTATATGCTACTGTTTCAGAAGTCCCCAAACCCGCTCGATCAGTCATATTTCATACGAAATCCTGCCCTCGGTCTTCCATAGGCTCGACCGAAGCACAACATCCGCCCGTCTCGATCTTTATATCTCGCACCACAACGAAACAGGTCCACATTGGGTAATATTGGGTATATATCCGCGGTTTGTTTCAGAGTATTCTTTAGAGACTTTTTGGAGATTCATATATTCTCGCTATCTTCCAGCTATGTTATAAGCGGGATTATGAATGCGGTCCCTTTATCTGTGACCTTTCATAGTTATCGGCTCATGGTCAGTTGCACCTATCCCCCGATTTTCGTCTTCCCTCTCAAGCTATGCTTGTTAAGACGAAAATCTACGATTTTCGTCTTATGTCGGTGTGTTCGGTTTGTCTGTCTGTCTGTCTGTCTGTCTGTCTGTCTGTCGGAGCATTATCTGTCGAATGCCTAAAGATATCGTTCTCTTCTTTTACCAAAACATTCCGACAGCCAATCGACAGGTCAAGTTCGTGAATGGGCAATATAACTCAAAGGTCAAGGTCACGATGACGTCATACGTCCAAAACACATTTTCCGCTCTAGCTCTCTTAATATTGCAGTTAGAGAGCCGCAATTAGTGTCAAAATACTCAGCTCCTCAAAGTCTTTCTCGTTACTGACATCAGATTTGATGTAGGATGAAAAGTTTTCGCGCCACGGGCTCTTGAAAATTGACAACTTTGGATTTTTTTTTTTTTTTTACAAAGTTTGAGATATCGACTTCTCCTTCTGCATAGATAATGCCACGGCCTACCGTCAGACCAAGTTTGTAGATGGGCAATCTAGGTCAAAGGTCAAGGTCACAGGAATTTTTCACATTTCGCTTAACCATTGAAAGATAGGACCAAAAATCGGAAAAATCACTACTACTGTCTTAGTTTTCATCTAATGACGCTCACCATTATTTCTGTTATTGGGCCCATAGGTACGTTATATATCGCACCAAAATTGTAAAAATCGCCCGAATAGTTTTCCCGCTAAAAATTCCCAAAGTTTAACATGGGATCCTACGGCAGCATTTTGGCGGGAAAGTGGTCTCAATTTCTCCGTGAAGGGCACAAGTGAGACAAACGTCACCTGGCGTGATACATGACATTAGTAATTGGGCACGAATAACTATATTGGTCAAGGTCACGTTTCCAAGGTCAAGGTCGCAGCAAGGTCAAGGACACGAAACATGTGTTCCCGCGTAACTTCGTTAATATCGCGTCTAGAGATTCGTTGTTTGTTGGAGAGTATTCTGCGGAGAGAGGCGGACACGCATGACTGGCTCAAATGTTTCCGGATACTGAACGATTTTCGAGTAATCGGCCAATCTATATTCAGCGTACGTGTCAAGTGGCGTTTTGAACTTTGCAAGGCCATAACTCGGTTAATATTTGAGATAGGGAGCCCAGATTTGGCATGAATGGAGAGAGAAATGAGCTAGACTTATAAAAACCACCTCAGAAATGCTCTAGGACGCTTAGTTTGGCCGCTAGAGCGCTCACAAGAGGTGCACCCCCCTCCATGCCGACGCTCCCATTATGAGTCAACGGCGATATGGACCGGCACTCTTTCGGGGTTGCGATGGCCGCCGTTCGCTTAATAGCGACGCTAGAGAGTCGGGATTAGTTGCAAACGACGGGCAAACGTCGACTTGGATATGGAAACCGCCTTCACATTTTGCCTATCACGCATAGTTTTCCCGCTAAAAATTCCCAAAGTTTAACATGGGACCCTACGGGAGCATTTTGGCGGGAAAATGACCTCCCCAATTTCTCCATGAAGGGGACATCTCAGACAAACGACACCTTGCGTGAAACATGACAGTAGTATTTGGGCGGAAAGTACTATATTGATCAAGGTTACGCTTCCAAGGTCAAGGTCACGGCAATGTCAAGGTCACGGCAAGGTCAAGTTCAAGGTCACGAAACATGTTTTCGAGCGTAACTCCGTTAATATTGGGTCTACAGATCCACGGTTTGTTTCAGAATATTCTTCAGAGACAGGCGCAAAAGTAATGTGCCTTCAGATTTCACCTCACATTTATAGTTTTGGAATTATTGGATCATCAAATTGTAACCTAATAAAAATTACCTATATGTGGTGCAATATGTACCAATATTACTAATATCATGTATGCTAAATTCCAACGAAATCGAACCAGCAGTTTGGACGCAAAGAAATAATCAAACATTAACATGGCCAATCCCATTATAAAGATATGACGCGTGAGTACGCAATGACGTTTCGGCCTATCCCCCAATGTTGTCGCTAGCCCTTTGCAATTTTATTGTCAAAAAGGGACGCCAGCAGGCCGAATGTTTCATCAACCGAAATGTGTTTCCAGCATAAAAACGAAAAAATATTAATAATAGGTACCCAGTTGGGTGCCCACTGTCGAAAGCCTTATCCACTACGCCAAAGTGCCGCGTTGTACGTATATGCTACTGTTTCAGAAGTCCCCAAACCCGCTCGATCAGTCATATTTCATACGAAATCCTGCCCTCGGTCTTCCATAGGCTCGACCGAAGCACAACATCCGCCCGTCTCGATCTTTATATCTCGCACCACAACGAAACAGGTCCACATTGGGTAATATTGGGTATATATCCGCGGTTTGTTTCAGAGTATTCTTTAGAGACTTTTTGGAGATTCATATATTCTCGCTATCTTCCAGCTATGTTATAAGCGGGATTATGAATGCGGTCCCTTTATCTGTGACCTTTCATAGTTATCGGCTCATGGTCAGTTGCACCTATCCCCCGATTTTCGTCTTCCCTCTCAAGCTATGCTTGTTAAGACGAAAATCTACGATTTTCGTCTTATGTCGGTGTGTTCGGTTTGTCTGTCTGTCTGTCTGTCTGTCTGTCTGTCTGTCGGAGCATTATCTGTCGAATGCCTAAAGATATCGTTCTCTTCTTTTACCAAAACATTCCGACAGCCAATCGACAGGTCAAGTTCGTGAATGGGCAATATAACTCAAAGGTCAAGGTCACGATGACGTCATACGTCCAAAACACATTTTCCGCTCTAGCTCTCTTAATATTGCAGTTAGAGAGCCGCAATTAGTGTCAAAATACTCAGCTCCTCAAAGTCTTTCTCGTTACTGACATCAGATTTGATGTAGGATGAAAAGTTTTCGCGCCACGGGCTCTTGAAAATTGACAACTTTGGATTTTTTTTTTTTTTTTACAAAGTTTGAGATATCGACTTCTCCTTCTGCATAGATAATGCCACGGCCTACCGTCAGACCAAGTTTGTAGATGGGCAATCTAGGTCAAAGGTCAAGGTCACAGGAATTTTTCACATTTCGCTTAACCATTGAAAGATAGGACCAAAAATCGGAAAAATCACTACTACTGTCTTAGTTTTCATCTAATGACGCTCACCATTATTTCTGTTATTGGGCCCATAGGTACGTTATATATCGCATCAAAATTGTAAAAATCGCCCGAATAGTTTTCCCGCTAAAAATTCCCAAAGTCTAACATGGGATCCTACGGCAGCATTTTGGCGGGAAAGTGGTCTCAATTTCTCCGTGAAGGGCACAAGTGAGACAAACGTCACCTGGCGTGATACATGACATTAGTAATTCGGCACGAATAACTATATTGGTCAAGGTCACGCTTCCAAGGTCAAGGTCGCAGCAAGGTCAAGGACACGAAACCTGTGTTCCCGCGTAACTTCGTTAATATCGCGTCTAGAGATTCGTTGTTTGTTGGAGAGTATTCTGCGGAGAGAGGCGGACACGCATGACTGGCTCAAATGTTCCGGATACTGAACGATTTTCGAGTAATCGGCCAATCTATATTCAGCGTACGTGTCAAGTGGCGTTTTGAACTTTGCAAGGCCATAACTCGGTTAATATTTGAGATAGGGAGCCCAGATTTGGCATGAATGGAGAGAGAAATGTGAGCTAGACTTATGAAAACCACCTCAGAAATGCTCTAGGACGCTTAGTTTGGCCGCTAGAGCGCTCACAAGAGGTGCACCCCCCTCCATGCCGACGCTCCCATTATGAGTCAACGGCGATATGGACCGGCACTCTTTCGGGGTTGCGATGGCCGCCGTTCGCTTAATAGCGACGCTAGAGAGTCTGGATTAGTTGCAAACGACGGGCAAATGTCGACTTGGATATGGAAACCGCCTTCACATTTTGCCTATCACGCATAGTTTACCGCTAAAAATTCCCAAAGTTTAACATGGGACCCTACGGGAGCATTTTGGCGGGAAAATGACCTCCCCAATTTCTCCATGAAGGGGACATCTCAGACAAACAACACCTTGCGTGAAACATGACAGTAGTATTTGGGCGGAAAGTACTATATTGATCAAGGTTACGCTTCCAAGGTCAAGGTCACGGCAAGGTCATGGTCATGAAACATGTTTTCCCGCGTAACTCAGTTAATATTGGGTCTAGAGATCCGCGGTTTGTTTCAAAGTATTCTTCAGAGACAGGCCCGAAAGTTGTGTGCCTTCGGATTTCACCTCACATTTATAGTTTTTGAGTTGGATGATCAATTGTAACCCAAGAAAAATTATACAAAATTGCGGTGACCACATGCATGCAGGTAGATACCTACATGTGGTGGAATATGGACCAATATTACTAACATCATGTGTGCCAAATGCCATGGAAATGGAACCAGTAGTTTGAACGCAAAGAAATATTATCCCATTATAAAGACTCGATTCCGCCACTTGAAGACGGATCGAGACGTTTCGGCCTATATAACCCAATATTGTCACTAGTCCTTTGCAATTCTATGTTCAAAAACTGACGCCCGCGGGCCGAATGTTTCTTTTATATCAACCGAAATGTGTTTCCAGCATAAAAACGAAAAAATATTAATAATAGGTACCCAGTTGGGTTTGAACACCCAACCTTCATGCCCACTGTCGAAAGCCTTATCCACTACGCCAAAGTGCCGCGTTGTACGTATATGCTACTGTTTCAGAAGTCCCCAAACCCGCTCGATCAGTCATATTTCATACGAAATCCTGCCCTCGGTCTTCCATAGGCTCGACCGAAGCACAACATCCGCCCGTCTCGATCTTTATATCTCGCACCACAACGAAACAGGTCCACATTGGGTAATATTGGGTATATATCCGCGGTTTGTTTCAGAGTATTCTTTAGAGACTTTTTGGAGATTCATATATTCTCGCTATCTTCCAGCTATGTTATAAGCGGGATTATGAATGCGGCCCCTTTATCTGTGACCTTTCATAGTTATCGGCTCATGGTCAGTTGCACCTATCCCCCGATTTTCGTCTTTCCTCTCAAGCTATGCTTGACAAATTCTAGTCTGTGTGTGTGTCTGTCTGTCTGTCTGTCGGAGCATTATCTGTCGAATGACTAAAGATATCGTTCTCTTCTTTTACCAAAACATTCCGGCAGCCAATCGACAGGTCAAGTTCGTAGATGGGCAATATAACTCAAAGGTCAACGTCACGATGACGTCATACGTCCAAAACACATTTTCCGCTCTAGCTCTCTTAACATTGCAGCTAGAGAGCTGCAATTAGTGTCAGAATACTCAGCTCCTCAAAGTCTTTCTCGTTACTGACATCAGATTTGATGTAGGATGAAAAGTTTTCGCGCCACGGGCTCTTGAAAATTGACAACTTTGGATTTTTTTTTTTTTTTTACAAAGTTTGAGATATCGACTTCTCCTTCTGCATAGATAATGCCACGGCCTACCGTCAGACCAAGTTTGTAGATGGGCAATCTAGGTCAAAGGTCAAGGTCACAGGAATTTTTCACATTTCGCTTAACCATTGAAAGATAGGACCAAAAATCGGAAAAATCACTACTACTGTCTTAGTTTTCATCTAATGACGCTCACCATTATTTCTGTTATTGGGCCCATAGGTACGTTATATATCGCACCAAAATTGTAAAAATCGCCCGAATAGTTTTCCCGCTAAAAATTCCCAAAGTTTAACATGGGATCCTACGGCAGCATTTTGGCGGGAAAGTGGTCTCAATTTCTCCGTGAAGGGCACAAGTGAGACAAACGTCACCTGGCGTGATACATGACATTAGTAATTGGGCACGAATAACTATATTGGTCAAGGTCACGTTTCCAAGGTCAAGGTCGCAGCAAGGTCAAGGACACGAAACATGTGTTCCCGCGTAACTTCGTTAATATCGCGTCTAGAGATTCGTTGTTTGTTGGAGAGTATTCTGCGGAGAGAGGCGGACACGCATGACTGGCTCAAATGTTTCCGGATACTGAACGATTTTCGAGTAATCGGCCAATCTATATTCAGCGTACGTGTCAAGTGGCGTTTTGAACTTTGCAAGGCCATAACTCGGTTAATATTTGAGATAGGGAGCCCAGATTTGGCATGAATGGAGAGAGAAATGAGCTAGACTTATAAAAACCACCTCAGAAATGCTCTAGGACGCTTAGTTTGGCCGCTAGAGCGCTCACAAGAGGTGCACCCCCCTCCATGCCGACGCTCCCATTATGAGTCAACGGCGATATGGACCGGCACTCTTTCGGGGTTGCGATGGCCGCCGTTCGCTTAATAGCGACGCTAGAGAGTCGGGATTAGTTGCAAACGACGGGCAAACGTCGACTTGGATATGGAAACCGCCTTCACATTTTGCCTATCACGCATAGTTTTCCCGCTAAAAATTCCCAAAGTTTAACATGGGACCCTACGGGAGCATTTTGGCGGGAAAATGACCTCCCCAATTTCTCCATGAAGGGGACATCTCAGACAAACGACACCTTGCGTGAAACATGACAGTAGTATTTGGGCGGAAAGTACTATATTGATCAAGGTTACGCTTCCAAGGTCAAGGTCACGGCAATGTCAAGGTCACGGCAAGGTCAAGTTCAAGGTCACGAAACATGTTTTCGAGCGTAACTCCGTTAATATTGGGTCTACAGATCCACGGTTTGTTTCAGAATATTCTTCAGAGACAGGCGCAAAAGTAATGTGCCTTCAGATTTCACCTCACATTTATAGTTTTGGAATTATTGGATCATCAAATTGTAACCTAATAAAAATTACCTATATGTGGTGCAATATGTACCAATATTACTAATATCATGTATGCTAAATTCCAACGAAATCGAACCAGCAGTTTGGACGCAAAGAAATAATCAAACATTAACATGGCCAATCCCATTATAAAGATATGACGCGTGAGTACGCAATGACGTTTCGGCCTATCCCCCAATGTTGTCGCTAGCCCTTTGCAATTTTATTGTCAAAAAGGGACGCCAGCAGGCCGAATGTTTCATCAACCGAAATGTGTTTCCAGCATAAAAACGAAAAAATATTAATAATAGGTACCCAGTTGGGTGCCCACTGTCGAAAGCCTTATCCACTACGCCAAAGTGCCGCGTTGTACGTATATGCTACTGTTTCAGAAGTCCCCAAACCCGCTCGATCAGTCATATTTCATACGAAATCCTGCCCTCGGTCTTCCATAGGCTCGACCGAAGCACAACATCCGCCCGTCTCGATCTTTATATCTCGCACCACAACGAAACAGGTCCACATTGGGTAATATTGGGTATATATCCGCGGTTTGTTTCAGAGTATTCTTTAGAGACTTTTTGGAGATTCATATATTCTCGCTATCTTCCAGCTATGTTATAAGCGGGATTATGAATGCGGTCCCTTTATCTGTGACCTTTCATAGTTATCGGCTCATGGTCAGTTGCACCTATCCCCCGATTTTCGTCTTCCCTCTCAAGCTATGCTTGTTAAGACGAAAATCTACGATTTTCGTCTTATGTCGGTGTGTTCGGTTTGTCTGTCTGTCTGTCTGTCTGTCTGTCTGTCTGTCGGAGCATTATCTGTCGAATGCCTAAAGATATCGTTCTCTTCTTTTACCAAAACATTCCGACAGCCAATCGACAGGTCAAGTTCGTGAATGGGCAATATAACTCAAAGGTCAAGGTCACGATGACGTCATACGTCCAAAACACATTTTCCGCTCTAGCTCTCTTAATATTGCAGTTAGAGAGCCGCAATTAGTGTCAAAATACTCAGCTCCTCAAAGTCTTTCTCGTTACTGACATCAGATTTGATGTAGGATGAAAAGTTTTCGCGCCACGGGCTCTTGAAAATTGACAACTTTGGATTTTTTTTTTTTTTTTACAAAGTTTGAGATATCGACTTCTCCTTCTGCATAGATAATGCCACGGCCTACCGTCAGACCAAGTTTGTAGATGGGCAATCTAGGTCAAAGGTCAAGGTCACAGGAATTTTTCACATTTCGCTTAACCATTGAAAGATAGGACCAAAAATCGGAAAAATCACTACTACTGTCTTAGTTTTCATCTAATGACGCTCACCATTATTTCTGTTATTGGGCCCATAGGTACGTTATATATCGCACCAAAATTGTAAAAATCGCCCGAATAGTTTTCCCGCTAAAAATTCCCAAAGTTTAACATGGGATCCTACGGCAGCATTTTGGCGGGAAAGTGGTCTCAATTTCTCCGTGAAGGGCACAAGTGAGACAAACGTCACCTGGCGTGATACATGACATTAGTAATTGGGCACGAATAACTATATTGGTCAAGGTCACGTTTCCAAGGTCAAGGTCGCAGCAAGGTCAAGGACACGAAACATGTGTTCCCGCGTAACTTCGTTAATATCGCGTCTAGAGATTCGTTGTTTGTTGGAGAGTATTCTGCGGAGAGAGGCGGACACGCATGACTGGCTCAAATGTTTCCGGATACTGAACGATTTTCGAGTAATCGGCCAATCTATATTCAGCGTACGTGTCAAGTGGCGTTTTGAACTTTGCAAGGCCATAACTCGGTTAATATTTGAGATAGGGAGCCCAGATTTGGCATGAATGGAGAGAGAAATGAGCTAGACTTATAAAAACCACCTCAGAAATGCTCTAGGACGCTTAGTTTGGCCGCTAGAGCGCTCACAAGAGGTGCACCCCCCTCCATGCCGACGCTCCCATTATGAGTCAACGGCGATATGGACCGGCACTCTTTCGGGGTTGCGATGGCCGCCGTTCGCTTAATAGCGACGCTAGAGAGTCGGGATTAGTTGCAAACGACGGGCAAACGTCGACTTGGATATGGAAACCGCCTTCACATTTTGCCTATCACGCATAGTTTTCCCGCTAAAAATTCCCAAAGTTTAACATGGGACCCTACGGGAGCATTTTGGCGGGAAAATGACCTCCCCAATTTCTCCATGAAGGGGACATCTCAGACAAACGACACCTTGCGTGAAACATGACAGTAGTATTTGGGCGGAAAGTACTATATTGATCAAGGTTACGCTTCCAAGGTCAAGGTCACGGCAATGTCAAGGTCACGGCAAGGTCAAGTTCAAGGTCACGAAACATGTTTTCGAGCGTAACTCCGTTAATATTGGGTCTACAGATCCACGGTTTGTTTCAGAATATTCTTCAGAGACAGGCGCAAAAGTAATGTGCCTTCAGATTTCACCTCACATTTATAGTTTTGGAATTATTGGATCATCAAATTGTAACCTAATAAAAATTACCTATATGTGGTGCAATATGTACCAATATTACTAATATCATGTATGCTAAATTCCAACGAAATCGAACCAGCAGTTTGGACGCAAAGAAATAATCAAACATTAACATGGCCAATCCCATTATAAAGATATGACGCGTGAGTACGCAATGACGTTTCGGCCTATCCCCCAATGTTGTCGCTAGCCCTTTGCAATTTTATTGTCAAAAAGGGACGCCAGCAGGCCGAATGTTTCATCAACCGAAATGTGTTTCCAGCATAAAAACGAAAAAATATTAATAATAGGTACCCAGTTGGGTGCCCACTGTCGAAAGCCTTATCCACTACGCCAAAGTGCCGCGTTGTACGTATATGCTACTGTTTCAGAAGTCCCCAAACCCGCTCGATCAGTCATATTTCATACGAAATCCTGCCCTCGGTCTTCCATAGGCTCGACCGAAGCACAACATCCGCCCGTCTCGATCTTTATATCTCGCACCACAACGAAACAGGTCCACATTGGGTAATATTGGGTATATATCCGCGGTTTGTTTCAGAGTATTCTTTAGAGACTTTTTGGAGATTCATATATTCTCGCTATCTTCCAGCTATGTTATAAGCGGGATTATGAATGCGGTCCCTTTATCTGTGACCTTTCATAGTTATCGGCTCATGGTCAGTTGCACCTATCCCCCGATTTTCGTCTTCCCTCTCAAGCTATGCTTGTTAAGACGAAAATCTACGATTTTCGTCTTATGTCGGTGTGTTCGGTTTGTCTGTCTGTCTGTCTGTCTGTCTGTCTGTCTGTCGGAGCATTATCTGTCGAATGCCTAAAGATATCGTTCTCTTCTTTTACCAAAACATTCCGACAGCCAATCGACAGGTCAAGTTCGTGAATGGGCAATATAACTCAAAGGTCAAGGTCACGATGACGTCATACGTCCAAAACACATTTTCCGCTCTAGCTCTCTTAATATTGCAGTTAGAGAGCCGCAATTAGTGTCAAAATACTCAGCTCCTCAAAGTCTTTCTCGTTACTGACATCAGATTTGATGTAGGATGAAAAGTTTTCGCGCCACGGGCTCTTGAAAATTGACAACTTTGGATTTTTTTTTTTTTTTTACAAAGTTTGAGATATCGACTTCTCCTTCTGCATAGATAATGCCACGGCCTACCGTCAGACCAAGTTTGTAGATGGGCAATCTAGGTCAAAGGTCAAGGTCACAGGAATTTTTCACATTTCGCTTAACCATTGAAAGATAGGACCAAAAATCGGAAAAATCACTACTACTGTCTTAGTTTTCATCTAATGACGCTCACCATTATTTCTGTTATTGGGCCCATAGGTACGTTATATATCGCATCAAAATTGTAAAAATCGCCCGAATAGTTTTCCCGCTAAAAATTCCCAAAGTCTAACATGGGATCCTACGGCAGCATTTTGGCGGGAAAGTGGTCTCAATTTCTCCGTGAAGGGCACAAGTGAGACAAACGTCACCTGGCGTGATACATGACATTAGTAATTGGGCACGAATAACTATATTGGTCAAGGTCACGTTTCCAAGGTCAAGGTCGCAGCAAGGTCAAGGACACGAAACATGTGTTCCCGCGTAACTTCGTTAATATCGCGTCTAGAGATTCGTTGTTTGTTGGAGAGTATTCTGCGGAGAGAGGCGGACACGCATGACTGGCTCAAATGTTTCCGGATACTGAACGATTTTCGAGTAATCGGCCAATCTATATTCAGCGTACGTGTCAAGTGGCGTTTTGAACTTTGCAAGGCCATAACTCGGTTAATATTTGAGATAGGGAGCCCAGATTTGGCATGAATGGAGAGAGAAATGAGCTAGACTTATAAAAACCACCTCAGAAATGCTCTAGGACGCTTAGTTTGGCCGCTAGAGCGCTCACAAGAGGTGCACCCCCCTCCATGCCGACGCTCCCATTATGAGTCAACGGCGATATGGACCGGCACTCTTTCGGGGTTGCGATGGCCGCCGTTCGCTTAATAGCGACGCTAGAGAGTCGGGATTAGTTGCAAACGACGGGCAAACGTCGACTTGGATATGGAAACCGCCTTCACATTTTGCCTATCACGCATAGTTTTCCCGCTAAAAATTCCCAAAGTTTAACATGGGACCCTACGGGAGCATTTTGGCGGGAAAATGACCTCCCCAATTTCTCCATGAAGGGGACATCTCAGACAAACGACACCTTGCGTGAAACATGACAGTAGTATTTGGGCGGAAAGTACTATATTGATCAAGGTTACGCTTCCAAGGTCAAGGTCACGGCAATGTCAAGGTCACGGCAAGGTCAAGTTCAAGGTCACGAAACATGTTTTCGAGCGTAACTCCGTTAATATTGGGTCTACAGATCCACGGTTTGTTTCAGAATATTCTTCAGAGACAGGCGCAAAAGTAATGTGCCTTCAGATTTCACCTCACATTTATAGTTTTGGAATTATTGGATCATCAAATTGTAACCTAATAAAAATTACCTATATGTGGTGCAATATGTACCAATATTACTAATATCATGTATGCTAAATTCCAACGAAATCGAACCAGCAGTTTGGACGCAAAGAAATAATCAAACATTAACATGGCCAATCCCATTATAAAGATATGACGCGTGAGTACGCAATGACGTTTCGGCCTATCCCCCAATGTTGTCGCTAGCCCTTTGCAATTTTATTGTCAAAAAGGGACGCCAGCAGGCCGAATGTTTCATCAACCGAAATGTGTTTCCAGCATAAAAACGAAAAAATATTAATAATAGGTACCCAGTTGGGTGCCCACTGTCGAAAGCCTTATCCACTACGCCAAAGTGCCGCGTTGTACGTATATGCTACTGTTTCAGAAGTCCCCAAACCCGCTCGATCAGTCATATTTCATACGAAATCCTGCCCTCGGTCTTCCATAGGCTCGACCGAAGCACAACATCCGCCCGTCTCGATCTTTATATCTCGCACCACAACGAAACAGGTCCACATTGGGTAATATTGGGTATATATCCGCGGTTTGTTTCAGAGTATTCTTTAGAGACTTTTTGGAGATTCATATATTCTCGCTATCTTCCAGCTATGTTATAAGCGGGATTATGAATGCGGTCCCTTTATCTGTGACCTTTCATAGTTATCGGCTCATGGTCAGTTGCACCTATCCCCCGATTTTCGTCTTCCCTCTCAAGCTATGCTTGTTAAGACGAAAATCTACGATTTTCGTCTTATGTCGGTGTGTTCGGTTTGTCTGTCTGTCTGTCTGTCTGTCTGTCTGTCTGTCGGAGCATTATCTGTCGAATGCCTAAAGATATCGTTCTCTTCTTTTACCAAAACATTCCGACAGCCAATCGACAGGTCAAGTTCGTGAATGGGCAATATAACTCAAAGGTCAAGGTCACGATGACGTCATACGTCCAAAACACATTTTCCGCTCTAGCTCTCTTAATATTGCAGTTAGAGAGCCGCAATTAGTGTCAAAATACTCAGCTCCTCAAAGTCTTTCTCGTTACTGACATCAGATTTGATGTAGGATGAAAAGTTTTCGCGCCACGGGCTCTTGAAAATTGACAACTTTGGATTTTTTTTTTTTTTTTACAAAGTTTGAGATATCGACTTCTCCTTCTGCATAGATAATGCCACGGCCTACCGTCAGACCAAGTTTGTAGATGGGCAATCTAGGTCAAAGGTCAAGGTCACAGGAATTTTTCACATTTCGCTTAACCATTGAAAGATAGGACCAAAAATCGGAAAAATCACTACTACTGTCTTAGTTTTCATCTAATGACGCTCACCATTATTTCTGTTATTGGGCCCATAGGTACGTTATATATCGCACCAAAATTGTAAAAATCGCCCGAATAGTTTTCCCGCTAAAAATTCCCAAAGTTTAACATGGGATCCTACGGCAGCATTTTGGCGGGAAAGTGGTCTCAATTTCTCCGTGAAGGGCACAAGTGAGACAAACGTCACCTGGCGTGATACATGACATTAGTAATTGGGCACGAATAACTATATTGGTCAAGGTCACGTTTCCAAGGTCAAGGTCGCAGCAAGGTCAAGGACACGAAACATGTGTTCCCGCGTAACTTCGTTAATATCGCGTCTAGAGATTCGTTGTTTGTTGGAGAGTATTCTGCGGAGAGAGGCGGACACGCATGACTGGCTCAAATGTTTCCGGATACTGAACGATTTTCGAGTAATCGGCCAATCTATATTCAGCGTACGTGTCAAGTGGCGTTTTGAACTTTGCAAGGCCATAACTCGGTTAATATTTGAGATAGGGAGCCCAGATTTGGCATGAATGGAGAGAGAAATGAGCTAGACTTATAAAAACCACCTCAGAAATGCTCTAGGACGCTTAGTTTGGCCGCTAGAGCGCTCACAAGAGGTGCACCCCCCTCCATGCCGACGCTCCCATTATGAGTCAACGGCGATATGGACCGGCACTCTTTCGGGGTTGCGATGGCCGCCGTTCGCTTAATAGCGACGCTAGAGAGTCGGGATTAGTTGCAAACGACGGGCAAACGTCGACTTGGATATGGAAACCGCCTTCACATTTTGCCTATCACGCATAGTTTTCCCGCTAAAAATTCCCAAAGTTTAACATGGGACCCTACGGGAGCATTTTGGCGGGAAAATGACCTCCCCAATTTCTCCATGAAGGGGACATCTCAGACAAACGACACCTTGCGTGAAACATGACAGTAGTATTTGGGCGGAAAGTACTATATTGATCAAGGTTACGCTTCCAAGGTCAAGGTCACGGCAATGTCAAGGTCACGGCAAGGTCAAGTTCAAGGTCACGAAACATGTTTTCGAGCGTAACTCCGTTAATATTGGGTCTACAGATCCACGGTTTGTTTCAGAATATTCTTCAGAGACAGGCGCAAAAGTAATGTGCCTTCAGATTTCACCTCACATTTATAGTTTTGGAATTATTGGATCATCAAATTGTAACCTAATAAAAATTACCTATATGTGGTGCAATATGTACCAATATTACTAATATCATGTATGCTAAATTCCAACGAAATCGAACCAGCAGTTTGGACGCAAAGAAATAATCAAACATTAACATGGCCAATCCCATTATAAAGATATGACGCGTGAGTACGCAATGACGTTTCGGCCTATCCCCCAATGTTGTCGCTAGCCCTTTGCAATTTTATTGTCAAAAAGGGACGCCAGCAGGCCGAATGTTTCATCAACCGAAATGTGTTTCCAGCATAAAAACGAAAAAATATTAATAATAGGTACCCAGTTGGGTGCCCACTGTCGAAAGCCTTATCCACTACGCCAAAGTGCCGCGTTGTACGTATATGCTACTGTTTCAGAAGTCCCCAAACCCGCTCGATCAGTCATATTTCATACGAAATCCTGCCCTCGGTCTTCCATAGGCTCGACCGAAGCACAACATCCGCCCGTCTCGATCTTTATATCTCGCACCACAACGAAACAGGTCCACATTGGGTAATATTGGGTATATATCCGCGGTTTGTTTCAGAGTATTCTTTAGAGACTTTTTGGAGATTCATATATTCTCGCTATCTTCCAGCTATGTTATAAGCGGGATTATGAATGCGGTCCCTTTATCTGTGACCTTTCATAGTTATCGGCTCATGGTCAGTTGCACCTATCCCCCGATTTTCGTCTTCCCTCTCAAGCTATGCTTGTTAAGACGAAAATCTACGATTTTCGTCTTATGTCGGTGTGTTCGGTTTGTCTGTCTGTCTGTCTGTCTGTCTGTCTGTCTGTCGGAGCATTATCTGTCGAATGCCTAAAGATATCGTTCTCTTCTTTTACCAAAACATTCCGACAGCCAATCGACAGGTCAAGTTCGTGAATGGGCAATATAACTCAAAGGTCAAGGTCACGATGACGTCATACGTCCAAAACACATTTTCCGCTCTAGCTCTCTTAATATTGCAGTTAGAGAGCCGCAATTAGTGTCAAAATACTCAGCTCCTCAAAGTCTTTCTCGTTACTGACATCAGATTTGATGTAGGATGAAAAGTTTTCGCGCCACGGGCTCTTGAAAATTGACAACTTTGGATTTTTTTTTTTTTTTTACAAAGTTTGAGATATCGACTTCTCCTTCTGCATAGATAATGCCACGGCCTACCGTCAGACCAAGTTTGTAGATGGGCAATCTAGGTCAAAGGTCAAGGTCACAGGAATTTTTCACATTTCGCTTAACCATTGAAAGATAGGACCAAAAATCGGAAAAATCACTACTACTGTCTTAGTTTTCATCTAATGACGCTCACCATTATTTCTGTTATTGGGCCCATAGGTACGTTATATATCGCATCAAAATTGTAAAAATCGCCCGAATAGTTTTCCCGCTAAAAATTCCCAAAGTCTAACATGGGATCCTACGGCAGCATTTTGGCGGGAAAGTGGTCTCAATTTCTCCGTGAAGGGCACAAGTGAGACAAACGTCACCTGGCGTGATACATGACATTAGTAATTGGGCACGACTAACTATATTGGTCAAGGTCACGCTTCCAAGGTCAAGGTCGCAGCAAGGTCAAGGACACGAAACCTGTGTTCCCGCGTAACTTCGTTAATATCGCGTCTAGAGATTCGTTGTTTGTTGGAGAGTATTCTGCGGAGAGAGGCGGACACGCATGACTGGCTCAAATGTTCCGGATACTGAACGATTTTCGAGTAATCGGCCAATCTATATTCAGCGTACGTGTCAAGTGGCGTTTTGAACTTTGCAAGGCCATAACTCGGTTAATATTTGAGATAGGGAGCCCAGATTTGGCATGAATGGAGAGAGAAATGTGAGCTAGACTTATGAAAACCACCTCAGAAATGCTCTAGGACGCTTAGTTTGGCCGCTAGAGCGCTCACAAGAGGTGCACCCCCCTCCATGCCGACGCTCCCATTATGAGTCAACGGCGATATGGACCGGCACTCTTTCGGGGTTGCGATGGCCGCCGTTCGCTTAATAGCGACGCTAGAGAGTCTGGATTAGTTGCAAACGACGGGCAAATGTCGACTTGGATATGGAAACCGCCTTCACATTTTGCCTATCACGCATAGTTTACCGCTAAAAATTCCCAAAGTTTAACATGGGACCCTACGGGAGCATTTTGGCGGGAAAATGACCTCCCCAATTTCTCCATGAAGGGGACATCTCAGACAAACAACACCTTGCGTGAAACATGACAGTAGTATTTGGGCGGAAAGTACTATATTGATCAAGGTTACGCTTCCAAGGTCAAGGTCACGGCAAGGTCATGGTCATGAAACATGTTTTCCCGCGTAACTCAGTTAATATTGGGTCTAGAGATCCGCGGTTTGTTTCAAAGTATTCTTCAGAGACAGGCCCGAAAGTTGTGTGCCTTCGGATTTCACCTCACATTTATAGTTTTTGAGTTGGATGATCAATTGTAACCCAAGAAAAATTATACAAAATTGCGGTGACCACATGCATGCAGGTAGATACCTACATGTGGTGGAATATGGACCAATATTACTAACATCATGTGTGCCAAATGCCATGGAAATGGAACCAGTAGTTTGAACGCAAAGAAATATTATCCCATTATAAAGACTCGATTCCGCCACTTGAAGACGGATCGAGACGTTTCGGCCTATATAACCCAATATTGTCACTAGTCCTTTGCAATTCTATGTTCAAAAACTGACGCCCGCGGGCCGAATGTTTCTTTTATATCAACCGAAATGTGTTTCCAGCATAAAAACGAAAAAATATTAATAATAGGTACCCAGTTGGGTTTGAACACCCAACCTTCATGCCCACTGTCGAAAGCCTTATCCACTACGCCAAAGTGCCGCGTTGTACGTATATGCTACTGTTTCAGAAGTCCCCAAACCCGCTCGATCAGTCATATTTCATACGAAATCCTGCCCTCGGTCTTCCATAGGCTCGACCGAAGCACAACATCCGCCCGTCTCGATCTTTATATCTCGCACCACAACGAAACAGGTCCACATTGGGTAATATTGGGTATATATCCGCGGTTTGTTTCAGAGTATTCTTTAGAGACTTTTTGGAGATTCATATATTCTCGCTATCTTCCAGCTATGTTATAAGCGGGATTATGAATGCGGCCCCTTTATCTGTGACCTTTCATAGTTATCGGCTCATGGTCAGTTGCACCTATCCCCCGATTTTCGTCTTTCCTCTCAAGCTATGCTTGACAAATTCTAGTCTGTGTGTGTGTCTGTCTGTCTGTCTGTCGGAGCATTATCTGTCGAATGACTAAAGATATCGTTCTCTTCTTTTACCAAAACATTCCGGCAGCCAATCGACAGGTCAAGTTCGTAGATGGGCAATATAACTCAAAGGTCAACGTCACGATGACGTCATACGTCCAAAACACATTTTCCGCTCTAGCTCTCTTAACATTGCAGCTAGAGAGCTGCAATTAGTGTCAGAATACTCAGCTCCTCAAAGTCTTTCTCGTTACTGACATCAGATTTGATGTAGGATGAAAAGTTTTTTGCGCCACGGGCTCTTGAAAATTGACAACTTTGGATTTTTTTTTTTTTTTTTACAAAGTTTGAGATATCGACTTTTCCTTCTGCATAGATAATGCCACGGCCTACCGTCAGACCAAGTTTGTAGATGGGCAATCTAGGTCAAAGGTCAAGGTCACAGGAATTTTTCACATTTCGCTTAACCATTGAAAGATAGGACCAAATATCGGAAAAATCACTACTACTGTCTTAGTTTTCATCTAATGACGCTCACCATTATTTCTGTTATTGGGCCCATAGGTACGTTATATATCGTCTCAAAATTGTAAAAATCGCCCGAATAGTTTTCCCGCTAAAAATTCCCAAAGTTTAACATGGGATCCTACGGCAGCATTTTGGCGGGAAAGTGGTCTCAATTTCTCCGTGAAGGGCACAAGTGAGACAAACGTCACCTGGCGTGATACATGACATTAGTAATTGGGCACGAATAACTATATTGGTCAAGGTCACGCTTCCAAGGTCAAGGTCGCAGCAAGGTCAAGAACACGAAACATGTGTTCCCGCGTAACTTCGTTAATATCGCGTCTAGAGATTCGTTGTTTGTTGGAGAGTATTCTGCGGAGAGAGGCGGACACGCATGACTGGCTCAAATGTTTCCGGATACTGAACGATTTTCGAGTAATCGGCCAATCTATGTTCAGCGTACGTGTCAAGTGGCGTTTTAAACTTTGCAAGGCCATAACTCGGTTAATATTTGAGATAGGGAGCCCAGATTTGGCATGAATGGAGAGAGAAATGTGAGCTAGACTTATAAAAACCACCTCAGAAATGCTCTAGGACGCTTAGTTTGGCCGCTAGAGCGCTCACAAGAGGTGCACCCCCCTCCATGCCGACGCTCCCATTATGAGTCAACGGCGATATGGACCGGCACTCTTTCGGGGTTGCGATGGCCGCCGTTCGCTTAATAGCGACGCTAGAGAGTCGGGATTAGTTGCAAACGACGGGCAAACGTCGACTTGGATATGGAAACCGCCTTCACATTTTGCCTATCACGCATAGTTTTCCCGCTAAAAATTCCCAAAGTTTAACATGGGACCCTACGGGAGCATTTTGGCGGGAAAATGACCTCCCCAATTTCTCCATGAAGGGGACATCTCAGACAAACAACACCTTGCGTGAAACATGACAGTAGTATTTGGGCGGAAAGTACTATATTGATCAAGGTTACGCTTCCAAGGTCAAGGTCACGGCAAGGTCATGGTCATGAAACATGTTTTCCCGCGTAACTCAGTTAATATTGGGTCTAGAGATCCGCGGTTTGTTTCAAAGTATTCTTCAGACAGGCGCGAAAGTTGTGTGCCTTCGGATTTCACCTCACATTTATAGTTTTTGAGTTGGATGATCAATTGTAACCCAAGAAAAATTATACAAAATTGCGGTGACCACATGCATGCAGGTAGATTACCTACATGTGGTGGAATATGTACCAATATTACTAACATCATGTGTGCCAAATGCCATGGAAATCGAACCAGTAGTTTGAACGCAAAGAAATATTATCCCATTATAAAGACTCGATTCCGCCACTTGAAGACGAATCGAGACGTTTCGGCCTATATAACCCAATATTGTCACTAGCCCTTTGCAATTCTATGTTCAAAAACTGACGCCCGCGGGCCGAATGTTTCTTTTATATCAACCGAAATGTGTTTCCAGCATAAAAACGAAAAAATATTAATAATAGGTACCCAGTTGGGTTTGAACACCCAACCTTCATGCCCACTGTCAAAAGCCTTATCCACTACGCCAAAGTGCCGCGTTGTACGTATATGCTACTGTTTCAGAAGTCCCCAAACCCGCTCGATCAGTCATATTTCATACGAAATCCTGCCCTCGGTCTTCCATAGGCTCGACCGAAGCACAACATCCGCCCGTCTCGATCTTTATATCTCGCACCACAACGAAACAGGTCCACATTGGGTAATATTGGGTATATATCCGCGGTTTGTTTCAGAGTATTCTTTAGAGACTTTTTGGAGATTCATATATTCTCGCTATCTTCCAGCTATGTTATAAGCGGGATTATGAATGCGGCCCCTTTATCTGTGACCTTTCATAGTTATCGGCTCATGGTCAGTTGCACCTATCCCCCGATTTTCGTCTTTCCTCTCAAGCTATGCTTGACAAATTCTAGTGTTTTTGTGTGAGTGTGTGTGGGGGGGGGGGGGGGTCTATGCCATGCTATATTAGGTAATGGGCTGTAATGGGATATTTATGGCATACCTGGTAATTCCACTGGGTACGAGCAGGCAAGACTATCTGCCGGTAATGGGTTCGAATATCACGCGGGCATACTCATCCGTTCCCATGGACGAATTGCCACAATAATAATGTTATTATGTTGGCACATTATGGTTACAGTCCGGGCAACCTAAGATATATCCAAAGCAAATTGCAATAGTAACGTTTTTTTCTGATTCTTTTTTTCTGATTCCTTCGGTATCGCGTCTGGCGTTTCCAAAATCTCCCAAAATCTATGGAGTGAAACATATTTTTAATGGCATGGTTTAGTTTAATCTCTTAACCCCACAAAAAGCAACTTATTCTTACTCAAAAAAAAGGGCACGGAGGTTAAGCAATCGAGATCCGCACTATGTGAATTGTGGCCTACATACCCTACTGCAAGTGTACGCGTTAGAGCGTTGTTTAAAGTGAAAAATATAAGAAACATAAATTTGGAGGGGGGGGGGGGGGGGAGGTTGTAGGCGGGAGGTGGTGCACAAGCCAAGCTAAGAGTTGAGGCGGAACCCCAAGTTAGGAAAGGGGAGACACCGTACTTTAGATGGGTGAGTTCGGGTATTCGAGCTGATCAGTCGGACTCCGCGGAGTGCATAACCGAACCCGGAGATTGTGATCCGATGTGGCGGTCACGTGGTACATTTTGCTCCCATGGGAGCAAAATGCATACCTCATTCCCCACCCAGAGGAGGATCACGAGGATTTCCAACATGGCGTCCATGCCCCACACTACGTTAAATATGTATGGTGTACGAAGTGGTGACCGAGATTAAACGCCAACAAGTCTAAGGTTGTTCACTTTCGCCCATGTCGACGAAGTAGATCATCATACAAATCTAGCTTCGGTGATCACGAAATTCAGATTGCTTCTAAATGCAAGTACCTAGGGGTTATATTGGATGAACATTTGGACTTTGTAGAATGTTTTAAAGTACTGGCAGAATCTAGTGGAAGAGCCCTAGGTTCCATCATAGCACGTCTTCAAACTCTCAGAAATGTCGGTTATGATACATTTACCAAATTGTACGAAGCAGGGTTAATTCCTATTATAGATTACTTCATATGATCCATATGAAGGAATATTTCTATATGACATCACAACTAATATTCTCTGTTCCAGACGTGGAAAGACGCTCGTCTAACATGGAATCCCAATGAATTCAACGGGATAAGCGATCTGCGAGTAGACAACAGCTTCGTCTGGAAACCGGATTATCTTTTGGAAAATGCGTGAGTTACGATCTGCTTTGTACCTTTAACCTGGAGCCGGGTTTAACCGTATACCGCACGAATAATAATAGGTAAGGGATCGAGGCCGTCAAATTATAACATTATAAAACGGCGACGATTAATGGAAATTGCATTATAACGACCCAAGCCGCCAAATTATCCGATTATTTGTAGGGGAAATGCTGCTATCTACATTTCGAAGATGGACACAGAGAGCCGCGCCTGGATCACTCACGACGGGATGATAAAGTGGTACCCTATTATAATGACGGAGACCTCGTATGACATACAGTTTGCCGCCTATCCACATCGGAAAGAGTTGGTAACTCTGTCTGATGTAATAGAAAGTAATACTGTCCGTAAATTCTTTATCTACCCACTGAAAAATAAAACGAGAGAGACTTAAACTTCAAACAAAATGCAAAGAGTCAATTATCCTTATGCTCATGTTGCGATGCTTTCAAGAAATGGACGGAAGAGACTTCCGGTAGGTTTGGAGGTAACTAACGGAAACACGACTTCTGGGGTCGTGATCACTTTAATATTCCAGTTTTAATGCGACAATACGAGGAGAATACTAACTTCGTAAGCAGGTCTCCGAGCGGTTAAAAAGAAGTAACATACTCAGGTCCTTAACATACGCAATGATATTTATTAAATGTAATGACATGTACTAGATGAAATGCTATGCATTAAATGTAATGATATGCATTGAATGTAATGATATGCATTAAATGTAATGATATGCATTAAATGTAAAGATATGCACTAAATGTAATGATATGCATTAAATGTAATGATATGCATTACATGTAATGCATTAAATGCAATGGTATGCATTAAACATAACGGTATGCATTCAATGTAATGGTAAATATTACATGGAATGGTTTGCAATTAATGTAATGGCATACATCAAATGTAATGGTATGCATTACATGTAATGGTATGCATGATATGCAATACATGTAAGGACTTGCTTTAAGTGTAATGTATCAACTGAAAATTATCCTTCAAATTTAATTAGTCTTTTAAGCGCAATTAGTCCATTACATTTGGACTACCAGGCTAGTATATTGCATATAACGACTGTTGCAAAGGTTGCTCTCTGGACGCATGATGACGAGATGGTATCACTGGCCTGCACCAACTGCACCTCACTCAACATCGGTGACATGTGGCCAAGCAACGAGTGGAAGATCCAAAGGTCATGGGTGGACAAGGTTACTCGTGTCCTTCTTGGAGGGACTAGGTGGACTTTTCTGACGTTTTATCTGCGACTCCAGCGACGTCTGTCCTTCTACAGCTTCGCCCTGATCGTCCCCTGTGTGCTGCTGACGCTGCTTACCCTCATGATTTTCTTCATCCCGCCTCAGTCGGGGGAGAAACTTGCACTTGGTACGTGCTCAGCCTATGTACTGCTCGACTTTACTTACACCCTCGTGATCTTCTTCATCCCGCCTCAGTCGGGGGAGAAACTTGCACTTGGTACGTGCTCAGCCTGTGTACTGCTCGACTTTACTTACACCCTCGTGATCTTCTTCATCCCGCCTCAGTCGGGGGAGAAACTTGCACTTGGTACGTGCTCAGCCTGTGTACTGCTCGACTTTACTTACACCCTCGTGATCTTCTTCATCCCGCCTCAGTCGGGGGAGAAACTGTCACTCGGTACGTGTTCAGCCTGTGTACTGCTCGACTTTACTTACACCCTCGTGATCTTCTTCATCCCGCCTCGGTCGGGGGAGATACTGTCACTCGGCACGTGTTCAGCCTGTGTATACTGCTCGACTTTACTTACACCCTCGTGATCTTCTTCATCCCGCCTCGGTCGGGGGAGATACTGTCACTCGGCACGTGTTCAGCCTGTGTATACTGCTCGACTTTACTTACACCCTCGTGATCTTCTTCATCCCGCCTCGGTCGGGGCAGAAAGTTTCTGGTGATAGTGACTGATTTTGCTCATCCACTGTGTACGTTTATACTTCCTGTATGTTTCCATTGCCATTGCATAAAGGTGAGCAAAACTATAACGTCCCGCGGTGGCTATATTTATTAATAGCAATGATAACACAATTTAATAACACAATAATATGATAATGAAACATTTGATAATTTACGTCTTGTATAACTGTCAATTGCCACTCCTATTACTGTTACCACTAATAATAGTATTACATGGAAGCTGATGTCAAGAACGTCACATTAGGAGCGCTCACGTACACGTCGCTGGTGGTTGCTTGTTAGCCGCGTAATGATTCAATTGGCTGACTAATCTTTGATTACCGTAAATGCTGTAATTTGTTGCACTTTGATCTTTATTCCAGGAGTTGCCACGTGGACGTCGCTTGTGGTTTTCCTGCTCATTCTCGTCGACTTCATCCCAAGTAGCTCCAGCCAGATGCCCATCATAGGTTTGTAGCCTTTCTATGTTACACAATAATATACAATGTTTGTAGCCTTTCTATGTTACACAATAATATACAATTATAAGTTCTACAATGCCATTAAAAATTTGTAATTCTAGACAAACAGAAGTACGCTTCAGGAACGATCGACTTATGTCTTTTTTATGCGATATCATTTCCTCGCAAAATTCCGAATTTTAGTCTCATACTTTGCACAAAGAGGCAGCAAAGACACTAATTGGCATTTAAGTAAATAATTGTTTTAGTATCCCTACCATAGTAATCGTTCATATGTATAATGCTTACATGGTCATGGTATAGTATCGATATCAGATGAACCAGTCAGATGCAAATATATGATATGAATATTCATATCCTACCAGGCCTGTACAACATCGTCACGCTGGTTCTGACCACTCTGTCTTTGACCTTCTGTATCCTGACGACCCGGATGCATTTTGGCCGAGCGGACACGCCCCCACCACGCTGGCTTTACAAGGCTAGTATATCCAGATTAAATGTCCGGTGTCGCAGCTTGTTCGTAGCTCACTCTCGTGTTAGAGTTAATGGAATATTTCCGTAATTTTTTCTATTACCAACCTCTTCTCCATGTCAAATAAGTACATTCTGTCTTGAATTTAAATCCTGAAAGCCCGCGGGCTATCCGGAGATAAGCATTTTGGTCAACGGAGCAGAAGTTGGTGGCCGGCTTTATATCCCTGCGCGCCTGTTCGCAGTTCGCTATTTTGTGTGTGATGTCGACCGCGGCTCGCTATCACGCCCGCGCGCGATATAAATAAACCGCGGAGTTTTATGTTAAAATGTTTGTTTTACAGACTCAAAGCCCAGCAGGCATTTATGGTCGTTTTGACGGTGAAACGACGTCGAAATCACTAGTTGTAATTTGGTCGTATTTTGGTTGTTTTTGCAAAAACATGCGACGTCGTTTATCTAACGAAATAACGACGTCGGATCGACGTCGATTTTACCCAATTTTCGACGTCGTCTCGACGCCGGAATCGCTGGTTGTAATTTGGTCGTATTTTGGTTGTTTTTGCAAAAACATGCGACGTCGTGTTTCTGACGAAATAACGACGTCGGAGCAACTCAACTGAGTCGTGGCGGGTCCGTGTGTAGATCTACAACCTAAAGAGTGGCTCTCTGCACGACTCTCTTTAACTACACTGGTGACTAAAATATTCTATTTGTTATATGGGCTGGTAGGTCGATCAACTGAAAAAGAACCATGGCATATAACGGCACACTAGCTCTGACATCAAAACCGCCACCCAGGTGAAGGTTTTGAACCGCACAACACTGTTCTGTGTAGAGTTCTTTCGAAAGCTCCCGGCGCTAAATGTGTCAACTAATTTTTTAAATATTGGCATTTTTGCAATCTACAAACTGTATTCTTACTCCCGGCGCCTTTACTGAAGTCGAAAGCCAGCAAAATATTTGAAATATAAGCCATAAGTAATATAAGGAATTATGTCCAGCTTGGGGCAAAACATGTAATACATGTCACGGTAGAAACCACTTCAGCAGCTCCCAAACATGTCAAATGAAAGGTACTCGTCATGTGAAAGCCTTACATACGGATTACGACTCATCCAGTAGCGGTGAAAGCATAAACACTATTACCGCAACGAATGTGAATGCTGTCGAGTCGGCTGATGAAGGACCTATCTTCTGTCAAATGATAGTCAACAAAGAGTTAATCAAACTCCAAATAGCCTGTGGTGCTACTGTGAACATATTACCAAAGACATATATTGGTCAGCTGAACATCCAACCAGAGGATGTAAAACTTCAGATGTGGAACGGATCCACTATGACTGCACTAGGAAGATGCAAAGTCAAGACAGTTAACCCCAAGACTGGTGAGAAATGGAATATAAACTTTGTCATCGTCAATGAGGAACATACACCACTGTTGTCCCGACAAGCTGCAGAGAAGATGAAGTTGATTACTGTCAATCATGACAATTTCAAGTCTGTGAATGTCATTGGAACACCCAATGGGGAAGAGACAACGCCTGACTTCATTCAGAAATTTCCACAAGTATTCGATGGGAAACTAGGGACATTTTCTGGTGACAAAGTACATTTCAGTCTACGATCTGATGCACAAGCTAGTATAAAACCTTGTCGATCCCTACCTGAAGCTCTGCAGACACCTGTCAAAGCTGAGTTAGACAGGATGGAAGAAGATGGGATCATCGTGAAAGTGGATCAACCGACTGATTGGGTCAACCAAATGTCTGTGGCGGAGAAAGGACTAAGGATATGCCTCGATCCGCGACCCCTCAATGAAATGCTGAAAAGAGAGCACTACAGACTACCTGTTCTCGACGACGTGTTACCTGAACTTACACAGTCGAAAGTATTCTCAATATGTGACCTTCAACAAGGTTATCTTCACTGCGAACTTGATGAGAAATCAAATCTGTTAACGACGTTTGCGACTCCTTTCGGGCGATACAGATGGCTGAGACTGCCTTTTGGAACCAATGTATCCGCCGAAATTTTCCAAAAGAAGCTTCATCAAGCACTGGAAAACCTAAAAAACGTCCACTGCATAGCTGACGACATCCTCATCCATGGCAAAGATGATGCCGATCACGATAAACACATGGATAAACTGCTGCAGCGATACGCTGAACTAGGAATCAAACTGAATAGACAGAAATGTCGTTTCCGGACGCCGGAAATACCTTTCCATGGGCATATCGTGAGTGCTAATGGAATAAAACCGGATCCTTCTAAGATTGAGGCAATCTTGATGATGGAGAAACCAAACAACAAAGAAGCAATTGAGAGACTAAAAGGTACAGTTAACTACTTAGCTAAGTTTGTACCCAAGCTCTCTGAAGTAATTTCTTCAATCGCACAATTAACACACCAGGATGTCGAATGGAACTGGGGTGAGAGTCAAGACACGGCTTTCGCAAAAGATTTGTTAACCCGAGGACCAATCCTCGCTTACTTCGACCCGAAGAAGCAACTGGTCATACAATGTGACGCAAGCCAACGAGGTCTCGGGGCTGCCCTGCTGCAAGATGACAGGCCAATCGCCTATGCCACCAGAGCCCTGACAGATGCGGAGACCCGATATGCGGTGATCGAAAAGGAAATGTTGGCCATAGTGTTTGCCTTAGAGAAATGGCACCAGCTTACATACGGCCGCAAAGTAATTGTACACAGTGATCACCAACCTCTGGAAAGTATCACTCGCAAACCCCTCGACAGAGCCCCAAAGCGGCTACAAGGCATGCTACTCCGTGCACTCGCCTATGACATCGACGTGAAGTACATCAACGGCAAACAGATGTTCTTGGCTGATACCCTGAGTCAAGGATACTTACCCACCGGAAAACACGAACAAGGTGAATTTGAGACCATAAATGCCCTCAAATACCTACCGATGAGGGAGGAAAAGATCAACGAAATTCGCCAAGCCACAGAAGATGACAACTCATTGCAAAAACTGAAAGCCGTCATACTCCAGGGATGGCCGCGAGATAAGTCACAGGTCCAGGCTGAAGTCGCTCCATACTACCACATTAAGGACGAGCTATCAGTAATAGACGGACTTATTCTCAGAGGCGAGAGACCTGTAATTCCCCTCAGTCTCAGAAGGAAGCTCAAGACAGATTTCCATCTGGGACATACAGGTATTGAAGGATGTCTGAGGCGCGCTCGTGAATCGATCTACTGGCCAGGAATGAACCTCGACATCAAAACATCAATACAGGAGTGTCAAACCTGTCAGGAATACCAAACAGCTAACACCAAAGAAACCCTGATGCCACATGAAACACCAAGCCGACCATGGGAGAAGATTGGTGTCGATCTGTTCAGTTACAAGGAAAAAGAGTACGTAATCACAACAGACTACTATTCCAACTTCTGGGAAATTGATTTCCTACCCAACACTACAACCAAGACCGTAATAACCAAACTCAAGGCACACTTCGTGTGATGATATATCAAACCATATATGTATATATATGTGAACTTTATTAGGGACTACTTTCTACGCCCTTGATATATGCTAATGAAGTAGCTTGTCTGTTATACGCCTGCCACACCACCTCACTCACCTAACCGGCACTTGCAATAAAGACTTGGAACTATAAAGACGTGTCATATCTTTACATGGTGGCAGCGGTGTGAAACAACCGTCGTGTGTTTAACTTGTCAAGAACTTGTCAAGAACAGGCATTGCCAAAGCGTAATAGCCTCAAGAACTGTTAACACAGGAGCTGTCAACGCACAGCCAAACCGCCGCCCATAACGACACCGTCACCGTCCGTCAGCGACAAGTGAGAGAAAGTTGACCAAAGGAACAAGAAAAGCCGGCAACTCGTCGAGGAACACGTGTCAACCAACTTGTGCTACGGTATCGTGAACTTTTTAAACTGATACGACTAGTCTCTACGCATGTTACATGCCAAAACTAACTGTTTAAGTCATGTAAACAATACGTTCCACTACGCGTAGTGATATCGCCGTCAAACAGCAACATATTTGAAAAGGTCAAGGCTACAACTGTCAAGTTTCGAAACATGTGTGTGCGCATTTAACGTCGTGTCGAAGTACAAGCGTTCATATTCAATATCTTGAAATGGCCGAGATAACACCTCGCATGAACTGGGAATCCTCAGACTTGGCAACCACGTTCAGATTGTTTAAACAAAGATGCCAACTATATTTTTCTGTGAAGAACATTGCTAAAGCAAAGCAAGTAGACCATATACTGCTTCTCTCAGGGGAAGAAGGTCTAAAGAAGTTCAATTCATGGGGCTTAACCGAGGAAGAGGCCAAGTTTAGTCATGAGTCAGGACGTGTTTCAGCGAAAGATGGATCAGATATTGGAAAAATGTCCAGGAACAGCTGGCATTGCTGATGATGTCGCAGTCTACGGTAGGACTGAAGAAGAGCATGATGTAAATCTGCGTAATTTGATGAAGATTGCAAATAAAAACGGATTAGTGTTTAACAGCAAGAAGTGTCACATCAAGCAAAAGAACATTACCTTTTTCGGACTAGTATTCGACGAGAGTGGTGTTCACCCAAATCCTGAAAAGGTAACTGCCATCAAAGAGCTCCAACCTCCATCTAACAAGACCGAAGTGGAGGAATTCCTGGGAATTGTTACCTACATGTTTTCATTTATGCCAAATATCTCCCAGCGCACTGCCCCTCTACGAAAACTGCTCAAAAAAGATGTTGAGTTCATTTGGCAGGAAAGTCATGGTAAAAGTTTTGACGATATTAAGAACCTGTTATGTTTAGAGACGACCCTCCAGTACTATGACCCACAGAAAGACACAGTGATTCAGGTGGATTCATCCAAAGGTATGGGTGCTGTGTTGCTACAGGACGACCGCCCAGTTGTATATGCGTCCAAATCCCTCACACCTGCGGAACAAAGGTACGCTAACATAGAGCGAGAATTACTGGCTGTGGTGTTCGCCTGTGAGCGATTTCACACATACGTCTATGGCAAATCGTTTGTGGTACAGAGTGATCATAAACCACTTGAAATGATTTCTTTGAAGAACTTGACTGCTGCACCGCCCAGACTGCAACGCATGCTGCTGCGTCTTCAAGGATATAACATCCATATCCAGTACCTGCCTGGTAAGGATATGATACTCGCTGACAGCTTGTCTCGTCTGCCAATTATCCAAGAAAGTGAAGCAATCGACCTCGACATTCGCGTTGACTTTGTACAGTTCAGTACAAATAAGCTTGACCAACTTAAAGTACATACAAGGCGTGACCCTGTTCTCTTTGCGTTAAGGGAACTCGTTGTTAATGGATGGCCAACCAGTAGAAAGGATATTCCTACCTCACTACGACCCTACTGGCCGTACCGCGATGAAATATCTGTGGAAGATGGTCTGTTGATGAAGGGAGATCGCATTATCATCCCAAAGGCTATGCAAAGGGAAGTTTTGGATAAACTGCATGCTGCACACCAAGGAGCAGAAAAATGTAAATTGAGAACCAGAGACTGTGTTTTTTGGTGCAATTTAAATGATGACATTGATTCAATTGTATCACAATGTAATATTTGTCAACAATATCAGAAATCTCAACTGTCGGAAACTCTACTCCAGCATGAACTTCCCACGCGAGCCTGGCAGAATTTGGGAACAGACCTTTTCTATTTCGACAATAGAACATATTTAATTATTGCTGATTACTACTCAAAATATCCTTTCATCAGAGAAATCCACGGACAATACACTAGTCAAGCGGTGATTGAGGCAACCAAACAACTGTTTTCGGAACATGGCATCCCAGAGAGGATTGTCAGTGACAATGGCCGCCACTTCGATTGTCAGCATTTTCGAGACTTCGCTCGCCAGTGGGAATTTGACCATGTCACATCATCGCCATACTATCCACGGTCAAACGGATTTGTTGAGCGAACAATTCAAAGTGTGAAGAATGTGCTGAAAAAATCTAGAGCTAGTAATCTGGACCCTCACTTGGCACTCTTGTCTCTGCGCACCACACCGACAGATTGCCTCATCCCGAGTCCTGCTGAACTGCTATACAACCGGAAAATACAGGGCAACTTACCTGTGAAGGTGCGAAACCCGCTGTATCACAGGGATATTATCTATAATCGTCTAACGCAGAGACAAGACCAACAGAAATATTACCATGGCAGGATTGCCCACGACCTGCCTCCATTAGTCGTCGGTCAGCCTGTCAGCGTCCAACACCCACTATCCAAGCAATGGCAACCAGCCGTTGTACAGGCAAAATGTGTTGAACCTCGTTCATACATCGTCGCCCCTGCGAACGGCAACCCTCTTCGCAGGAATCGGGGAAACATCAGAGAGTCTTCACAGCCGCTTAAACACGTGCGGTTCGCTGATGAACCTCATCAACCACATGATCAGCCACAAGATCAACACCATCCGCCTGTCCCCTTCAAGGCCAATGATGACATTCATCCCAACCTCGCTACTGGCCATACTGATGCAAGTCACCCAAGTTCGCCCTACCGCACCAGGCTTGGTCGAGAAATTAACCGACCTACTAGATATGAACATTAATATGTTTTGTGCTTTGCTTGCTTGATTATCAAGAATTATGACTTTGATAACCCTCGCTACTATATCTGTCAAGTTTGATGATGAATGTTGCCTATCGTGAATGATGATTGAATGATTATTTTTTAATGATTAATTATATGTGAAATTATGTAGCTGAATAGTTACAATCTGATATATTAAGCAGAAAGTCATTTTGTGGAAAAAGGGGGATGGAATGATATATCAAACCATATATGTATATATATGTGAACTTTATTAGGGACTACTTTCTACGCCCTTGATATATGCTAATGAAGTAGCTTGTCTGTTATACGCCTGCCACACCACCTCACTCACCTAACCGGCACTTGCAATAAAGACTTGGAACTATAAAGACGTGTCATATCTTTACACTTCGCACGAATGGGAATCCCCGATACGGTGGTGACCGACTGTGGACCTCAATTTATGTCGGACGACTTCCAACCTTTCAGCAGGAAATGGGATTTCGATCATACCCCCAGCTCTCCGTATCAACATCAGTCAAACGGAAAAGCTGAATATGCGGTTAAATCAGCAAAACGAATGATCCGAAAATCCACACAATCACACGAAGACCGATATCTAGCTCTCCTGAATATCCGTAATACACCGACGCAAGGTTGCGACAGTAGTCCGGCACAGAGACTACTTGGCAGACGCACAAGAACAATCATTCCGATAACTAGCAAAGCGCTAGAACCAAGAATGTTGAACAACAAACTCGAGAAACGCCAACTGGAAGCTTCACAGATGCGTCAAAGGAAGTACCACGACAGATACGCCCATGATCTACCTGAGTTAGACGAAGGCGATGCTGTACACATGCGTCCTTTTAAACTCGGTGAGAAATCCTGAAAGAAGGCTACTGTCTCACAGAGGCTTGACGAAAGGTCATATGATGTCCAAACTGATGATGGAGCGCATTACAGGCGAGTCCACCTTAAGCCCATGACGCCAAAGCCACTAATGGATTACACCCCTGCTGCTGCTCAATCTAGACAGGAACAACCATTGTCAGACTCACAGCAAAGCCCAGTTCGTACCCGTGACACGACGCACGTTTCGCCTCAGCCAGTCACACCGCCAGAAGCCGATATCCAACCGAGAAGGTCGACCAGAAATAGAAGGCCACCAACTAGATTCGGCCATTTTGTTATGTAAGACTCCTGAATCTAATAACTCACTATATTCCATAACATGAACGTTAAAGCTCTTCATAACGGGAAGGATGTAACAATATGCAGTACCAGCATGTGAAGTATGGAACACTCCCGCTTTACACTAATTCTACTATAATAAACTCCCCCTGTTGCGCATGACTGATTATCTGTTGTTGAGTGGCCGGAGACGAATAAACACCTGAACTGCAATACATGACTCTGTCTTACGTCTCTCTGGACATAAAATACTTTTACAATGGACACAACGCGCATTAAATGACGTCAATTTTCTGTTTTGCAGTGTTCAGGCCGCGGGGCGCGGGACGTAATACATTGTCATTGCTGGGTTTCGGAGTGGTCTGTTTTTACCTCGGAAGGGGTATTTCAACTTCGGAATCCGCTCGGGAGGGTATCTTCTTTCCATTGACCCTCTCTGTGTCGCGGCTCCATGCAGACCCGCTTGGCTTTTTTTTTCGGACAAACCCGCTCTATGGACGAAAAGTTTCAGTCGCTTCCTCAGGCATCGAGGGGCACCCGCGTAACCCCGCCCCCCGCCAGTTTTTGTACTAACTTCGCTGACGGCATTCCGACGTCATATCTACGTCGGGATCAGAGGGCTTATATATGCGTCGTATGCTGACGGAATTACGACGTCGTATCGACGTCGGGCTGTGATGGTCGAAATTGCGTCGTGAAAGTGACGTCGTTTTTATGTCGCGATTGCGTTGCCCGACGTCGCGACCAAGTTGCGACCAAAAGACGACCGAATTTCAACTAGCAATGTCTGCTGGGAGAGATATAAAACATAGGCATCATACATTTTGAGATACTTTAAGTCTTGATTCTAACATGAAAAAAATCTAAGATGGCGCGCATGTAAGTAAGCTTATATTGCTTTAATGGAATTGGTAGCGTTGTTTCTCCTAATAAAATGTGCCCCAGTGTTAATAACAATGAATTGGTTCTACGCATCCCCTCTATTTCGTCACAATATTTCGAGTTCGGTGAAGCAGGAACAAGCAGTTGGGGAACAAATATGCCAATATACTGAGAGGGTTTTCCCTAAGCACTAGAAAAGTTAGGTACCATATCCCAATGGCTTACCGCATACTAAAGTATAGGCTGGTGCAATGCATCCCAGAGGGCTACAGAGCACTAACACACCAGGCTCCCATGGACTACCGCACATAAAAAGATAGGCACCGGGGCATTAAAGTATTAGCCGGTACAATGCATACCAAGGGGCTCTCTCCCATTATAGCATAGGCACCATGCATCTACAGGGGCTACCGCGCACTGAAGCATAGGCACCACGCATCTACAGGGGCTACAGCGCACTGAAGCATCGGCACCACGCATCTACAGGGGCTACCGCGCACTGAAGCATAGGCACCACGCATCTACAGGGGCTGCAGCGCACTGAAGCATAGGCACCACGCATCTACAGGGGCTACAGCGCACTGAAGCATAGGCACCACGCATCTACAGGGGCTACAGCGCACTGAAGCATAGGCACCACGCATGTACAGGGGCTTAAGCGCACTGAATCATAGGCACCACGCATCTACAGGGGCTACCGCGCACTCGGAATATACAAGGCAAAATTCGTCTCCAAAACACTCGGAAGCTAAATATAGCGTTCTCAATTTAGCCCTGCAGTCACCCTTTCGCGAGTTTCCTCAAACAGCGAGTGAAGTCACAGTTTCACGTGCCTCCGCGGTAACAAAATTGACGAGAGCAAGTGATCGTCTTAACCATTCCGCTGTCACAATGTGCAGTGCATGGAGTAACAACAGACTGATGCGTCATTAAACCACATGATAAAGGTAAAATAAGACCGGTTGGATGTTTTCGTATCACTTTTAGATCACGAAAAGACCAAGTTTCTTCATTCTTTGTAAGTTTTCTGTTTGATACGTTGCGCAAATGTTGTCACCGGGGAGAATCCGTGTGACGTCATAATGCCTCGTTTTCGTAGGAAATGCAAAAAAACTTTAGTTTCTCAGCCGAATTGTCCCGTCGTAACAAATATTTGTCATTGTGATGGCGCAAATGAATGAAAAATATGTCGTCTATCAGTTTTGTGCAGCTATATTTCTTAAATATTCTTAATCATATCGCTAGGCCTTCCGCAATAGACCCACCCCATCGGCGCCTGGCTCTTGCGCAGGTAGTCTGGTTCCCTGTCTCTGTCTTTGCGTAACATATACGTCACGCCTACGTCGCAGATAGTCAGGATACCAGTGTGCACAGAGATTCTAAACTCGCTCCGAACGCGTGCTTCTTTTGTTTATCCCCAGAATAAGTAAACTGGAAGTCTTGGCGAACGAGAATTTATAGCCCTATTGTGTCAAGTCCGACCGAGAAGGGGCCTAGCCGTTACAATAGTGTCATGGTTGTGGTAACTACAATCTACATAATGATATCTGCATTCGAGGCGTATAATGATAATGAAACGTCACGTCACGCACCTAGTTGGACGATGGGCGTTTCTTGTAATTAGATCTATAAATAGAAACATGGAATCAGGAATAAAAATAGAAGACGCAAGGACTTGAGTTCTGACATGGCGGGTTTGACATAAAACAGTGGCATAAATAGGATGCGCATGTTTATGCAATTATCTCAAAGTAGTTTAGAAGATCTTCAAGCGACTGAGGACAACTTATGCCACAATGTGGCTCACAAGAAGTCGGTGATCGGGGTTTTACAGGCCATTGACTCACATCACTGCGACCGTTCCAATCAGCAGTATGCAGAGGCGGATCTAGGAATTTACAAAGGGGGGAGGGGGGGTGCTTTCTGAAAACTTGCAACCGGGGCGGGGGGGGGGGTGTGCTCAGAGAACCAGACTTCTAAAGTGTATGCTCAAGTTCCCAAGGGGGTGAGGGTGGCGTCCCCCTAACCCACCCCCTAGATCCTCCCCCGAGTATGGTAAATTGGAATTTAGTATCCAGCCGACGGCAGATGATGAAAATGGCGGACTGCTACAGCCAGATTTATATCGGACCAAGGAAATTGCCCAAGGGCTCACTAACTGGGCTATTACAGGATACCTATGTTTCAGGTGACGTTTCAAACCTTAGCGCGCCTGCTCCGTACGACAATCAAACCGGATATCGCGCTTTACGGTGACGACCCTGATGACTTCAGCCATGACCAGCCGGCGGGGCACACACCGGCCTTCACCTTGGCAATCCCAGTGGAACCAGCGCAACCAGCAACCTGTGGAAAGAAGGTTCTGAACAACGGATTCTGTGCACACAGTTTTGAAAGAAGACGAAAGCGGCACGAGAATGAAGCCCGAATGAAGTGTAGTAGTAGTCACTCTGACTCAATGGGGTCGTACTGTCCAGAAGTCGGTGTTGGGAAGCTGCCTGACTGCCCAATAGACGAGTTGAGGGAACATGGGGTGGTTGCCACCCATAGCGTTGATTACAGTAGGCTTTGGCAGACCATGGCCATGATATGCGACAGGCTGTTCTTCTTCGTTCACGTGATGGTTACCATGGCTGCTTGTGTGGCTGTGGCCTGTATCTATTTTGTTTGATTGTAAGATTAGTTCGTCTTGTGGACTGCGTCTTTATCTTATCATATGTTGCTGCATGAGGATAGCTTCTTTGCGGTTTTGGCCTGTACTGTATGATGATCGGAATTGTTTGTATTTAATTCATATGCTGATAAGAATTGTGTGTATTTAATTCATATGCTGATAAGAATTGTGTGTATTTACTTCATATAATGGTCCATATAGCTTGTATTGTAGCTGTGATGTGTATTATACTTCATATGGTGCGAAGATTGGCTTGCTGTGTGGGTTAGGCGCAGGTTTTAACCAAGATTTCTTTTGGACGCAACATTCGGACTTGGATGATATTGTCTGTCGCCATGGTGATGAGATGTTCCTCCGGGATGCCACCAATGCCCACGGTGACAGTCTCAGTGATTGCTTAGATCTTCGAAGCCAAGTACGATGGGTGTTCTACTCGACCAGACTTTATAAAGAAACATACACTCTGTATATGACTAAAAAAGAATGCAGTGCCAATACTTTGCATGCTGTTTGTTAAGTCGGGCATAATCAAGTTTAGTCGCCTGCTGTATTAGGATAAAACCACAGATGAAACCTTTTTGTGTGAAAGCGTAAGAGACTAAAGGGACATTTACAACCAAATTATCTTGCTAAAACAAACTTTCAGGCCTTTCACGGCTGAAGTCGAAGACTATATATGCCAGAAATAATGAACCTACGCACTATTGTACCTGCATGTAACGTTGTAGGGTGTAGTGACCCCGCTGCTGGTGCCCCGGTAGCTGAGTTGGTGGCATTGATTCTTGTGGAGTCCAATCTAAAGAATAACTTGTCTATATGATTTCCTCCAGACCAGGTCGCACGTTACGCTATAACCTGTCCACATTTAAGTTTATTTTCAAGAAGACAGTGTTATCCACATGTGTTTTAGCGCACGGTAATCTTCATCATAGTCACCTGGTGAAATAAGACTCAAATAAAGAGTGATTCATTTGATGAGTCTGGAACTTCAGCGGCATGGCCGTGCAATGATGCTGCATCGGTCCTTTTAACTTAAAGTGTGAACGATTTTATTTGTCAACCCCGACAGCTAATTTTCTAATTGGTTTCACCCTCCATTAGCTATCATCCGCGTTTCCGATCAACCTATCAATGAAAGGTTTCTATACTGGCTATGTTGAATTTCCCAACACCTGGATACCATACTGTCATTAACTTGTCACCGCCATTAGTCCGCCATCTCCGTTTTTTACCCTGAGTATGTGTTAGCGTCTAATTGGTTTCACCCTCCATTAACTATCATGCGCGTTTCCGATCAACCTATCAATGAAAGGTTTCTATACTGGCTATGTTGAATTTCCCAACATCTGGATAACATACTGTCATTAACTTGTCACCGCCATTAGTCCGCCATCTCCGTTTTTTTACCCTGAGTATGTGTTAGCGTCTTATTATTGTCAACGAGAACCCATGAGACATAGCATAAAACTCATCCAAGGTTGAAACGCTATATTGTAGTGTTACGGCATGTAACAGTTATGACCTGATGGACTTATGTGTTCCTCATCGCCGTTCTATCCGCTACGTGGCGCCACGCCGTGGGATTTAAACCGAACTTCTATTCTTAATCCGTGGGCCCTATCCATATGCCCTGAATCTCATCCCAATACCTGACCTCTAATTCCTAATCCTGACCCTTAATCCTGTCCCCTAATCCCTGACTCCTAATCCCCAATGCCTGACCTCAAATACCTAATCCCTAATATTTGACTCCTAATCTTCCTTCCCTGACCTCTAATACCCAACCGATGACTCATAATCCCAAATCCTTGACCCCTAATCCCTATTGCCTGAGCCTTAATCCCTGATCCCTTATCACTAATATCTGACCCTTAATCCTCAATCCCTGACTCCTTATCCCCAATCGCTCACCCCTCATACCTAACCGATGATCCCTAATGCCCAATTCCTAATCCCTAACCCATAAGCCTAACAATAACATGGTGTAATCGGCGATGCGGGGCATATAATACTCCCACGTACGTAGCTTCCAACTTACGGTAAGCTATCATGCAATAAAAACCCTGTCCTGGCAGGTTTACCACGACATTTTGAAGCAAATGCTGCAGATGTGTTAATGGGGAACGTCCACCTTTCATTTCAGAATCCTATTCATATTTGAATCTGTTCAAATAGCTTTACGCAATTCAAATCAATCTCTATTTTTCTTTGAAGGACAATGTTAGATTTTACATGGGGCAGTGGCAGTGCGGCCTTTATCTGAGCGCTCTCTGCTCTGAGACCGAAAACAGAACGGTTAGCCTGTCTTTACAACCAATAAGTTTAATATAATAAATTAAATCTAATAATAGCTTTCTGGTGACTGGTGACTGGCCGACTGGTTTATGACAATGATGAATCCCAGCCATCGGCACAGACATCGACCTTTACCATGACACATGTTATAAAGGGTCTAATCAAAAGTCACTGTAGTAGGTTAGTAGGGATGTACTTTTCAGAAGGCGGTGTCGAGGACTTTCCCGTTCTGCGTGTTGTGTAGCTGTGGTCAGTATTTACTTCATATGGTGGCCAGATTGGCTTGTTGTGTACTTTACGGATTCTAGGTCCAGACTCCATTAAGTGGCAACAGTCGGAATCGGATCTGTAATTGCAGAATTAAATGAATGACCAAAAAACAATTAGATCAAGAATAAAGGTCTTTGTTGCCATGCACTTGCCGGGCTACACCCACAAGCTGAGGGGACATGTGGCGGAATTTAGTTACTTTGCACGTCGTGGTCCTGGACACTCTGCTGTTTGGCCAACACGCAGTCATGGCAAATCTGGAGAAAAATGGGATTCATTCAATCAGTTCATTATCAATAAACTCATATTAAATTTAAAGTTACTCATCCAGCAATGTTTTTCTTGACAAATGTAAAAACTATTTTGATTGGAAATGATGTATTTATATTCTTAGCATAGAAGTACACCTATTGTATGCAATAAAACCCCAGACATCTTGTTAAGCCTCTTTTTTTGGCAACATTGGTGCATTTAATGCGAAAAAGTCTGGCTTTCTTTTGTACTACGTAATCGAAATATGCACATTGCGGCAGTTTTATACCTTTCATCATGTGGAGACAGATTTATTTCTCATGAAGGTTAAGTTTATACAGTCAGACAATGTGTTCTAAATATATTTCCAAAATATTTCGAAAACTATAATTTAAGTAAAAATTTGCTGCATGAGCAGCTTTAAGCAAGTTTACTTATTATGACACTTACTTGTGACCATAAACTGTTAAAGGGAACGATAGCGATACCATGAATTTATCAATGTGTTGCAATACAATTAATTTGGAAATATTAGGAATTTGCAATGTCATTGTTGGAATTAAAATCGATGATCTATGCTGAGTGAGTATTCTGACGTTGACACGATCCTGACAAATGAGAACGTACTGCGGATCATCACTGCGTCCTACCAACTCGGGATACATTCTCACAATGGAGAGCCACAGTTAATGCAGGCCATCTTTTCTATAACGAGCCGCCATGGCATACGCCTTTCGTATGAGCGAATGTCGGTAATAGGACAAGTTAAAGTAAACGTTACATCCATTAGCTAATCGATTGGCTGATAATCTTAGGGATAAAATATTGGGAAAAACTTACGGTTTCTAAGTTGAACCGGTCACACCACACACTGAATCAGTGAGACGGCCTCTGATGGTATCGAGGTCATCAAAGGTCTCAGCGCTGTAGTAAACATCGTCTGTCGCCATGGCGATAAGATCTTCCTCTCGGATTCTACCAATGCCGACGGCGATAATCTCAATGCTTTCTGCATTTACCAGAACTAACTGCTCATCGGTTTTCACTTCTTGCGTTGTTTTGCCGTCGGTTACTACAACCATTTTTTTAGTAACGCCGGCTCGGCCACTATAAAATAAAGTAAACAATGAAAAAGTCATAGAGACAGTCAAGACCACGAAGGGGTTACTGTATATTTCCAGAAGTTCCAAATATATCGTCATGTATTCATAAATCAGATTACAACGATTCATACATCAGATTACTTCGAGATACTACCTCAAAACATCACCCTTTCTGGCCCCACATATTTGAAACACCATACCGATTGAAACATTGAATTAAATTACAATTTCAACAAAATGTAAGCAGGCGAACTGCTTGATCGCCAAAGGTAATCTTAAAATTTGTGTAAAATAGCAAAATTGCACACTTGTGTGAAAATTTGCTGTTCTTCCAAAAAGAACACTAACTTATTGGCGTATATCTCCAAAGCAGCAGCCAGACCGAGATTGGTGAAGGTGCCTATCCTGGTCCACCCATACGGTAAGGCCTCCACACCGGCGATGATAGTGTCCTTGTCGTACTGGGTCATGTCGAAGTCGGTATGTGTATCATTAGATCCGGCGAACCGCACGACGCCGATGTGGCTGTCCGCTTCGCTGACCGGGATACCCTGGATGACGTTACCGACAAACTGAACCACTTTGTTCCAGTTGGTTTCGTCTCTCAGGTTGATGCTCTTAGACATGTCCAGCACGAAGACGATGTCCATTGGCTCCGTCACGCATTCTGTAGAGAAGAGACGGCCAGTGAAAAGGCGCCACAAAATATTTAACATTAAAGAACAAACAAAAATAAATCAATGGCTACCGGTGGCACCAGAAAGATTGTGAACCGCTATAGTCTGCTTCAATATTTTGTTGTCACACCAAAAGAGAAAGGTGTTTGTGCCCATCGAATAAGTGATATTTACATGTTTAGTTACAGTACCCAAATCGTTGTCTTTATAATCCGAGGGATAAACATTTCAAATATGCATCTCATAGTTTGTTAACCCAATGCTAAGCAACAGGAAATAAGCGGACATTACGTTGAATCAGTATAAATAATGCCTGTTTCTATACCTGTGATTGGCACAGTAGTGGTAGACGGTTCCGTGGGACATGTTGAATCACAGTCGCATACGCATGTACAAGGACCGGTTGTGCATGTTCCTGCAAGTGGAAAAAAATTGCGGCTATTTAACAAGCCGAACTGAAAAGTAGGGTGGCCCACGGGCATTTACAACATGAGCCGAATACTGAAGTTCTTAGCCATAGAAAATTTTGTAAGTACATCTAAAAACACGTTTATCGCGGAGACAAAGAAGGAACCAACAGCGATAGGATAGAAACACTGAATAGGAACACAGACACATTAAGGCATGTAATAATCACATATCATACATCGTCATGCATATGTAGCAGTATTAAAGACAAATGCCTTGACCGCAGTCTATTATTATAATACTAATAATAGTTATATATGGTAAGCAACAACTGGGGCAAAAGCGCAAAAAAAATGTTGTATTTTGGTTCTCTTTCTTAGCGTGACGTGACCAGCTCGATGGACGCATGGTTTTATGCTGCCATGACAACACTGTTGCGGAATCAGCAATATGTTGTTTCGAACTGCGGATATATATTTCGCAGGACAATCATACGTATGACGCTGAAAACAGGCGCTCGCATCAGGATATTGGTTTTCGTGCACACTTCAGCCGCTCCCTTTCCGTACTACACTGTTAAGCTGTAAAAGAAGAGTACTTGTTTTAGGCTTCAAAATGACAACGGCTTATTGACATAGTGAGAACAACTAAGCTAATAAATGTTTCCAAACACGTTTTCTATTTTTATTGCAATGCGCCATAATAAAGACACATACCATCGACCACATTAAACACTCTTAAAAATGATCATTTTTATGTTGAAATACTTACTCTTCAGAACTGGAGTGGCCTGGCTCCGTCTTGCCCTGCCCAGTCCCACCCCTCCGACGTCGTCCTCTCATCAGGAGTGTTCCTTTACGTGGCGTCATATTTTAGTTCAACTGTTGCTTGCATCAAGATTAATAATGTTCATTGCTTAAGTGAGATAATATTACTATTCGCGCCCCCGATACGAATACGTTGCGATCTCCAACTTGGTACATTATGTATTTATGCACTTTACACGCTGGCGAACGCACAGCATGTCGATGACTTAGGATATCAGAACAACTCCATTCCCATATTAACCAATACCAATGTAAACTCTTGTTCTGAAACGACATTTTAAGACGGCCATCGACATCGACATTGCAGTAAGCACCAGGATTGATAGAGAGACATTAAGATAGAGAAGTAGCGAGATATAGTTATATGGAGATAACACTTAACGTGCCCAGTGTCGGCCAGTCAGCCACTTCGGACTCGCGCCCCTGCTGCCTGCCCCGGTAGCTGAGTTGGTAGCATTGACCCTTGTTAAGTGTTCCCCGCTCAGCTCATACACAATATCTGAAACAAATTCAAGGAACAACTGGTCTGTGTGGTTTCCTGCAGGCGAGGCCGAACTTACATTGACCTGTCCACATGTTAGTACATTTTCATGAAGACATTCTTATCTACAACGTTTTACCGCACGTTGCGACCCAAGTAAAGAGTGATTAATTCGATGCGTCGGGAGCTTCAAAGGCATGACCGTGCAATCGTGCGGCATTGGTCCTTTTAACTAAAATGTTGATCGACTTTAGTCATCAACCCCGACAGCTGAGCCTTATTGGTTTCACCCTTCATTAACTATCATCACGGCGTGTCAGATCAACTCATCAATCCAAAGCTATCTATATCGGCTAGACTCTACATCTGGATAACACTCGATAATATACTGTCACTAACTCGTCACCGCCATCATTATATCTCCGGTCTCCAGCCCCTTCGTAGTAGGTGATTTCCTTAAATCGTGTTAGATTGTGTGTAATTATCGTCTAACGTTGAACGTTTATCGATACAATAAGAGACGCGATTAGCCATTATGTGTGCATGGTCAATTCACTTAAATACATGTCTCCCAAGCCAGGGTATTCGAAGAACTGACATCTGTTAAATTTAAAATCGAATAATGTACACGTCGCTGTATTATTAAGTTTTCTCATTTTTTAAAATTACTTTCTGAAGCTTCCAGCATCGTATACAAATTAGTTAATCCCATACTGTGTCAGTCATGATATCGGACACGACCGATAACTCAACCAACGTTTATACCTGCTGGGTGGCCGCGTAGTATTCGCTCAATGTTATTTCCGTGTTATGTTACGGGCGCACATTCCCGCAATGTTCGCTCAGTGTTATTTCCGTGTTGCACGAGTGGACTTTATTGTTTCATTAATGTGTGTCCTTAAGCACGAACGTGGACACATTAATATGTCCATGATTACTGTATTATCAATCAATCTTACAGCCGAGTTACCTTTACACTTAGCCATGGCAATAATGGGACATACTACAAGAACACAGCAGACTTCTCGTCCCAAATATCTACCAAACAGATGCAGCTCATTGGAGCAAAGCATTGCTTAATGGCCCAACAAACTGACTGAAAAGAATAATTCGCAGGCCATTTTATTTTCGCTTGAAAAGTATTATATTATTATTGTGGCTAGATTCAAATGGCTTATGCTAAACAGCATATACATCCTCTGAAACCCATAGTTGCACATTATATTGGTGTAATGTCTAAACTCGATACTGTCTAGCTGAAAATATGATAACGATATTATTGCTACAATCTGACCATGGTCTTATAATCTTAATAGTTAGTCCCAACAATACCAGAATAGAAAACCTCAAATTCCCTCTGGAATGCATTGATCCCGACGCAGGTGGAAGGACTGGCGAGGCTTCTCAATACTTCCGGTTGGGGTGGGGGTGCACTTCAGTATAACTTACACTATGTTAACGTTGGCTGAGGTGTGTGGTGCGCCAATCATGCATTACACTATGTTAACGTTGACTGAGGTGTGTGATGCGCCAATCATGCCTTACAATATGTTAACGTTGACTGAGGTGTGTGATGCGCCAATCATGCCTTACAATATGTTAACGTTGGCTGAGGTGTGTGGTACGCCAATCATGCCTTATAGTATGTTAACGTTGGCTGAGGTGTGTGGTGCGCCAATCATGCCTTACAGTATGTTAACGTTGGCTGAGGTGTGTGGTGCGCCAATCATGCCTTACAGTATGTTAACGTTGGCTGAGGTGTGTGGTGCGCCAATCATGCCTTACAGTATGTTAACTTTGGCTGAGGTGTGTGGTGCGCCAATCATGCCTTACAGTATGTTAACTTTGGCTGAGGTGTGTGGTGCGCCAATCATGCCTTATAGTATGTTAACGTTGGCTGAGGTGTGTGGTGCGCCAATCATGCCTTACAGTATGTTAACGTTGGCTGAGGTGTGTGGTGCGCCAATCATGCCTTACAGTATGTTAACGTTGGCTGAGGTGTGTGGTGCGCCAATCATGCCTTACAGTATGTTAACTTTGGCTGAGGTGTGTGGTGCGCCAATCATGCCTTATAGTATGTTAACGTTGGCTGAGGTGTGTGGTGCGCCAATCATGCCTTACAGTATGTTAACGTTGGCTGAGGTGTGTGGTGCGCCAATCATGCCTTACAGTATGTTAACGTTGGCTGAGGTGTGTGGTGCGCCAATCATGCCTTACAGTATGTTAACGTTGGCTGAGGTGTGTGGTGCGCCAATCATGCCTTACAGTATGTTAACGTTGACTGAGGTGTGTGATGCGCCAATCATGCCTTACAATATGTTAACGTTGGCTGAGGTGTGTGGTACGCCAATCATGCCTTATAGTATGTTAACGTTGGCTGAGGTGTGTGGTGCGCCAATCATGCCTTACAGTATGTTAACGTTGGCTGAGGTGTGTGGTGCGCCAATCATGCCTTACAGTATGTTAACGTTGGCTGAGGTGTGTGGTGCGCCAATCATGCCTTACAGTATGTTAACTTTGGCTGAGGTGTGTGGTGCGCCAATCATGCCTTACAGTATGTTAACGTTGGCTGAGGTGTGTGGTACGCCAATCATGCCTTATAGTATGTTAACGTTGGCTGAGGTGTGTGGTGCGCCAATCATGCCTTACAGTATGTTAACGTTGGCTGAGGTGTGTGGTGCGCCAATCATGCCTTACAGTATGTTAACGTTGGCTGAGGTGTGTGGTGCGCCAATCATGCCTTACAGTATGTTAACTTTGGCTGAGGTGTGTGGTGCGCCAATCATGCCTTACAGTATGTTAACGTTGGCTGAGGTGTGTGGTGCGCCAATCATGCCTTACAGTATGTTAACGTTGGCTGAGGTGTATGATGCGCCAATCATGCCTTACAGTAGGACTTGATTTAATTTGATATCACTGGGTAATGCCTTTACATCACCAAATTCGGGACCTCGGATGAAACAATTGGGGGTATGTAGGTACCGATTGTCACCAGGTTCTATACGAGAACGGGATTCAGCCCAGGTTAGTGCTAGAACTGCTGTGCCGCCTGCCCGCGACAACCTTGCTAGAGCCCGCGTCATATGCGTCCGACCGCGGCCTCTATCAATATACATTATGTATATTCATCATATAGCTTCATCATTGGTCTATGGAGTAAAATCCCATTACCAGTGAGTCGATAAAGTCATGTTATAATACTACTATTATAATGCCTGAATGCAATTTATTATCAGATATTGACCTACTCATAATTTCCTGGTTTATCCTGTCCATCTTCAACTAACACATGTCAGTTTTCACTTGTGTATTGATTTTTTAGCAGCAGATCTATCTCCTTTCAAAAATGACGACGCTGGAAAATATGCGTCCCTCCTTCGTCGCTTAACAACGTGTCAGTTACGGATTCCTTATTACTGGGACCAAAGAACAACTGGGTGGATAGGGTGTTATGACCACGTGTCGCATGGCTTAACATGTGTCAGCTCTGTGGCGCGCCAATCATGCCTTACAGTGCACGAAGGTTAGCTGATGTCTAGTGGTGCGCCAATCATGACTTACAGTATGTTAACGTTGGCTGATGTCTAGTGGTGCGCCAGTCATGACTTACAGTATGTTAACGTCAGTTGATGTCTAGTGGTGCGCCAATCAAGACTTACAGTATGTTAACGTTGGCTGATGTCTAGTGGGGCGCCAGTCATGACTTACAGTAAGTTAACGTCAGCTGATGTCTAGTGGTGCGCTAATCAAGACTTACAGTATGTTAACGTTGGCTGATGTCTAGTGGGGCGCCAGTCATGACTTACAGTATGTTAACGTTGACCGATGTCTAGTGGTGCGCCAATCAAGACTTACAGTATGTTAACGTTGGCTGATGTCTAGTGGTGGGCCAACGAAGACTTACAGTATGTTAACGTTAGCGGATTTCTAGTGGTGCGCCAATCATGACTTACAGTATGTTAACGTTAACTTAAGTTTATGATGCACCAATGATGACATACAGTATGTTAACGCTGGCTGATGTCTAGTGGTGCGCCAATCAAGACTCGCAATATGTTGACGTTGGCGGATGTCTAGTGGTGCGCCAATCATGACTTACAGTATGTTAACGTTGGCTGAGGTCGGGGGTGTTGTTTATTTACTTCGCGGGTTCTATCAGCAGATCTGAGCGCCTGTGGGTCACATAGAATCTACAGGGCACATAGACTACGTACCAGCAGGTTATATAGGCCACACAGGCCACATAGACTATAATAGTGCTCCCCCGCCGCCCCCCCCCCCACTCCCCAGCTTACTTCCGCGCCCAAAAGGGTCAAACTTGCGCCATTTGCTCGTAAAACCAACCCCAAATTATACCCAGTTGGCCCGGTGTCCATGCCCCCTGGCTAGAACACTCAAGGCGAGCGCTCTAGCCCACTGAGAGCCTAACGACACGTGACTTGATGGCCATATCTGTGTGATCGCTGGATAAAGATCTGATGTCCTTCTTCGCAAAGAGTAAGGGGTTACCCCCGGGGACATAGCTCCTTCTCCCATTGACGCGATAAGACCGAAAGTGGTTAAAGCGTCCCGAATATTCCCCTAGATATCGTGGCTATTCCACCATGCATGCCTCGATCCAGGCGCAGCCTTCCCTCTCCCGGCCCTGCACCCTCCGGCTGTGCCCGCCCACAAAACACAGGCCCGTACGTGAAAACAACACGTTCGGCGTGCCATACCGGCGGGCACCGCCTGTGTTTGGTGTCAGGCCGATTATTGATCTACGGTCGGGGGACAGACACATGGCGAAGTGAGTAATATGTTGCCTGGCTGCCTGGCGGACCTGTCATCCACAACGAGAGAGCCGCGCGATACATACATGTATTATCGACCGCGGTGATTTCGCTGGTTGCATGTCGACCGCCCGGTAGCCTGGCGTTGGAAAGCCAGCCAGCTAGCCAGCCCACCTGCAACGTACGGGAAATATGGATTACAGGCGGAGTAACAGCTTCCCGAAAACTAGGGAAATGTCCCAGGAAACGTCCTATATTCCCATTAGGACCCTTGGTCGCGGGGCCTTCGGTGAAGCCGTACTATACAGGAAAGTTCTGGTGAGTTTAATGCTTATAAGGCATGTATATCTGAGAGTTTAATTAACCCCTACTGACATGGGTGATGTCACGTATATGACTGATACAAATCCTGCTCATCCTACAGTAGACAGATAGATATGTATAGATGCGAGCCATAGCTGTCTATCCGAATTACAATCAATGGATTTCCCATGTTCCAACAATGTAGGCCTATAACATTGTATTAACATTTATAAAATTGCGCGTTTAAAATGTTTTGTGTTGTTATGGTATGGGTCTGTATATTGAATACCGGTGTCAGCTGGTACGAAACGAAAACATCAACAGCTTGAACAGGAAGTAAACAAACATCGAAACTGCGGCGACGAAGTCATCATAATGCCATGGGGCAGATTAAGGGCACATTATGATATGACGCCCGCGGAAACCATGACCTGCACCAACATAGGTTGGTACAGGCGGAATGGAACTGTTGTCCGGGGGGAGGGGGGCACAGACCCCCCCGCCACTTGCCCCTTCACCTCCCCCCGTAGTTTTGCGGATTCAAAAATATTGTGGGAGCAGAGAAGCAGACAAGGCAAATCACCCTGGCGGGTGAAAGCCTATGACGAAAATTGACGTCTGATGACGCATGTTGCATATTCTGGGCCGATTATTAAAGGAATTACAACGTTTCGCTTCACATGCCGATGCCATCGCTATCATTCGACCTCAGGTGGGGCCTGGAAGGGCGCGGGGAGGTGGGGTGGGGGGAGGTGGGGGCGTTCGGTTCACGATAAAACCACCATGCAGCAAGCAGCTGACCGTCAGCGGGCCAGCCCACAATACATAGAGCAGGGGTGCGCGGTAGGACGTGGGTGTGGGCGACGGGAGGTGTGTGCGCCAGCGTAGCGGATTACAGTCTGCACCCGGGTGTGTATTGGCCAGGAGCTGGGGGCAGTGGGTGGGGTGGGTGAGAGGGAGGGTGAGGGAGAGATGTGGCCATATGAGAACGGGAACGCTGTATAGTTTACCATTGCCATGATCCTTTAGTCAAAAACACCACGTGAAAACACTAACACGACGATTTTTTAACATATTTTTCCCTGACGGGCAATACAATTCCACATTGCTCTATGCAATTTTCAAGTCTCAAAGGTCGATATTGAGGGCACCGTAAATTTAGTAAATGTTACATTAAAATGATGCGCTACGTCATAACCGCTAGTCCGATTTTAATGAAATTTTAAATATACGGTTCTAATTTATGCCCCAGTCTGTGGTAAATATCCGAGGGCGATAGCTTTAAAATTGAAAAAGTCGGTTTCGAACTCCCAACTTCCAGGCCCTCTGGCACCTTTACGTTGCGCACTCCGGGTTCGAGCTGAGATTGGATTTGGCATAAGTTACATCGCCTCTATCCACCAGGGCAAGTTTGGTGATCAGATGTTGTCTAGTTTTCGAACTACAACCGAGCATTTGACATTTACAATAGTCAAGGTCACGACCTTGATCTTTGACCGAGGTCGCTGAAACACGGTCACTTTTGAGCTATTACCTTAAGTAATCTTTGTACGAAAGATGAGTTGCGTGGCGTATAGGTTTCTATGTCTTGTAGCACATTGCTAACTTGACCAATGTCCTATCTTTCAGCATGGGCCAGACTTCGAAAAACTAAAAATTTCCGAGTCGAATTGCGCATGGAATTTATGGTCTCCGCCGGGTACCTTCTTACACAACGTAAATTATTATGGGACTGTTTGTAGAAGGCACTTCTGAAATATTCGAACAAATGTCGCCGTAATGATGAAAGATTGACGTTTTTGACATGGGGAGTCCCGTGAAACCGGAAGTAAGAGAAACGTACTATTTTTATGTTACGGTCAAACAGGGGACCCCATTTGCCACATAATTACGCCATTTGCACATTTTTGTCATTTGTTTCCAATTTTTGACGATTTTTTAATGTACGGGAACTGACGTCATCGTGACTTCATCTGACGCATGCGACAAATCTCAGATTTCGCAGACCTCTTTGATATTCATATTTTTATGACCGGTTAGAGTTCTAAATCGATATCTTCAACTTAAATAGGTCAAACCACAGAAGAATTGTTCAAAGTCATTTTTTTCGTTTTCGGAAAAACATAAAGCGGCATTTTGCTCAAAGATGCATAAGACGCAGCAAAAAGTGAACAATGCACGAAAGATGCAAAACATGGTGTAGAACCTTGTGAATCTTACCGGACGTCGCTAATCCTAATATTAACTTAGATAGGCGCGTTCTAGGATTTTTTGGGCAAAAAATCAGTGTGACCTTGACCGTTGACCGATTTCGCCCGTTAACGAACTTGGCCTCAGTTTTGTCCATGTTTCGTAACCGCATTTTTGTCACGCTTTTGCACTCAGGACAACAGTCTGGTGGTATGGAAGGAGGTGGATCTGCAGCGACTCGGGGATCGGGAGAGGGGAGAGGCACAAAACGAGATAGACATCCTTGCCATGCTGAATCACGCAAACATCGTCTCCTACTACAACCACTTCCTAGATGGAGACACACTGCTCATCGAAATGGAATACGCCAACGGTGAGTCATATACAAGAACCATATGGATCGTCGGTCTGGAAGATGAACAAAGGAAATAACGAAAGTGCACTCCAGGTTTGACGTAATGCCAGATCTGTCGAAATTAGCGGATTTTGGTGCCTAGAGCAAAATGAACAGTTCCATTCCAGCATGTAATCATATCATATTTATCACATTATATTGCTTCCCTACTATTTCCTACCACGGTAACTCGCCTTAAGTGCCCTATTATTGTATGACAAGCTGAGTGTCAAAATGCCTTAAGAAGACGAAGGCCTTGCAACGTGGACTATTTGTCATTAATCAGGGGCTGCTGGGAGCGGCATGGAAATTGATAATTATCAATTATTTGTTAACACCTTACATTCATGTTTTTTCTCCGATGGATGCCTATTATAAACTTCCACTGTTTAAACTAGCAAGGAATTCATTACCTAATAAATTACATCACCTGACTGACTCAATCCATATGAACTGCAAATTTTGTTCTTATGCGTTTCGACAGATCTGATAGTACGCCAAACCTAGAGCGCACACACGTAGGCATATACCCGAGAGTGAAATTGGGGCCTGCTCGCTCACAATGGAACGGGGGCCTCTGAGCCCTCTACCCACTTCCCCCTCTACGACCGGCAGTGCAAAAATATTCCTCACGCATTTTCCCAGTAAAATCTTCCTCTGATGGCAACCTCTCCCCTGTTGGCAATAAATACAAGAAAGTGGATGACATAACATCGGCGATTAAGGAGGTTTTCTTCGTGACATGATCGACATGTGTTACTTTCGGTCCGGGCTTACGGTCTCTTGTAAACAGGAATCGCGAAATGCTTATCGATTTCCGAACGTATCGTTATGTAAGCGACAATAAATCCTGCACCACCGCGACATCCTAACCGCGTTATACGATGTGTCCACGTGGGTGTTGTGAGCGATAATGGGTACATGAAACGCATTGAGTTGTGTCCTCTTAATTATTAGAAGGTTCCCATTCTTACAGTAGTATCGCCTGGTTAACGCTGTTTCTTAACTTTTGAATGATGATTACTGCATGAAACTTTAATGCCACTCGTTTTCAGATGGAAACCTTCATGATAAAATTGTAAGCCAGGAAGCCATGTTCCCCGAAGATGTAAGTGTTTTCTATATTTCCTAATTTAACTACTACAACTAATTTAACTACTACAGCAGTTATGCAGCGTGTTCTATATGTATTTTTCTTACGAAATCAAACTATTTAACAAGTATGTGAGACATTATACATGGATACGGCAGCTCCTAAATATATCATATAAATATATATATATCATATAAAGCTTGAAGCGTACACATAGAGACCATTGGTTTTTTCCTATGTTATTTTTGTAGTACTGACTAACAGTGTAAACCTCTGGCTCTTAAGATCAGTGCTTCGTTATCCGTAATTATAAGCTGTTGTTTTTGGCCTTCTTTGCAGTCCGTGTTATGTTATTTCTATCAAGTCATAGCAGCTGTGGCCCATATACACGAATATGGAATATTACACAGGTATGGCATATTACAACGGTTTGTTACGACAAAATTCAGACGGTAATACTGAAGCTGTAGCATACTATTATCGGCCCTGGTCTGACACTGGTATAAGTAGACAAATCAACGTGGGCCGCCGATATTTCGGAAAGAGGGAGGGGGGGGGGGTGAATTATTCAAATGTGGGGGGAGGTTTCCTGGATGTTCCATAATGTCTGAGAGATCGGGCATTTCTTATGAAACAAAAGCCCCTCAGAACTAAAATATGCATTAATCTACCGCGATCCGCTATAGCAGAACTCCTCGATATTCCCGATATCACTTTTAATGTATGTTTTTTCGTGTCCGGTCTTGGGCAGTCATTATCTTTGAGATTTGATGTTACTCTCCCTAATTACGCGATTAAGAGGGGACATTCCCCCTTTTGCCCTTATTCTAGTTATCCTGGCTAGATGGCCACAATGGTATTTTCCGTGGTGATACAGTAGTTTCTGTTGGCGTATAAAGTGTGTGTGTGTGTGGGGGTGGGGGGGGGCTAATAAGGAGGAGACCAGAATGGTCTCGTGGCCAGCGCACTCAGTGTGCCAGGTGAGCCAGTATGCCATGATAAGACCTAGTTCGGGGGTTCGCGCCCCGCTGTACGAATGTTTATGATGGTGCCGGATACAGCAGCTGTCCTTCTGCGAAAGGATCAGAGGGTTACCGCCGGTTTGTGTGTGTGTGGGGGTGGGGGGGGGGCTAATAAGGAGGAGACCAGAATGGTCTCGTGGCCAGCGCACTCAGTGTGCCAGGTGAGCCAGTATGCCATGATAAGACCTAGTTCGGGGGTTCGCGCCCCGCTGTACGAATGTTTATGATGGTGCCGGATACAGCAGCTGTCCTTCTGCGAAAGGATCAGAGGGTTACCGCCGGGGACTCTTGGCAATCCCTACCCTTATTAATCCTCCCCAGTGAAAGTAATTTGGTTGAGTGAAACATTTGGGTTTTGAAACCTCCGTAGGTCATATCAGTACAATGAGAAGGGTCAACATAGAAAAGAGCCATGTCTCGGGGAGTAACTCCCTACACGTTGCGAAGAAAGACATATGATATTTATCTGCTGCAGACATTTGCATAATTGGGTTTCAGACTAGTACGCAAGGACAGCTTGCAGAGAACACTCGACGAATGCGCCACCCAATAAATAGACCATGGGGGCAATTCCTATGTGAAACAAATCTCACACTTCCGTTTTCGAATATGTTGCATTTGGCTTTTTATAGGGATTTATGCCAGCCGGTCTAGTCTACATTTGGCTTTTTATAGGGATATCAAGACGCTCAACATTTTCCTAACCAAGACGGGTCTTGTGAAACTAGGTGACTTCGGCATATCGAAAATGTTGGAGACAAAGTCGGATATGGCTGACACGGTATGTAATATATATCTATATGTATATATATACTTTGTTTTACCGATTTTATAATTTGATTATTAGAAACAGAGCAATATAACAATCTATCCTTCAATGTAGTTAATAATTTGTGTTAATGTCTTCTTTCGTCTGGAGCCACAAATAACAATCACACGCATATATATGCTACTTCATGCTTCCAGCTCTGTGTAATTAATAACTTTAATTATTTTACTTTCCAGTTTGTTGGGACTCCGTATTATATGTCTCCCGAGCTCGTCAAGGGTGAACAGTAAGTAGACTAATGAATTATGTCGCGTGTACTGCACAGTGATCAACATTTCAGTAAGTAGACTAATGAATTATGTCGCGTGTACTGCACAGTGATCAACATTTCAGTAAGTAGACTAATGAATTATGTCGCGTGTACTGCACAGTGATCAACATTTCAGTAAGTAGACTAATGAATTATGTCGCGTGTACTGAACAGTGATCAACATTTCAGTAAGTAGACTAATGAATTATGTCGCGTGTACTGAACAGTGACCAACATTTCAGTAAGTAGACTAATGAATTATGTCGCGTGTACTGCACAGTGATCAACATTTCAGTAAGTAGACTAATGAATTATGTCGCGTGTACTGCACAGTGATCAACATTTCAGTAAGTAGACTAATGAATTATGTCGCGTGTACTGAACAGTGATCAACATTTCAGTAAGTAGACTAATGAATTATGTCGCGTGTACTGAACAGTGATCAACATTTCAGTAAGTAGACTAATGAATTATGTCGCGTGTACTGAACAGTGATCAACATTTCAGTAAGTAGACTAATGAATTATGTCGCGTGTACTGCACAGTGATCAACATTTCCCCTCCGACAGCAATCGTAAAGGCAGATCAACCCACGTGCGGTGGGGGGGGGGGGGACACTATGGAACAAATCTGGTGGGGAAGAAAGGTGCCTGAGGAAGTGGAATTTTTTTATATGGTGGATATGAAAAAGATGCCCCTATGGATAGCACATTTCTGATGAAAAAAGTACAACTGATCTAATATATTAAAACTGGCGAACGGGGGTGGGGGGAGGGGCGACTCGGAAAATGCAAATATGCGTCCATAGAGCGGGTTTTGCTGGCAACAAAGTATAAGAATTAACGCACCGATATTTCTACAAATTTAATAGAAAAGCTATTTATTTGGAATCAACTACGTGTGTTAACACTACTATATAAAAAAATATATATATAAGGTGAATATATGATATCTGATTTCGCATTGGTGGCATTACTATGCTTCGTTTACTCTAGGTACAACATGAAGAGTGACGTTTGGGCGACCGGTTGCGTCCTCTATGAACTGGTGACGCGATCCAAAGTATTTGACGCAACAGTGAGTATCATATATTGTTGCCAAACAGGAACCAAAGTTGATTTCTCAAAGGACAAGCACGGAAAAGGAAACCACAGTTGATATGTATATTGCTTGCGCTGCTCATGTAGCTATCAGCCTAGGGTATGGGAGCCTTAATTGTATGTTTTCTGTGCTATTAATTGGTCGTCAGGAGCCACGTGTTCGTATATAGTAACTATAGTAAAGTCTTACATGATGATTATATGGTCGTAATTAGTTATGTGGTCATAAAAAGCCAAGTGGTCGTCATAAACCATGTGGTCATCAGTAGTCTATTGCGCTCTGATGAACCATCACCTTGGCGTTGGCAGATTATAAGAATGTTTCTCACGATAATAACGCCCCGCGTGCCTTTTCCGTCAGAACCCGCTCAAACTCGCCTCTGACATAGTGGAAGCTAAGTTTGACGAGGTTGACAATTGCAACTATAGCGAAGATATTCGACGACTCATAAAGGACATGCTGCAAAAGGTAACAGTTTCAGTATTCTCCCAAGGTCACCATACACTATTGCTTGTTTTTTTGGAAGTTATATGTTGTAACTTTTCCGTTTTGTTTCCGTAACAATTGAATATGTCTTTATGAACCCTTCAGTGAAGGATAATTTAAGTACATGTGTTTGATTGGGTTAACATATCCGAATATAAGCGGGTGGGATACCCTCTCTGACTCGCGAATCCCCAAGAATTAGGGAGAGTAATATCGAATCTCCAAGATGAGTACTGCTTATTACTGGGCGCGAGAAAAAAAAAACCTATGAAGGTGATATGGCGAATATCGAAGAATTCACAGACTGCCATAGCGGATCGCGGTATATAGGCAAAGGGTCTTCGCATTGAATTAGGTATTGTACAGATAAAGATCCCCAAAAATGGTCAAACCGCTAATCTTGCGAATTCCCGCATGGATGCCAATCGCGAAGATCGGGAAAGGTCCCCCCCCCCTCCTCGAATATGCCCAGTGTTTTATGGTCCTCTAAATGAAGAATGTGCAGTACGTGTGGCTACATTGGATAAACATATTTGAATATCACCTGCAGGAACCAGGCGATCGCCCGACGGCCGAGGAGGTATTGCAGCTACCAGTTTTACGGCGTATATCAAGGTAAGGAACGTATAATATAGCTGAAGCCCAGTACGTGTGCCCAAATCATTCAACATTGTTTGGGTAACACTCTGTAGATTTCATCGATTTCTCAAGTCCTCATGTAGTAACGATCGTGCATGGCTACGCCACTGAACTGCTCCAGTCACGATGGTCAAGGTCATCGCTGAGGATAGCTGGGCCGACGTGGGCCAGGGTAGTGGGGGGGAGGGGGGGGGGATAACCCCTCTGAATCGCGAATCCCCAAGAATTATGGAGAGCAATATCGAATCTCCAAGATGAAGACATGTAAAGCTGGCCGCGAAAAACAACACCTCTAAATGGTGGTATCGCGAATATCGAGTAATTCGCAGCCTGCTATAATAACAGATCGCGGTAAATAGGGAAAGGGTCTTCGCGTTGAACCAGGAATTGTACACATAACTACCCCCAAACTTGCCAACAGCTGATCGCGAATCTCGAAGAATTCCTGGATGCCAATCGCGGAGATCGGAAATGGTATCCCCCCCCCCCTCCCCCTCATGGAGGGGAGGAAATCCACTGTCCTGCAGGGCAGCCTCGTCCCCTGCTCTCCACCAGTATGGTTGTTACGCTCACAAGATTAGTTTCGTCGGCTGCTGCGTATTTATATCTTAATATACCCGGACTGTTGATTCATAACAAAGAAGTCTCATCATATAAGTAATTCACCGAATTTTTAATCATGTTATCATTTTCTACAAATATATATGTGCTTAGTCAGTGAACGGTATTATATGTCATATTTCATCATTTCAACTTTATGTGGTCGCAACTACGAAATATAATTCCATAATATAATGTAACGAAATATAATGTTGTATTTGTATTATTATATCCAGTGAAATGGACAAACAGATATGGGAACTCAATTCGTCCACACGCCGCACACGGTCATCGCAGAACTCAACATCTGACGTTATGCCGGTTGTGACGTCAAAGTCCAGTGAGGTATATATGTATCATTATACATATGTAGTAGTCTTCCTTAGAATATCTTCCATCCACTGTATTTTGTATGTGTTATCTGATACCGTTTGTATATCCCATGTGAGTAAAATGCTCAGTCACACACGCGGATCAGTGCCAATTAAGGTTCGAAACGCGAACAATTTAATTTCACTTTATTGTAAGGAATGTCACCGATAAGCAACTAACAGTTGGATCCGCAACTGACCCACATTATCTGCTTTCCATAACATGTAGGTATACTTATATTTTCCTCATCTGTGGATGGCCCATATGGCCGCAACACATGTACATCCTGGCTATGTATAGAGCTGTTTCTACGGTTATTCCTCTGTTAAGGTGTACTACTGGGGTGGTGGCAAACAAACACCACAGAAGCTAGAGACCTTCCACAAGGGTCGGAGTGCCTTACAGGTAGGCTTGTGTTATCGACTTAATAGCAGATCGTTATATGTTACCAACACCTCATGCGGTACCGAAGTAGGTCTCGACATTAAAGGTGTTCACGACTTCACTGTTATAATGGGATGTTTTATAGATTACCCAAATTCATATATACATTGTCGAGACCACAAAAGGCTGTCCTGAGGATCTTATATTGTCGTTCTATTGTGATGTCAACAGGTCTCTATGCCAATAATCCTCTGCAGTAAATGAGTCTGTGGCTGTCTCTAGGCGAGCTTGTAATTGTACTCACATGACCATGTGTCAGCACTTGATGACAAATGAAATGTTGGGCTGCAGTGCCTCCCCCTAGTGAGCGAACCGCGCAGTGTTGGGTGATACAAGAGTTGGACTATGACTCAGCGTCTCGATGTGACGCGTCCATCCGTGCCATCTCTTATATTAATCGTTTTCATCATTGCAATATATTACAGGTAGCTGCTGGTCATTCGCATTTTTGCGTCCTGACGGTGGAGCGGGAACTGTTCACATGGGCTGTAAGTCTGCCGAGCTATATCGCCAAGAAATGGACGCGTTGTCAGATCATATAGTTATAACAAGCAACGAATAGTAGCATGTTCCGTATCCCTCCTCCTCCCCCCTCACCAAGATATAATTTTACATATTGCACACGATACATGTATCTTTATTTGGCGCTACAGGATAACATATTTCACTTCCATTATTGTATGGCAGAAATTGCTGATTGACCTTTAAATCACTGATTGATCATTAGCTTTGAGAATGAAGCCAGGAGTGTTATTGCAGAGTGCGCAGGGAGGCATGGATATGCTTGGTCAGTTGGGTCACGGCGATAAGGCAGCATACAAGGCGCCCCGCAAGGTGGCAGCACTAGAAGGCCGGGCCGTGAAGCACGTGGCGTGTGGCGAGGACTTCACGGTCTGCGTGGCAGGTACGTACAAATAATATTTGCTTTTTCACGCATAAAACCCTACAAAATATTCATAAATAATAAATATTCAATTAATAATTGTTTACTGTGGAGCCTAGTCATTGTAAATGAGGGAAATGTAAACTAAAATTGGCTAAAACTTGATAATAATGATAAAATGCATGGGCTTACCGTTCATATCTGTTCAAAGTGGTAAGTATTGGGTCAACGACAATCAAATTTAAGGAACTAATCAACAGACTAAACACCACAGACATCACGTTTTAATTTGAACTGTTAAACGTTAATTTATTAAAATGCATATTGGCGTCATAAATTCAAACGTATAGCCTTGCTGTTCTGATTAGGACGAATCAATATCTAAAAAACCTAAGATACCTTTTTACTTGAAATATTAACCGTTACCTAATAAAATGCAAAGTTTCGTTTAATATCGAAGTACTACAATGTATATCCTTGCCGTTCTGATTCAGACGACGGTTCGCTGTACAGCTTTGGGTCAGACTATTACGGTTGTCTGGGCCATGACGGGCGAGAGGGGGACGAGGTGTGCAAACCGACCATCATCGACGCATTCTCCAGTCTTCCCGTCCGCCAGGTGGCGTGCGGGGACGCCCATGTTATCGCCCTGCTACAGGAGGGCGACGTCTACACTTGGGGCTGCGGCGAATACGGTAACTACAGAACTCTTGGGAATAGCTGAGTAAAAAAAATTACAAACTCTGGCTCGTTAAATTTTAAAGCTGTTCTGTAACCCCGAATTGGAACAAAATGGCTTATCGCTTTAATCAGGCCTTAAACCTTGTGTGTGCACCAAAGCGGCCCAAAGCCCACCGGAAGTCGATGTTCTGTTCTCAGTTATGTACTAAATCGCAAAAGGGATCATTTCAAGTTTTTCGTGTATACCCCCCGCTCCCCCACCCCCACCCCCACCCCCACCACAGGGCGCTTGGGTCTGGGGTCTGAGGAGGACTTCGCGGTGCCCCAGAGGGTACAGTCCCGGGGCATACGGTGTCTGCAGAGCGTCCACGCCGGCCCGGACTGCAGCTTCCTGGTGAAGACCAACGGCCGGGTGCTGGCGTGTGGCAGCAATGAACATAACAAGCTGGGGCTCAACAACACGGCGCAGGGGCTCAAGCGCAAGGAACAGGTGCGAAATGACGCTGCGTAATTTTGATATGATTTTTATTCCTTCCAAATCAAAAGGGAGAGAGATTTTTATTTTAGACCGGACAGACAATGATACACAGTCTAGAAACTGAGCGTATGGAACAGTCATCCCGCGTGTTTTTAGTACTTTGCTTATCATTATGTGTATTGACAAGTTAATATCATGCCCAAGCCATGGTTACAAATGTTTGATGTTACAAATGTTTAATGAAATTGCTGGTATTGCTTTAGAATGCTGTGCTTGGTAGTCCTCTGGCCATACCGTATGGGTACCTGCACTCTATTATCGTTAGTTTGCATAATTGAGCTGAATAAAATTGCTTGTAAATTTAAATAAATTAATATAAGTATGAGTATCATACTTAAGAGCATAATTTTCTTAAATGGTGAGCATGATTTCAGCACACTATGAATTTTCTTGCAATGATAGGATAAATAGGCCTATGCATTTGTCTCGTGTTCCAAATCGTTTCGTCACCCCAACAAAGTATGTACCTTAGATTGTGGAAATGTATGCCATAAGCTACATTCCTGGGATTTATCTCTTCTAGATCTTCATCTGAGAAGTTGATCTGGATCTCTCCGTGAATGGTAATGTCTTCTCTCTTTTCAGATCTCGTACGACATCCCGTGCAAACACACGTTTTGTGCGGTGAAGTCGCTGAGCAAGTACTGTGTGGTGTCCATTTCTGCGGGACGAACCCACTCGGCCGCTCTCGACTGTAAGTATCCTGTCTGTTGCATACTAGTGTCAAAATTCTGATATTATCCTAGATGGCCATTACAAAAATGAGTGTTACTAAAAAAGTAAGTGGAAGGCATTTTTTGCTATTATTGCTTGTTATACAAAATACTATAAGTTGAAGAAATTTAAAGAGGTTTGTCTGAAAAAAGTCATCGAGGCATCTTCGTTTATATGCATACTCACCGGTCAGAGGTCATGTTGTTGTGTGACGTGAACGTCTCGAGTTTGATTAAACAAATACTCTGTTGTCAGATTTCAGTGGCGCATTCCTTATATTGTAGTACCAATTATCCACGAAATCAGGTTCTTCCATCAATTTGATAAGTGCTACCCATTACATCGTGATCATGCACGTCGTAGATATAGTGAAGTTGCACCACTTATAACATATCTGCTCTGGAGACGGTATCTTGTCTCCTCAACATTGCAATATCGCCCACTAGATGGAAGCATAATTCATCTGTTAACCGCAAAGTGGCTCACTAGAGGGTTATCCTACATGTCATACTGGCTCTGCCGGGTAGCCTGGTAGCTGGGTATCGAAATAAAAGCCAAACGGTATGGTTAGGGGCGCACCATTTCATATCAGGGGGGGGGGGGGCCTAGAAAATATTTGAAAAAAAAGGTTTGTTGCGACTATTTGGGGGAAAAAAATGTTTGCATTTCAGATGCTAGAAAAAAAAAAACTTGTTTTCATAATTCCCCCCAAAAAATACCTTGTAAAATGTCCTTATTGGTGTCTAAAGAAATAAATAATTTGATGACAAAGATACAAAAAAAAAAAAAAATGTCAATAAATTTGTGAAAAATAAAAACATTGCATGGTAATTTATTTTCTAGGCCCCCCCCCCCCCCAGATATGAAATGGTGCGCCCCTTATATGGTGAATAGGTTCGCGAACAGACACACTCTCAACTGTCAAATTTAAAGTGCGAAATCAAATGTTAATCACCGCCACTTAATGGCGCTTCTGAATTGCAATTACCGGCCGTCACACCTTTGCAGACTTTGGCCACGTGTTGATGTTCGGGTCCAACCGGTTCGGTCAGCTGGGCCTGGGGGACTGCCGCCCGCACAACGGGGTGCACCTCATCTCGGGCAACCTAACCGGCAAGCGCATCGTCAAGGTCGCATGTGGCGATGGATTCACTGTCATAGCAACATCCGGTAACTAACAAGCATGGCGGTCTGTAACTGGCCACGCCATTAATCTGTATTCATCATACTATCGTAACACCCTGAAGGGATATATTGTCTATATTGTAGGTATACATATGCATCTAAAGTATAAGATGGGTAAAGAAGGAAATGGTTCGAGAGTAAGCTATGTTGTTACATCATATATATATATTTATAATGGTGGTTCGAGAGAGTCCGTGATCCGATCCTCTATATGTAAGTTACATATGCCTCACTAGATTCATTTTATCATTGCGGGTCAAACCTAGCTCTTGCACTAATAATGTATATTGATAACTTTCAAATACCGACCTTAAATAAAACTTTCTTACATGGCTGGAGCATGTTAATATCATGGTAGAACGGGAACTCGACTGCAGATCAAAGGGTTCTTGGTACGAAAGCCGATCTGGGCGATCTATATCTGATCATCTGGGCCATAGTTCACCGTAACGTTCAGAACAACGTTTTCCTTCCAGAGAACCAAGTGTATTCGTGGGGTCTGGCGGAGAACGGTCGTCTGGGGTCGACTGGGGGCGAGTCCAATAAGGCTCCCGGAGGGCAGTGCGTGGCCCTTCCCAGACCCATCTTCGGGTCGCTGCACCTCGTCTCAGACCTCTGTTGTCGGTACTGGCACAGCATCCTTGTCGCTGGTAAGTAGATGCTAACACACCAGCTTGAGATATATTTTATATTATATATTTTATCCTATCGATAAATTACACTCAAATTTACCTAGCAATTGAAATCCCTGGATCAGCATAGATGTATACGTAGAGAGGCCTGCAGTTTAGTAACCTATTCCAGAAGCGTCTGTTAAATTCGTCACGAGGTTTCCGACGATTAAGGCGTTTAATCTACCAATAAATACGATCTCCGTAAATAAGTGCCTGCAACAGTGACCATCTGGGCTTTATCTTGTTTTTTTCAGAAAAGGTCCTGGCTCAGAAATTAATCCGTGGGACAAGTACCGGACTATCAGCCATGAAAGGTAACTGTAATTTTATTATGAAATAACGGATTAATGTTGTGCTACACTATTAGGGCGAAGTCACCTTACTACTAACTAACTACTAACTAAGTCAAGGCAACAGATATGTCGAACTGCAGTTAGACATATTGACGTGGGATAGCGAGGATGATCCATGCAGTAAGACATATTGACGTGGGATAGCGAGGATGATCCATGCAGTAAGAACTAACGTGTTTTTTTTTGTTGATTATACTTCCGTAAGATCTTTGGTATTTCTGACGCTGTTACCATGTTCACAACACATTAATTGTTGTCCCTTCTTCAGGAATTTCAGAAGGCCGAAGTATACTGGAGTCTCCCACAACTGAAACCATGAAATCTGTAGACGGTGACACGGGCAGTGCTAGAGGATCATTATCTGAGCTGAAAGATAGTACGATACCACCTTGGTTACGAGCGGTGAGTTCTAGTAACGCGCAGTATTGCCTTGGTTACGAGCGGTGAGTTCTAGTAACGCGCAGGAGCGCTTTGGTTGCGAGCGATGTTCCAGTAACTCGATCACGGTGTCGCATTGGTTGCGAGCGAGGAGTGCTAGTCACACGGGATAATGTCTTCCAGAAACGTAAGATATCGCCTTGGTTACGAGTTCCATAAAAGTAGGATATCGCATTGGTTACGAGTTCCATAAAAGTAAGATATTGCCTTGGTTACGATCGAGTTTCATAAACGTATGATATCGCCTTAGTTACGATTTTTATAAACGTAAGATATCGCACTGGCTGCGTGTTTTGATAGTTCCACATGTTGCTTGATTGATGAACCCTATGGCATCATGCCCCATGGCCATGTACCACACTATCATAATCTGAAACCAACGGGTATAAAACCCGACCACGTGGCATGCAGTCAGTTGTGGATATATAAAGACATACAATTGTTTCGCCTTATAATCATATCTTCGATCTGCATGTTTCAGGAGCTGGACGACAGCGATGTAATTCTCATGGGCAGCCCCCCCGGTAACACACGACCGGAGAGGCCCCGGGGCATGCCCCCCCTGGACCTAGGTCAGTCCACGACTCTGGGGACACCCCCGCCCTGCCAATCCCCGCAGTCCGCCATGGCGCCTCGTCTGGATCGGCTATACTCGGTCCCCAGGGGGTCTCTGTCCTCTCAGGCATCGCGTCCGGACTCTGATTCCTCGGACTGTGAGGCGCCCCAATTACCGCTCACCGACCCCCCTCAGGTTGGTGCGACTGTTTCTAACATGATGTATAACATTCATGGTATAAACTTTGTATGTCAGTGTGGATGGGAGGCGGGCTGCATCAAGCTGGCATTTTTCAGTCCAAACCTGGTGTCCTTGTGGATATCAGACCTGGATTCCCTTGTCTTTCTTCCATCCAATGAAAACGCGTGATTGATAGTAGCCATGGTTACAGGTGCCGCGGCGGCTCTCATCCAGCAGTGATGTCTTCCCGCCAGACTCGCCTTCTTGGGAGAAGAGTCCTCCATCTCTCCCGCCAGTGCCTCCGTCAGACAGCATCGACCGGCTGCAACAACTGTCAGAGGAGAACAAAAGGGTAAGCACGCCATCATATAACTTGGAATGATCTGACAATGGTAACAAAAGTTTATTCTACCACAAACTTGAACCCCTTCAGCGCTCCATTTTTGCCATATGGTCAAGATAATGTCGTTTAGTAATTACACTTCATTGCAGCCGCTCATACAGCAACTTTCCACGTTTTTTCCCGCCAAAAAATGCAGCGATGTTCGAATTTTGATGACGTAGTACACATACTTTTCCATACGATATGCACCCGTTTGGCCAAAAAAGTGGATTATCAACATACCCTGCTATGTATTGCACAAACTATACACTATAAGAACCTAAATACTCCCATTTCCATTAAAGTATGTTTTTCATTGGCGGAAGTCACGAACGCCGTTTAGCCGACTAAGGGGCTTAGTCGGCTAAGGGGCTTAGTCGACCAAAGTTGCCATGTAAAGGATGGGCGATTTTAGTCGACTAAGCCTCGTAGTCGGCTAAACTATCTACGGAAAATAGGCCACATGAGAGGTATTGCTGTATGAGTAATTTTAACATAGCGTGGCACACGCTGCATCTCGACGACATAGATAGATCTCTGTATAACTATTGCATTAACCTATGCTTACCATATGTGGCGTGTTTCCTCGCACAGCTCAGCGAGCTGGTTCAGCGTCAAGCGGAGACGATTGCGGCTCAAGCGTCCACCATCTCACTCCTCGAAGACAAGGTCAGTCGGTTGACCGCACAATGAACTTGACCTTGGTGTACAGAGAGAGACGGCCACAGTACCACGGCACTGGCCTTTTTGTCAGCCTGCATGCTGCCTGCTATATTGTCCCACTGTTTCAATACCTTCATTCGGTCTCGAGCCGACGATGACCATGTACGTGTGTGCATGTGGCAGGATATGTGCGCAAGTGGTTGGTCGCCTCGTTTTCACATATTTCTTATAGAAGTCACGTTTTGCGTTTCACATCCCGCTTTGCACAACATTCATGTTTAAGGGTCTGGAAGGAGGGGTCCAGTGTCCAGTGTCGATTTTCCCAAATTCTCAGTGTCGAATGTCGATTTTTCACGACGTTCCGTGTCGCTTTTATCAAAAATCTGTCGATGTCGCGTTTTTCAGATCCTCAGTGTCGGAATTTGGGGGTCAATGTCGAATGTCGATTTTTTTAAATATGCCTGTGTCGCGTGTCGACATTTACCCCTTTCAGACCCCTATGTTTGCAAGATAAACCATATTATTAATAACTTCCTAAAAATATGTGTATTGTGAATCGATTTGTTGATGTCAGTTTTCTGACGATATCGGTATATTGAGCTAACACAGTGCTGGTTTGTATACATGCAGCTTAACATCAGTGCCATGATTCAGTCTGTTCACACGGCAGTTAGTACCCTGTTGATCCGTCCTTCGCGTTCAGCTAAATTTTATTTTTACATATATGTATAAGTATTGTGATAGAAATAATAAGTGCTTTACTTGTATGTAGGTAATGGCACGGAAATATTATTCGTTGACTGGCAAGAACTATTTTTTATATCACGCGCTTTTAATAATAAGAAGGCTAATTGTTCGATACCTTCACCGTTACGTTGCTAAAAAGAAACATGTGTTTCGCACATCTAAGGATCCCATTTTTTTAAGTAGCTTTGGTCAATATTATTTTGTTCTCATGTAAAAAAACTTATCAATGTCTCTTCATATATGTAACGCTGCCTACATTTCACGAAAATATATTATTATACATGTATCTTTATGATTAATGTTTTTTTCGTGGATTACTAGCGTTGTACAGTTTTCATTTCCATACTGTTTATTTGCCTTTATTTGTTCTATATCCGTCCGTATTCCATTTTTTTGGTGAACTATTTTGTTATTTTGTTTTGCTATATTTGCTTATGTATTATTATTCCATGTTTTGGGGGTTTATTTGGCGTTTCTCATTAAAGCGATATAAAAGCAAGGTGTGCCGTTGGTTTTCTTCATTTAATCTTTGTATTTTATGTATATCTGCCGTCACGATGTCAGTTTCATATAATGCATTACAGATAATTAACTTAAGAGCGATAATCACCTGTTATTATACAACATTATGCATAAATGTGACTTTGGCGGGATGTTGTTGGCTGGTCCTTCACATGGTGACGTTAAGCACTTGTACAGGTGAGTCTTGTTTTCCCACAAGAAGTCTTACTTCTGCCATAAACTCAAGCTTGGCGTTATTGTAAAGATATAAACGTAAATTTGAAACTAACAAATTCAGTTTGTAGATAGACACGTTCTGGATCAGAATGACCTGAATAAGCTTTGAATGTGTGAATTTACTTGATAACCTGCTGCCACGTGCTCGATGCTTTATCTTGATAGCCTGCTGCCACGTGCTCGATGCTTTATCTTGATAGCCTGCTGCCACGTGCTCGATGCTTTATCTTGATAGCCTGCTGCCACGTGCTCGATACTTTATGTTGATAACTTGCTGCCACGTGCTCGATGCTTTATCCTGATAGCCTGCTGCCACATGCTCGATGCTTTATCGTGATAGCCTGCTGCCACGTGCTCGATACTTTATCTTGATAGCCTGCTGCCACGTGCTCGATGCTTTATCTTGGTAGTCTGCTGCTACGTGCTCCATGCTTTATCCTGATAGCCTGCTGTCACGTGCTCGATACTTTATCTTGATAGCCTGCTGCCACGTGCTCCATGCTTTATCCTGATAGCCTGCTGCCACCTGCTCGATGCTTTATATTGATAGCCTGCTGCCACGTGCTCGATACTCTATCTTTATCTAATATTAATTATATCAAGATCTTGTCTTGACTTATCTAATTACTCGTTCCCATTTCATTTCTTCTCAGAACAAGTCACAGAGGGACACTGAGGACGAGATCTGGCGCGTGGTCGACTCGTGGCAATCCGAATGGCAGACGGCGCTGGCGCCCTCTCCCGAAGAATGCGCCAGCGCGGTTCTCGCTGACCTAGAAGAGGAGCCTTCAGGAGGTGCTTCGGCGCAGGCTGATGCCGACTTCGCCTACAGACCGTTCGGGGCGAACAGGCCGCCCCGGCCGCGGCGGGTGTCGGGGGAGGAGGAGGCGGGGTCGCCGCTCAGCTGGGACAACCTGAGCAGCTCCCCCGATGGCCCCCGAGCCTGGAGCCGCAGCAGGAGGAGCGATATGCTCAAGTCATTCAAACCCTGCATGATCGCTAAGAGCCTTAAGGACGTGACGACAACGGAAGAAACCCTTTAAAACGAGGGAGCGTGTGGAGGGATCATACCCCCCCCCCACCCTCTGTATCGCGAGTCCGCTCATAATTATGGAGAATAAGTTCGAATCTGCTGCAAAAATCGGAACAAAGTGTGTGTGTGTGTGTGGGGGGGGGGGCGTAAACTTGAGCTGGCTGGTAATGTGAATATTCCCAAAAAAATGCCAACAGATAATCGTGAATAATCCTAATCGGAAAAAGGTATCCTCACCCTGGAAAAAGGTATCCTCACCCTGGAAAAAGGTATCCTCACCCTGGAAAAAGGTATCCTCACCCTCCCAATTAAAAAAAAAGAGGTAAATCTATGATGTTATTCACAGAGCAGGCTGTCGGGGCGTTAGCATGTATGTAAGTTGGCCCGGGGAACCAGAGGGGGTGTTGGGGGGGGGGGGGGGGTGACTTGCTCTGTCCATGATATATCGCAACTATAACCGGTTCATAATACATTGAAAAAGCTTGTATATATTTTGCTTGGGAAGACGGGTACCTGCTGCAGCAGTGTAAGTGTAGTTATACTATAGGGCGCCTGGGTATCCCAACATGTGAATATAGTCAGGAATTGGCCCCCACTCACTTGTTCATTCATGGTTATAAACGGTGTATCTGTGATCTACTTCGCTCAAATGTGTGTAGTGACAAAGTATATAACGCTATTTTATTGATCTACCTGGTGAAATAATAGGTTATATCTTTCATAGGCACTTCATCTATTGTATGAATTTTACTTGGCGTCTTTTCATGACGAATATGACCGAATATTCTAGCTTAAAATTGTAGATGTTATACATCTTCCTAATTGTTGAACCGCCTTGCTTACGGCTACTGTGCCTCTATCTTAAAGTTACTATTTCAACTAAATGTAAACAAGCGAACCGGTGGGGCCGCCTGAGCTAATCTTGTGACTAGTCTTAAAATCACAAATTAGGATAGAGGATTTTTTATTCAGAAAATTACGACCGTTCATAGCATGCCAGCAGCAAATGCTAAAAAAACAAAAACATATTGCCTCCATCGAAAATTGAACGCACAACGTCGCGATTACTATAGTACGCCTCCTTCTGAATCCACAATTGTTGTCCCACAAAACTTTGTGGCCCCGCTTGTGCAACATGTAATATTCGTTGAAATAGTAACTTTAAAACTAGTATGAGAGCCTTTGTAACTTCTTTTGGTTACGTTCTGAGCTTCAAACCATGTCACCAGAGGGTTCGATTCACTAGTTTGTTTCACATATCGTTGTCTCATCATATCTAAAAAAATGTCGTGGCCTCGCTCAGTATGAGTTTCAAACCAATATAAATATATATATATATATGTGTGTCCCTCTTGCCGAGCATCCTACATTAAGGCACGTCAACATTTTGTTTTTATTCTTAAGCTGATGCCGGTGTTATACCTGACGGAGCACTCTAACTATGGCTTAAGACCAATATATCTAGGTATAAGGCCATGGCGTGACAAGTGTCGTCGGGCCCCTCAATTGTAGCCTAAGACCGTATCATGTCTATTCCTGAACATCTAGCTGCTGATATATATACATGTATATATATATATAGGAACAGCTGTAGCCGTTGTGCATTTAACGTTTAACAGTGAGTCACATTGCTTGGCACTGTTATCCCCTCGTGCAAGATTTAAGGTTAAGAAATCCTATTCTAGTCAAAGTCGATACGCCAGTTAATTATTTCCACGGTCTGGAATTGGGCGCTTCACACGATATGGCATTACAAAATATTAGCGTTAAATCACGCTTAGCAAAGTAATTAATACACGTTCCCAATATTCTAAATCTAAATTCGATATAGCCAATCCAACTCTAATCATGCATGTCCACTAAATGTCCAGGGCGCTGTTGAATGGGCTAAATGATGGTTTCGTCGTAACTGTATGTAGATCGATATATATCACAATTCTATATACAATGGCGCTATAACCTTGTATTTCATGTTAATCCATGGCATTATCAATGAAATGAAATGAAATGTTGGTGTTTTAGGCCACTTTTGTGCACATACAGGCTAAATTGGGCCAAGGAACCTCCCGGGACGATGAAGGATGAAGGAATGAAACATGCCCCAGATTAGGTGCCCGGGCCCGGATTCGAACCCAGGACCTATTGATCTGCGGTCGCATTATCAATGATCTGACTGTTCTTCCAAGCATTGTCTTGCCACATGGCAACTCCTAGCCAGATCGCATGCATATATGGAAAACTATTTCATAATAAGTTGTTTGACTGATATATGGTTATTGACCGGAAGCTCCTCCCCCCATGCGATTTTAATGCAATATTCTCGGCAATAGCACGGGTTAAACTCGACATATTCTAGTCTGTTCATTTGTAGTCGTTTATCTGAGGATGTTATTTATATCTAAACGGTTATATTACAGTTAAAATATGAGTTTTTACATTGTTATGTCTCTTGAGCTAGCTTCCTCCAACCGTGATAATATTACGTGAGCTGCAAAACACATAACGATTGCAGGCTATCTTCGCATTTATGTAATATATAAACCAGACGCGTCAACATAAATTGTCATGCATTGACAATAAAGTCTGCATTCATGTGAACACGCCATTCATGTGTGGCATTATTCTCTGCCTGCGACTCACTCTGCTAAGGGCTGCGGTATAACCATCGATCGACTGTGTACCGTAGGGCGATTCACATAAAACTTTGGCTGATTAATATCTCACAAACTTTATCGAGGCGTAGAACCATTATTCTGATACCTACATACAGGTTTTTGGAGTTTGGAGTTTGGAGAAAAATGCTTAATTGAGCAACCAAAAGACGCATCCGCCATTTTTGAAGATGGCGGACAAGACCATGCAGCAGCCCGGCTAGTAGTGATACTTAATCGCAAAACTAAGAGGCGTATAACTATTATTTTGATACCTGTACATACGACTTTGGGGTCGAAGAGGTAACAAATGTCATTATTGAGTATTCATGACCATTTTGCTCGCTTCGTGTCTGGCTCGATCTAAACTACCTCCCATCTCCCGGCATCCCCGCCTAACCATCCCTTTCTTCGTCGCTCTGGAAGTCGACGAGGCACAGTTGCTTGGCTGCAACATGCAATGCCCCCGATTCGCTGCTATATATATAGCTCTCCAAATGCGTTGGAAGACGACACCCTGCGTCGGAGGAACGTTGCTGGTATCTCTATTCCCTGCTGCACCAATAATCTCAATCTGGCCTCGTTAACTGGCGTAGGCCTACTGTGAAAATAATGAACTCGATTCTCTAGCGCGTCAATCGCATCGTCAACTGACAGTTCAGATTGCTCAAGGGAGCGGTACGTACGTTAGGGTGTACCCCGGGGGGCACTATTATACAAATCTGACGGGAAGGGGGGAGGGGGGTGGGTACGGTCCACTGGTGCCTGGGGTACTTTTACCTATTTTTACGTAATATGTAAAAAGGATACCCATATAAACCGATCTTTTCCATTAAAAATATGCGCAAGAATTAGGGAGAGCACTGTCGAATCTCCAACATTAGGACATTTTAAAACTGGGCGCGAAAAAACAGCTGATCACGAATCTCCTGGATGCCAATGGATCCAGGAATGCCTGGATGCCAATCGCGGAGATGGGAAAAGGTACCCCCCCCCCCCCCCCCAACACACACACACAGAACTAAACAAAGTGATAAAAGATAACCCACAGAATCATAAACTAACGGTGTCGTCATTTTGGTGAGATAGTTTCCAGGCAACGCGCTCACACTAGACAGCGCGTTAGCGTCCATATATCGAGTTGGTGGTCAAAAAGCGGGAAGTGGGAAATGTGACGTAGAACGGGTCAATGGCTCATACATATATACCCATTCTGTAGAGCGGATGTTTAGGTGTTCAAGACGATGGGGGCGGGGGTATTTAAGACAAGGTTGGGTTTGGGAGGATTCCGTGAAAGAGCCCCCTCCACCTTTTCCCATCTCTGCGATTGGCATCCAGGAGATTCGCGATTAGCTGTCTTTAGAGGTCGTTATCCGTACAATTCCTGGTTCAACGCGAAGACCCTTTCCCTATTTACCGCGATCCATCATAGCAGTGTGCGAATTCCTCGATATTCCCGATATCGCCATTAAAGCGCCCAGCTTTAAAATGTCCTAATGTTTTAAATTGGATAGCGCTCTCCCTAATTCATGCGGACCCCTCCCCCGCTCTGTGGGGGCATATTTTTCATGAAAAATATCGGTTTATATGAGTATCCTTTTTACATACGCTCGCCGCAGATTCCCCGCCCGCCCACCCAGCCAGCCCTTGCATTGGTTGTATGAGACCTGTGGACGTTCATCAGTACACGGCTCCGGTCGCAGTGTTACAGATGTGGAAAGTGAAAGTGTGCGAAAGAAAACAAGACGATGAACAGATGAACGAGGTTTGTTGACATGCCTCGAAGTGACAATGTCTGTTGTTTACATTTGATTAAGTTGTCACTCTGTCAGAGAACAGATTAAGTTAAGATTAATTCAGCTTTAAAGTTTAACTTATGAAAGGAACATCCGAATGAGACCGTGGCGCCAAGTTTAAACACTGTCAATCACAGGCACAGGAAATAAGTGGATTGGGGGGGGGGGGGGGGGGGGGGGTTAGGGGACCCCACAACGTGCCTACATGTGGCACAAGAACGGCAGTCGCTCTGCGGTGCCTGTTGCCTCTGCTGTCAATCAGTGTCAATAGTGTCATTGGCTTGCAACATCAGAACATTGCCATTGCCTTGGCATTACGACAGGCCACTTCATCACTCACAAGCTCTGATACTCATCCTAATCATTGACATTGGTACTGTACAATCGTCCACTAGTCCGTGGAGTTGGATCCCTTTTCCAACTGTCTTACAACAGTAGTATCTTGTTTTCTGGCTAAGACTCACAAAAAGTGGTATATTCTTATAGCGGAACCGAGCGAAATGTAATGAAACCGGGTGTAAATTACCAGTTAGACAAGGTGCCAGAAGTCCAAGTAAACTATTTATACCTTATTTACTAAAAGATGGGAAGATATTGTTTAGTAGTAGAAGGATTTGTCTCTGACTACAAGAACTGCCAGTGCAGGGCCGCCTTTGGTTGTTGTCGTTCGAAGACTATAAGAGTGATCCCTTGGTGGTGCCACCTGCAACTTCTCAGCTTTGATGACTAGACTTTAGTCGACTAAGCCCTGTAGTCAGCTAAACTGCATTCGTGAAATCAGCTACAGATCAATTGACTAATGTTTATTTGGCAAATAATAAAGTTTTTAATACTTTTGTTACTTTTTATATTATTCGTTTGAATTTGGGGAAGATGCGTAGATGCTGACCTTATGCCTTACCCACAAGCTGATCACTGGGTGGTGCCACTAACTTTTCAGCTTTAGCGAAACCAGCCATTTTTGGTGGAAAAATACAAAGATGTATCATATGCAGTGTAATAAATAGCACATATTGTGCTCTCCCTATGATCATAGATCATAGAAATTCAATATTACAGTTAATGTCTCACACATCTGGTAGGTGTGAACTATAAAGTGAGTCACTTCTGGATCTTAAATGTAAGTCAATTTTCTAATATCTTTAATGGAGAAATATAAAAAAATAATAATATGCTCTAATTGCAATGATCCTTGGAGTGTTACAAGATCATAGAAATTCAATTTGACAGTATCTTTTGTGAAGAAATACAAAGAATTAATAATCTGTGATCTACAATTGCAACTCACACATCTAGTAGGTCTGAACTATGAAGTTAGGGATGTGTCACCACTGAATGGATCTTCCATTTAAAATCCCCATTTTTTAGAGACTATCACCATTCCTCTGTATGCTGCTATCAAGAACGGAAGTTTAATATGCCGAAACTGAATTCCTGCAATGTCTGCAATGGATCCATAGATGCTATGTTCCAATTGATGCTGCTCAACTAACTGCTTGGGGTGCTGAGGGGCTGAACTTTGTCTGCCGTAGCTGCACTCACCAGAATTGCTGCAACCGCTGAAGCTTCCAGAGAGAGATTGATGGCCACAGTCCTTAGCAAAGAGCTCCTGTTGCAGACCTACAATATATCCCTGCCAGACCGTAGTATCACGGCACCTGAAACACCACCAGGTACAAGGGACGTTGCCGCGACTGAAGTTCTACAGCCACTTCATCCAGCCGTGCTGACCACCCATGTCCCACTTGCCGTAACAGGGGACGGTAACTGCCTGTAAACAGCGCTTAACCGCCGGCTATATACACCCGAGATCAACACGATGTAATCAGGCTTCTCACTGCTTTGGAAATGGCGAAGCATCCAAATCACTAGGACACAAAGGACCTCCAATGCGAAGACGTATCGTCAAGGACGCTCGATTGGTCCACGATCCCTACACCAGTCTGCTACGTGCCTTGTGTACCCCAGGGGCGTCTTCAGAAAGGCTGATGATCTTTGCAGCTAGTGCCGGCCTATCGGTTAGCCTGCAGTCATACTGCCCACCTACAGTCAACGCCGGATGTCTTTCTGAACCACTGACCAAATCTGTCTGTGGGCGGGGTGTGCGATCTGCATCCGACGCGGTGATGACCGTTATTTGGACAACAACATTTGTTCCACGGGGCTCACAAGACTTCCGGCCGAATCACTTTGCTGTCCTTCATGCAGTGGATCAACACGTCAGCATCGACCTGACTGACCCACAGCCGCGCACGTCAACCCCCGTCGAACAGCCCTCCGAGCTCCTGGATCAAGAGGAATGGCCGTCCCTACGGAAGTGCCCAGACATGTCCCATAGTGCTCCTGGCGAATCCCAACTCGAAAGTTTTGATGCCGAAGAAGACAGTGATTCAGGCAAAGACGCTTCCGCTATAAGTGTTCCCCCCTGAGCCGGTTAGAGCTTGCGGCGGCCAAGACCTTCCGCTGGGGAAACAAACCCTGTCCCGATTTCTGCAAGTGAACGAAGTCGTTGCGGCCCTATCCAGTGCCTCCACTTCAGTTCCAGAATACGTCCCTAAGGGCGTGAAGGAAGACCAGTTCCTCATCGTGCAGAACGACACGAAATATTAAAAGAAGAGCGGACGGCAAGCACAGCCAGTTCTGGGACGACTGCGGCGCGTGGGTGTCTGGCGGCCAACGAACAAAACCATATTGATATGCAGACCAGACAATCAACCCATGAAGGTGGTGGCGAAGGATGGAGTTTATTGTTTGGAGCGCCAGAGAAAGAAAGAGACCGGCTTCATACCAGTAGAGCCCCAACCTCCGCCAGAAAATGTTATGACCCTTCATGGACACTACGAAAAACACAATGTGACGCCGACGTACGAGAAGCGTATGACGTGGATAGCGAACCAGGAAGAACCACAGCTAGCAGTCTACGAGTACCGAGGGAAATTTCCAGACCATCAACCTCAACGAAAATCGACAAAAGGAACCACCAACTACGTCCGCTTCAAGCCTACCGAGTTAGAAAGAGTCAACATTGAAATGAAATCCAAGAAGCCCCACCAAGTATACAATGGTGCAGATATGATCGACGGCCCCAGAAATATACAGCAGGTGCGAGATGCTAAATACCGCCAGAAGATGAAAGAACAACCGACTAAACGGAAACGCGGTTCATTTGCGGACCAGACGGCAAGTCTGGAAGAGCTGCAGCAAACTTCGCCATTTGCTCCGCGCCGACTACCAGGCAAAGTTCCGTGTGCAATTTTGTGCACGGAAGAGCAGATGGCGGACATGAAACGTTTTTGCTGCTCTGGACCAGTTGCCGCTTGCACAGTCCTGGGCGTCGACAAAACGTTCAACCTCAGAGACGTCCATGTGGCTGTGACGGCGTTCAAACGTTTGGCAGTACATCGAAGAAACACGAACGACCATCCCATCGTCGCGGGGCCGATGTTCCTGCACGGAAACTCTGACACAGACACCTTTTTCTTCTTTTTTCACCATTTGGCCGGCCAGTCTTTGGCAGCGATGAGGAAAAGGCGATGCGAGCGGCCATTACCAAGGCGTTTCCCAACGCGTCTCGCATCACATGCAGCCGACATTTACAAGGAAACGAATCAGACTTCGCTAACGACAAGATTGGGCTCAACACTACGCAGAGAAACGAAATCATTAAGCCTCTTTTCAAAGAAAATTCTGTGCTAGATGCTGACGATACACTAGAAGATCAACAAATTGCCGGACTTGGTGGAGAAACTCCACGGCGTCGTCCAGGGCCGATACAGAGAACTTAAACGGAGCCTTCTTGGACTTGGAGAGTTTAAACCCTGCCGGGAATTCGAAAAATTCCGCATAGCTCCAGATACCTGGTCGATGCTGGATGCCAACAAGCGCCAGCGACACTTTCAGCGCTGCACTAGTATTTACTGTATATAAACAATATGGCACCCAGGGACAGGGTATTAGCCAGAGATCTGCCTGCCCGCTGGATTTGCGGGAAGTTTCAGTTTGGCGGGCATTGAGGTGCTGTTTACCCGCCCAAAAAGGCCTTTTGGTCAGGAGGTTTAGAAGAAAATTATAGCGTTTACAATTTTATATGAATACATAATCCAAATTATGGCTAATACCCTGATGGCACCAGCCAATGAAGTTATCACATTTTGATACAGTTGAACAGTACTTTACCCTCTGATTACATTAGCTTTGACTAGTAAGCTCTTTATGTAAGCCTTATCAGGCTGATGTCAGGGAAATATTGCTAATGGATCTGATCTACTTTCATTATTAATAATGAAACTGACAAGCTGTTATAAATTGTTGCCTGTATAATAAAATTATCTCACATGTTGCAAAATCTAGCTATTGTTGTATTAGCATTATAGGCTGTAAACGTTTCCTCTGTCTATGTCAGCTTTTTAAAATTAAATGTGATTGGTTGATTTCGAAAAAATATGTGGCCTTTATTGCATATATTATTTCTTAAATTTCCGTCTATGCTATTGTCATATTGTGTTTTCAGCTTAAATAACAATAGAGCATCCGCAGGCACTGAGACATAAGTGGAGCTGTGAGCCACAACGTGAGCCAAGATGGTGAAGCAGACAACGTTATTCCAGAGCTGGGGCTCACGGTCTCAGCCTGGGACCAGCAGGCAGCCACAGCCTAGCAGCAGCAGACAGCCACAGCCTAGCAGCAGCAGGCAAAATGGCCAACCCTATGCGGGGGAAGTTGACTTAACCGTGGAGGATGATGAGGATTTATTGCTGGCAAGAGCCATGGAAGAAAGCCTGAAGGATGTTGGTGTGTATTGCTATTAGATGTCTGTGTAGTGTGTCTAATATGCAAAGCTAATGTTATTGTATATAAACATCTTTGCCGCCGTTGGCCAAATACTGTATGTGCATATATTGAATATTAATCAGGGGTCACCCTGTAGCCTGGTACAAACAATATTTAGCCATTCTTGGATGTGCTCTGCTCGGCCAGCCCCAGGACTTAATGAGATTAAAAAGAGTCGTTTATGTATTTTAGAAACCAAATTTAACTCATAATAGTCATCAGTGTAATTGGTTTCCCTTTTTCTTTTAGCTATTTCTTCGCACCACTCCCCACCAGCCCCATGGCACACCGCCGCCGGTCAATGTGGCGAGGCCTGTGACTCGGAGGCCGAGGCGCTGCTGGCAATGGACGGGGAGTTTGACGAGGAGCTCCTGGAGATGCCAGACACGAGTCACTTGGAAGATGTGCCGGGATTCGATAAATACGCCGGTCGGATGTGGATCTACCCGACCAACTACCCCGTCCGGAACTACCAGTATGACATCGTGCGGCAGGCGCTGTTCGCCAACACCCTGGTCACCCTGCCCACCGGCCTGGGCAAGACGTTCATAGCCGCGGTCGTCATGTACAACTTCTACAGGTGGTACCCCCAGGTAGGGCCTTAGGGACGGATGGTTACGGTAATTTCATGCGTATAAGTCGCGGGGTTGTTTTATCTCCCCGCGAGGTCACCCTGAGTCTGAAATACCTGTATGAACCAAATTACCGAGGGGTGGGTGGGGTAGGCAAGTCGAAAGGTTGAGGGAACGGGTGAAATCTGCGATGGGAGGTGATTTTGGAGGCGCCGTCTTAAAACGCCGGTTGGCAGGTCAGCCAGGCAGTGCGATATATAATGTATAAGGAATTTAATATTATAGAAATGAAATGTTGGTGGTTTCCTGCCATGTTAATACAGTTGAATGGCAACCTGAAAACCAAGAACGCTCCCGAGTTGTGGCTGCAACATGCTCCATATACACGCGCGTACCCAGGACCGGTTTATCTACTGCCCAGCCTGCTTATCAATGAGCTGGGTAACCTTCCAACAGTCAATACGTTACTTCTTTAAACATTTAGGTCTTTACATGGTGATTAATAGCGAGTTGAGCACCGCAATATACGGTATGTCGGTATGACTCGGTATGCGCCATCATTGGTCAGCATGTTTTACACGTGTGTCTCTGTCGGGTGCTGTTCCAGGGCAAGGTGGTGTTCATGGCGCCCACCAAGCCCCTGGTGGCCCAGCAGATCGAGGCTTGCTACAACATCATGGGCATCCCCCAGCAGGACACGGCGGAGATGACAGGTACACCACGACCGTACAGCCGTGCAAACGGTCGCTGTCGTCTGCCCGCCGGGTGGGCGATATTAAGGGGCGTTTCGATGTGATTCTATATGATTTGACAAGAACACTGTAATGCGAAATGGCGTCACCTGAAACGGTGAAGGGAGATGTGAACCATGTCCCCGTGGGTAACCCGCTGCTCGTTCCGAAGAAGAACTCATTACTTCAGCACCAAAGTGGGGCATAAACCCCCAAACGAGAACTTGGGAAAGACGATAAAGTGCTTCGATGTTCTTTTATCTGCGAATTAAAATGTTTTAAACATGGTGTTATGCAAGCAAATAGATAGGGTTGATATCCTGTGATGAAGCTGCGCGCTGTACAGTTACTAGACTGTGAACATGGCCCCAGTTAGTACGTGACCTTGCCGCCGGCGGGTGCCGTGTTTCAGGGGCCATGCAGCCATCAGAGCGGAAGCGATCCTGGGCCACCCAGCGGCTCTTCTTCCTCACGCCCCAAGTCCTGATGAACGACTTATGCCGCGAGGCGCTGCCGGCCAACCTCATCAAGTGTCTGGTGGTGGACGAGGCCCACAAGGCACAGGGCAACCACGCCTACTGCCAGGTCTGTATGTGTACCAAGGCACAGGGCAACCACGCCTACTGCCAGGTCTGTATGTGTACCGAGGCACAGGGCAACCACGCCTACTGCCAGGTCTGTATGTGTACCAAGGCACAGGGCAACCACGCCTACTGCCAGGTCTGTATGTGTACCAAGGCACAGGGCAACCGCGCCTACTGCCAGGTCTGTATGTGTACCAAGGCACAGGGCAACCACGCCTACTGCCAGGTCTGTATGTGTACCGAGGCACAGGGCAACCACGCCTACTGCCAGGTCTGTATGTGTACCAAGGCACAGGGCAACCACGCCTACTGCCAGGTCTGTATGTGTACCGAGGCACAGGGCAACCACGCCTACTGCCAGGTCTGTATGTGTACCAAGGCACAGGGCAACCACGCCTACTGCCAGGTCTGTATGTGTACCGAGGCACAGGGCAACCACGCCTACTGCCAGGTCTGTATGTGTACCAAGGCACAGGGCAACCACGCCTACTGCCAGGTCTGTATGTGTACCAAGGCACAGGGCAACCACGCCTACTGCCAGGTCTGTATGTGTACCAAGGCACAGGGCAACCACACCGACTGCCAGGTCTGTATGTGTGCCAAGGCACAGGGCAACCACGCCTACTGCCAGGTCTGTATGTGTACCAAGGCACAGGGCAACCACACCGACTGCCAGGTCTGTATGTGTGCCAAGGCACAGGGCAACCACGCCTACTGCCAGGTCTGTATGTGTACCAAGGCACAGGGCAACCACGCCTACTGCCAGGTCTGTATGTGTACCGAGGCACAGGGCAACCACGCCTACTGCCAGGTCTGTATGTGTACCAAGGCACAGGGCAACCACGCCTACTGCCAGGTCTGTATGTGTACCAAGGCACAGGGCAACCGCGCCTACTGCCAGGTCTGTATGTGTACCAAGGCACAGGGCAACCACGCCTACTGCCAGGTCTGTATGTGTACCGAGGCACAGGGCAACCACGCCTACTGCCAGGTCTGTATGTGTACCAAGGCACAGGGCAACCACGCCTACTGCCAGGTCTGTATGTGTACCGAGGCACAGGGCAACCACGCCTACTGCCAGGTCTGTATGTGTACCAAGGCACAGGGCAACCACGCCTACTGCCAGGTCTGTATGTGTACCGAGGCACAGGGCAACCACGCCTACTGCCAGGTCTGTATGTGTACCAAGGCACAGGGCAACCACGCCTACTGCCAGGTCTGTATGTGTACCAAGGCACAGGGCAACCACGCCTACTGCCAGGTCTGTATGTGTACCAAGGCACAGGGCAACCACGCCTACTGCCAGGTCTGTATGTGTACCAAGGCACAGGGCAACCACGCCGACTGCCAGGTCTGTATGTGTACCGAGGCACAGGGCAACCACGCCTACTGCCAGGTCTGTATGTGTACCGAGGCACAGGGCAACCACGCCTACTGCCAGGTCTGTATGTGTACCAAGGCACAGGGCAACCACGCCTACTGCCAGGTCTGTATGTGTACCGAGGCACAGGGCAACCACGCCTACTGCCAGGTCTGTATGTGTACCAAGGCACAGGGCAACCACGCCTACTGCCAGGTCTGTATGTGTACCGAGGCACAGGGCAACCACGCCTACTGCCAGGTCTGTATGTGTACCAAGGCACAGGGCAACCACGCCTACTGCCAGGTCTCTATGTGTACCAAGGCACAGGGCAACCACGCCTACTGCCAGGTCTGTATGTGTACCGAGGCACAGGGCAACCACGCCTACTGCCAGGTCTGTATGTGTGCCAAGGCACCGGGCAACCACGCCTACTGCCAGGTCTGTATGTGTACCAAGGCACCGGGCAACCACGCCTACTGCCAGGTCCCTATGTGTACCAAGGCACAGGGCAACCACGCCTACTGCCAGGTCTGTATGTGTACCAAGGCACAGGGCAACCACGCCTACTGCCAGGTCTGTATGTGTACCAAGGCACAGGGCAACCACGCCTACTGCCAGGTCCCTATGTGTACCAAGGCACAGGGCAACCACGCCTACTGCCAGGTCTGTATGTGTACCGAGGCACAGGGCAACCACGCCTACTGCCAGGTCTGTATGTGTACCAAGGCACAGGGCAACCACGCCTACTGCCAGGTCTGTATGTGTACCAAGGCACAGGGCAACCACGCCGACTGCCAGGTCTGTATGTGTACCAAGGCACAGGGCAACCACGCCTACTGCCAGGTCTGTATGTGTACCAAGGCACCGGGCAACCACGCCTACTGCCGGGTCTGTATGTGTACCAAGGCACAGGGCAGCCACACCGACTGCCAGGTCTGTATGTGTGCCAAGGCACAGGGCAACCACGCCTACTGCCAGGTCTGTATGTGTACCAAGGCACAGGGCAACCACGCCTACTGCCAGGTCTGTATGTGTACCAAGGCACAGGGCAACCAAGCCTACTGCCAGGTCTGTATGTGTACCGAGGCACAGGGCAACCACGCCTACTACCAGGTCTGTATGTGTACCGAGGCACAGGGCAACCACGCCTACTACCAGGTCTGTATGTGTACCAAGGCACAGGGCAACCACGCCTACTGCCAGGTCTGTATGTGTACCAAGGCACAGGGCAGCCACACCGACTGCCAGGTCTGTATGTGTACCAAGGCACAGGGCAACCACGCCTACTGCCAGGTCTGTATGTGTACCAAGGCACAGGGCAACCACGCCTACTGCCAGGTCTGTATGTGTACCAAGGCACAGGGCAACCACGCCTACTGCCAGGTCTGTATGTGTACCAAGGCACAGGGCAACCACGCCTACTACCAGGTCTGTATGTGTACCAAGGCACAGGGCAACCACGCCTACTGCCAGGTCTGTATGTGTACCAAGGCACAGGGCAACCAAGCCTACTGCCAGGTCTGTATGTGTACCAAGGCACAGGGCAGCCACACCGACTGCCAGGTCTGTATGTGTACCAAGGCACAGGGCAACCACGTCTACTGCCAGGTCTGTATGTGTACCAAGGCACAGGGCAACCACGCCTACTGCCAGGTCTGTATGTGTACCAAGGCACAGGGCAACCACGCCTACTGCCAGGTCTGTATGTGTACCGAGGCACAGGGCAACCACGCCTACTACCAGGTCTGTATGTGTGCCAAGGCACAGTGCAACCACGCCTACTGCCAGGTCTGTATGTGTACCAAGGCACAGGGCAACCACGCCTACTGCCAGGTCTGTATGTGTACCAAGGCACAGGGCAACCACGCCTACTGCCAGGTCTGTATGTGTACCAAGGCACAGGGCAACCACGCCTACTGCCAGGTCTGTATGTGTACCAAGGCACCGGGCAACCACGCCTACTGCCAGGTCTGTATGTGTACCAAGGCACAGGGCAGCCACACCGACTGCCAGGTCTGTATGTGTACCAAGGCACAGGGCAACCACGCCTACTGCCAGGTCTGTATGTGTACCAAGGCACAGGGCAACCACGCCTACTGCCAGGTCTGTATGTGTACCAAGGCACAGGGCAACCACGCCTACTGCCAGGTCTGTATGTGTACCAAGGCACAGGGCAACCACGCCGGCTGCCAGGTCTGTATGTGTACCAAGGCACAGGGCAACCACGCCTACTGCCAGGTCTGTATGTGTACCAAGGCACAGGGCAACCACACCGACTGCCAGGTCTGTATGTGTACCAAGGCACAGGGCAACCACGCCTACTGCCAGGTCTGTATGTGTACCAAGGCACAGAGCAACCACGCCTACTGCCAGGTCTGTATGTGTACCAAGGCACAGGGCAACCACGCCTACTGCCAGGTCTGTATGTGTACCGAGGCACAGGGCAACCACGCCTACTGCCAGGTCTGTATGTGTACCAAGGCACAGGGCAACCACGCCTACTGCCAGGTCTGTATGTGTACCGAGGCACAGGGCAACCACGCCTACTACCAGGTCTGTATGTGTACCGAGGCACAGGGCAACCACGCCTACTGCTAGGTCTGTATGTGTACCAAGGCACAGGGCAGCCACGCCTACTGCCAGGTCTGTATGTGTACCAAGGCACAGGGCAACCACCCCTACTGCTAGGTCTGTATGTGTACCAAGGCACAGGGCAACCACCCCTACTGCTAGGTCTGTATGTGTACCAAGGCACAGGGCAACCACGCCTACTGCCAGGTCTGTATGTGTACCAAGGCACAGGGCAACCACGCCTACTGCCAGGTCTGTATGTGTACCAAGGCACAGGGCAACCACGCCGACTGCCAGGTCTGTATGTGTACCAAGGCACAGGGCAACCACGCCGGCTGCCAGGTCTGTATGTGTACCGAGGCACAGGGCAACCACGCCTACTGCCAGGTCTGTATGTGTACCAAGGCACAGGGCAACCACGCCTACTGCCAGGTCTGTATGTGTACCGAGGCACAGGGCAACCACGCCGGCTGCCAGGTCTGTATGTGTACCAAGGCACAGGGCAACCACGCCTACTGCCAGGTCTGTATGTGTACCGAGGCACAGGGCAACCACGCCGGCTGCCAGGTCTGTATGTGTACCAAGGCACAGGGCAACCACGCCTACTGCCAGGTCTGTATGTGTACCGAGGCACAGGGCAACCACGCCTACTGCCAGGTCTGTATGTGTACCAAGGCACAGGGCAACCACGCCTACTGCCAGGTCTGTATGTGTACCGAGGCACAGGGCAACCACGCCTACTGCCAGGTCTGTATGTGTACCGAGGCACAGGGCAACCACGCCGGCTGCCAGGTCTGTATGTGTACCAAGGCACAGGGCAACCACGCCTACTGCCAGGTCTGTATGTGTACCGAGGCACAGGGCAACCACGCCTACTGCCAGGTCTGTATGTGTACCAAGGCACAGGGCAACCACGCCTACTGCCAGGTCTGTATGTGTACCAAGGCACAGGGCAGCCACACCGACTGCCAGGTCTGTATGTGTACCAAGGCACAGGGCAACCACGCCTACTGCCAGGTCTGTATGTGTACCGAGGCACAGGGCAACCACGCCTACTGCCAGGTCTGTATGTGTACCAAGGCACAGGGCAACCACGCCTACTGCTAGGTCTGTATGTGTACCAAGGCACAGGGCAACCACGCCTACTGCCAGGTCTGTATGTGTACCAAGGCACAGGGCAACCACGCCGGCTGCCAGGTCTGTATGTGTACCAAGGCACAGGGCAACCACGCCTACTGCCAGGTCTGTATGTGTACCAAGGCACAGGGCAACCACGCCTACTGCCAGGTCTGTATGTGTACCAAGGCACAGGGCAACCACGCCTACTGCCAGGTCTGTATGTGTGCCAAGGCACAGGGCAACCACGCCTACTGCCAGGTCCCTATGTGTACCAAGGCACAGGGCAACCACGCCTACTGCCAGGTCTGTATGTGTGCCAAGGCACAGGGCAACCACACCGACTGCCAGGTCTGTATGTGTACCAAGGCACAGGGCAACCACGCCTACTGCCAGGTCTGGATGTGTACCAAGGCACAGGGCAACCACGCCTACTGCCAGGTCTGTATGTGTACCGAGGCACAGGGCAACCACGCCGGCTGCCAGGTCTGTATGTGTACCAAGGCACAGGGCAACCACGCCTACTGCCAGGTCTGTATGTGTACCAAGGCACAGGGCAACCACGCCTACTGCCAGGTCTGTATGTGTACCAAGGCACAGTGCAACCACGCCGGCTGCCAGGTCTGTATGTGTACCAAGGCACAGGGCAACCACTCCTACTGCTAGGTCTGTATGTGTACCAAGGCACAGGGCAACCACGCCGGCTGCCAGGTCTGTATGTGTACCAAGGCACAGGGCAACCACGCCTACTGCCAGGTCTGTATGTGTACCAAGGCACAGGGCAACCACGCCGGCTGCCAGGTCTGTATGTGTACCAAGGCACAGGGCAACCACGCCTACTGCCAGGTCTGTATGTGTACCGAGGCACAGGGCAACCACGCCTACTGCCAGGTCTGTATGTGTACCGAGGCACAGGGCAACCACGCCTACTGCCAGGTCCCTATGTGTACCAAGGCACAGGGCAACCACGCCTACTGCCAGGTCTGTATGTGTACCGAGGCACAGGGCAACCACGCCTACTGCCAGGTCTGTATGTGTACCAAGGCACAGGGCAACCACGCCTACTGCCAGGTCTGTATGTGTACCAAGGCACAGGGCAACCACACCTACTGCCAGGTCTGTATGTGTACCAAGGCACAGGGCAACCACGCCTACTGCCAGGTCTGTATGTGTACCAAGGCACAGGGCAACCACGCCGACTGCCAGGTCTGTATGTGTACCAAGGCACCGGGCAACCACGCCTACTGCCAGGTTGGATCATTAAGTGCACCAATTTGATAAACTGAAACTCAAGTACTGGAATATTTACGTTGATCTCTCCAAATGAAAACCAATTGCCTGTAACTTTCCCTGCTCGATCTCCCACAATGCTCTGAAACTGAACTGTCATAAGTCATTCATATTATTAGCAGTAACAGATGTTGTTGAGATCAAGTGTTGACGTGGCATTGTTCTTTACAGGTGGTGCGAGAGCTACTGAAGCAAAATACGGACTTTCGAATGTTGGCTCTAAGTGCCACGCCTGGGACTGACATCAAGGTAAGATGGTGTGTGATTGTTGACCAATCTGTTGTCTTCGCTCAAGGCGTGCAGCCGGTGATGACCAATCTGTTGTCTTTCTCTCAGGCCGTGCAGCAGGTGTTGACCAATCTGTTGTCATTTTCCAGGCCGTGCAGCAGGTGTTGACCAATCTATTGTCTTCTTCCAGGCCGTGCAACAGGTGTTGACCAATCTGTTGTCTTCACTCAGGCCGTGCAGCAGGTGTTGACCAATCTGTTGTCTTTCTCTCAGGCCGTGCAGCAGGTGTTGACCAATCTGTTGTCTTTTTCCAGGCCGTGCAGCAGGTGTTGACCAATCTATTGTCTTCTTCCAGGCCGTGCAGCAGGTTTTGACCAATCTGTTGTCTTCACTCAGGCCGTGCAGCAGGTGTTGACCAATCTGTTGTCTTTCTCTCATGCCGTGCAGCAGGTGTTGACCAATCTGTTGTCTTCTCTCAGGCCGTGCAGCAGGTGTTGAGCAATCTGTTGTCTTATCCCATGCCGTGCAGCAGGTCTTGACCAATCTGTTGTCTTCACTCAGGCCGTGCAGCAGGTGTTGACCAATTCGTTGTCTTTCTCTCAGGTCGTGCAGCAGGTGTTGACCAATCTGTTGTCTTTCTCTCAGGCCGTGCAGCAGGTGTTGACCAATCTGTTGTCTTTCTCCTAGGCCGTGCAGCAGGTGTTGACCAATCCGTTGTCTTTCTCTCAGGTCGTGCAGCAGGTGTTGACCAATCTGTTGTCTTTCTCTCAGGCCGTGCAGCAGGTGTTGACCAATCTGTTGTCTTTCTCCTAGGCCGTGCAGCAGGTGTTGACCAATCTGTTGTCTTTCTCTCAGGCCGTGCAGCAGGTGTTGACCAATCTGTTGTCTTTCTCCTAGGCCGTGCAGCAGGTGTTGACCAATCCGTTGTCTTTCTCTCAGGTCGTGCAGCAGGTGTTGACCAATCTGTTGTCTTTCTCTCAGGCCGTGCAGCAGGTGTTGACCAATCTGTTGTCTTTCTCTCAGGCCGTGCAGCAGGTGTTGACCAATCTGTTGTCTTTCTCCTAGGCCGTGCAGCAGGTGTTGACCAATCTGTTGTCTTTCTCTCAGGCCGTGCAGCAGGTGTTGACCAATCTGTTGTCTTTCTCCTAGGCCGTGCAGCAGGTGTTGACCAATCTGTTGGTGTCCCATATTGAGTTGAGGACAGAGGAGTCTGCTGACATCCAGCCCTATACACACGAACGCACAGTGGAGAAGATAGTCGTTCCTCTCGGCGACGAATTGAAACAAGTCAAGGACAAATACCTCCAGGTACAGCAACTCAAAGCAATCTTGCCGAAATTTACATTGCTTCTGGACTTCTGAAGTTTGTAATTTATCCCACATTAAGCATTACCAATGATGGCAGGATTGCTTAACCCACCCACTAAAACAATCCAAACGTGTTTACTTGAACCAGTGTTTACATGTTATAAGTCATAACTGTACATGTTCTGTGGTTCCGCAGAACATGTGGGCCTTGAAAACATAGATCTATCACAAAAGCGGTCTAAAACACTCTTGATCCCTTGGTTCATTCATCCCTGTGTATGTCTTCAGATAGTGGAGCTGGTGGTCTCCCGCCTACGCCGCCACGGCCTCCTGTACAAGCGCGACACTCAAAGTCTATCCAAGTTCCTCGTCCTCAAGGCCAGAGATGCCTTCAGACAAAATCCGCCGCAGAACCTTCCGGTGAAAACCTTCGTTTAAAATTAATAAGGGATTGCTTGTGAATAACGACGGATTAATGACAATACCGTAACGGCTGCGTTTTAAAGGGCAGACATTCCTGATTTGCCATGTTTCATTCTTCGGGCCTCCCTGGTGTAATGGTTAGCGCACCAGACCGCAGATCAATACGTCCTTGGGTATAACCCGGGCCCGGACACCCAACCTGGGGCATGTTTCCTCCATTCATCCTTCACCGTCCCGGGACGTTCCTTGGCCCAGTTTAGCCCGTGTGTGCACAAAAGCGACCTGAAATAATTCATTTCATTTCCGGTAGACATTCACACGGTGGCAAAATATCATTTCTCAAAAGCATTTACAAAAATTGCAATGTAAAGTGGAAACTCATTCCTCTTATGTACGTCTTTAACCGCCGACGCGTTTTGTCTGACTCCAGAGGTCGCAGTTCGGGACGATCGAGGGTGATTTCGCCCTGTGCATGTCGCTCTACCACGGCCTGGAGCTGCTCCAGCTCCACGGGCTGCGCTCGCTCTTTAACTTCATGGAGAGCCTGGTGTCCGGCGAGAAGGGCTACGGCAGGACGCGGGCCGAACTCCAGCGCAACGCCAACTTCCGCGATCTCATGGCCGACCTGGGGGACAAGTTCGCGCCCATCAAGTTAGTTCCTGTCTCAGCTCCACTGTAAATCGAAGGGGCCGGCCCGGTAGCTCACTCGGTTGGAGCGCTCGCCTTTATTGCTCTGGTCACATGAGAGCCTAACGGCACGTGGGTCGGTGGTTCGAGCCCTGCTGTGGCAATATCTGTGTGGTCGCAAGATGAAGATCCCATGTCTTTCTTCGCAAAGAGTAGGGAGTTACCCCCGGGGGCATGGCTCCACTCTCCCATCCTTCATTCATTGACGCGTTATGACCAAAAGTGGTTCAAGCGTCCTGAATATTCAACCAACCAACCAACCACGGTAAATCGACATTAGAGGCATTACGATGTATTTGCATCAATAGTCGACTATCTGACGCATTGTCACATAAAAGGGTTGTGGTCGTTTTGGCGTTGTGGCAGCACACTGCTGATGGTCTTATTGATAATATTATAAAATATAATAAAAACAATAAGTAATAATGAGTGTCACATGAATCTATTTGTGGCCAGGTCCCACAATCCTTCGATGACGCAAGGCACGCAGCTGACCCAGAGCCAGCGCCACCTGGTGGTCGGGCATCCGCATCCCAAGATGGGCAAGTTGCTGGAGATTGTCCTCGCCCACTTCCAACGCTTCCAGTCAGGTGTGTGGACTTAATAGTAACCTCCGTTTCTTGTCATTTATCTCTTAACATCTCCCCACATCTGGTATTTGATGACATGTGATATATCGTGACAGTTGGTATGTCTTGACATTTGATATCTCATGACATTTGATATATCTTGACAGTTGGTATATCGTGACATTTGATATCTCATGACATTTGATATATCTTGACAGTTGATACATCTTGACATTTGACCTCTTGACATTTGATATCTCTTGACATTTGATATCTCATGACATTTGATATCTTGAGTTGATCTCATGATATTTGATTTGATATCTCTTGACATTTGATATCTTATGAGATTTGACAGGTTATGTTTCTTAATTCTTGTTAATGTCCACGTGGTTCGATGGTATGCACGTGCTGTGTGTGTTATATCGGCTGCCGTCTGCTCTACAGCTGCTGAGGCCACGGGGCAGACGGGCCATGACACGAGAGTCATGATCTTCTCGCAGTACAGGGACAGCGTCAACGAAATCACCGAGATGCTGCACAGACAACGACCTCTCATCAAGGTCATGAGCTTCATAGGCCAGTCGTCCACGGGCAAGACTACCAAGGGCTTCACCCAGAAGGAACAACTCAAGGTGAGCAGGTCGAAGGTCAAGATCAAGACATGGAGTCTTCGCTTTTTTCCTTTTTGGTTTGTGTTTTTTTTCGGGGGGGGGGGGTGGGGTTTGTCCAGCGAATAAGCCTTCTGTTCGTGTATTGTATTATTCATATTGTGACTTTCGGTAATACGGCAATACAGATTTTAAAGATTTGGCAATAATATATTCCATATCCGTATTAAACCATTGCACCCCGGGTCTGTAGCGGTCGCTGAGTGGTACTCGAGACCCAGGCCACCGGAGAGCCTAACGGCACGTGGATCGGTGGTTCGCGCCCCGCTGTGGCCATGTCTGTGTGGTCGCAGGATAAAGATCCCATGTCCTTCTTCGCAAAGAGTAAGGGGTTACCCCCCGGGGACATGGCTCTACTCTCCCTTCCTTCTCCCAATGACGCGATATGACCACAAAATGTGGTAAAGCGACCTGAATATACCATCAACTCGAGACCCCTGTGCTGAGGGTCCTCGGCCCGTCCTCTTGTCTCTCATGGTTGGCCGTGCGTCGTGACAGGTGATGAAGGCGTTCCGCGAGGGCGGCTACAACACGCTGGTGTCGACGTGTGTGGGCGAGGAGGGCCTCGACATCGGCGACGTCGACCTCATCGTCTGCTTCGACGCTCACAAGAGCCCCATCCGGCTGGTGCAGCGCATGGGGCGCACGGGACGCAAGCGCAGCGGCCGCATCGTCATGCTGGTGACGGAGGGCAAGGAGGAGCAGGTGAGGGGGGGGGGCATCGTCATGCTGGTGACGAAGGGCAAGGAGGAGCAGGTGAGGGGGGGGCGGAGGGGAGGGGGGGGCATTGTCATGCTGGTGACAGAGGGCAAGGAGGAGCAGGTGAGGGGGGGAGGGCGGAGGGGAGGGGGGGGCATTGTCATGCTGGTGACGGAGGGCAAGAAGGAGCAGGTGAGTGGGGGGGAGGGGAGGGGGGGGGGCATCGTCAGGCTGGTGACGGAGGGCAAGGAGGAGCAGGGGAGGGGGGGGCGGAGGGGAGGGGGGGATCGTCATGTGGTGACCGAGGGCAAGGAGGAGCAGGTGAGGGGGGGGGGGAGAGGGGGGGCATCGTCAGGCTGGTGACGGAGGGCAAGGAGGAGCAGGGGAGGGGGGGGCGGAGGGGAGGGGGGGATCGTCATGTGGTGACCGAGGGCAAGGAGGAGCAGGTGAGGGGGGAGGAGGGGAGAGGGGGGGGCATTGTCATGCTGGTGACGGAGGGCAAGGAGGAGCAGGTGAGGGGGGAGGAGGGGAGAGGGGGGGGCATTGTCATGCTGGTGACGGAGGGCAAGGAGGAGCAGGTGAGGGGGGGGGGGAGGGGGGGCATTGTCATGCTGGTGACGGAGGGCAAGGAGGAGCAGGTGAGAGGGGGAGGGGGGGGGACCGTCATGCTGATGACGGAGGGCAAGGAGGTGAGGGGGGGGGAGGGGAGGGGGGGCATCGCCATGCTGGTGACGGATGGCAAGGAGGAGCAGGTGAGAGGGGGAGGGGGGGGGGACCGTCATGCTGATGACGGAGGGCAAGGAGGTGAGGGGGGGGGAGGGGAGGGGGAGGCATCGTCATGCTGGTGACGGAGGGCAAGGAGGAGCAGGTGAGGGGGGAGGAGGGGAGAGGGGGGGGCATTGTCATGCTGGTGACGGGAGGGCAAGGAGGAGCAGGTGAGGGTGGGGGGAGGGGAGGGGGGGCATCGTCATGCTGGTGACGGAGGGCAAGGAGGAGCAGGTGAGGGGGGGGAGGGAGGGGGCATCGCCATGCTGGTGACGGGAGGACAAGGAGGAGCAGGTGAGGGGGGGGGGAGGGGAGGGGGGAGATCGTCATGCTGATGACGGAGGGCAAGGAGGTGAGGGGGGGGGAGGGGAGGGGGAGGCATCGTCATGCTGGTGACGGAGGGCAAGGAGGAGCAGGTGAGGGGGGAGGAGGGGAGAGGGGGGGGGCATTGTCATGCTGGTGACGGGAGGGCAAGGAGGAGCAGGTGAGGGGGGGGGAGGGCGGGGGGCATCGCCATGCTGGTGACGGAGGGCAAGGAGAAGCAGGTGAGAGGGGGGAGGGGGAGGTTGAGTGGGGGCTCCAGCCAGAGCACGCTAGGTCACCCGGCAGACGCGGGGCGGCTGACGATGGATCACACTCTTTGGCCATGTTTTGCCTTTCCTTCGTCGGCCTTATTTCTTTATATACATACCCTGAATCTATATATATCCAGTAATTCTGAAAGTTAAGCCAGTGGGTGAGACCCAGTGTCCCAGAGCTCCATATAATGATGAGACATCAGGAAAAGGATGGGACATTAAAGATGGGACATTAAATGAAGTATTACATAGTCTGCTCACTATATATTTACAACGCGTCACCATGTCCTCTCACAGCTCAATGAAATGCGTCATTTGAAATTTGTGTTCGACAAATGACGCAGGACGCGTACCTGCACATCTATGTTCTTGTCCCCGACGGCACACAACAGGTGTACAACCAGAGCCAGTACCACATCTATGTTCTTGTCCCCGACTGCACACAACAGGTGTACAACCAGAGCCAGTACCACATCTATGTTCTTGTCCCCGACTGCACACAACAGGTGTACAACCAGAGCCAGTACCACATCTATGTTCTTGTCCCCGACTGCACACAACAGGTGTATAACCAGAGCCAGTACCACATCTATGTTCTTGTCCCCGACGGCACACAACAGGTGTACAACCAGAGCCAGTACCACATCTATGTTCTTGTCCCCGACTGCACACAACAGGTGTATAACCAGAGCCAGTACCACATCTATGTTCTTGTCCCCGACGGCACACAACAGGTGTACAACCAGAGCCAGTACCACATCTATGTTCTTGTCCCCGACTGCACACAACAGGTGTACAACCAGAGCCAGTACCACATCTATGTTCTTGTCCCCGACGGCACACAACAGGTGTACAACCAGAGCCAGTACCACATCTATGTTCTTGTCCCCGACGGCACACAACAGGTGTACAACCAGAGCCAGTACCACATCTATGCTCTTGTCCCCGACTGCACACAACAGGTGTACAACCAGAGCCAGTGCCACATCTATCTTCTTCTCCCCGACTGCACACAACAGGTGTACAACCAGAGCCAGTACCACATCTATGTTCTTGTCCCCGACGGCACACAACAGGTGTACAACCAGAGCCAGTACCACATATGTTCTTGTCCCCGACTGCACACAACAGGTGTACAACCAGAGCCAGTACAGCAAGAAGAGTATCCACCGAGCCATCCTTAATGGCACCAAGTCCCTGGTGTTCTACCCCAACAAGCCTCGCCTACTCCCCCAGGGACTTAACCCTGTGCCACACAAGATGCACATCACAGTCAATGCCAAGTTCAAGGTCCCCGTCAGGGGAAGGTCTTCGCTTCCAGGCCAGAAAACCGTCTCCAGCATGATGGCGCCGGCCGCTAAGCCAGGTACAGGCGTGACCCACATAGGACATTGCTAATACATGTGATGTGTACTCCTGTGCGCAAGACATGATTGTTTTATACAGATGGCATCACCTTATGTATAAACAAATAAATCTATGATAATTAAGATATAATTCGCTCCCGAAAAACGTTTAATTCCCTGCCATCGAATAGTAATTTTGAGAAATTTAGTAACCATCGGTATTGCTGTTTCCCTAATATCGCCCATGGTAATGAAGTACCATTTGTTGTTGATGCCACTGGTCTCCATGGTTGTTATGTCACGTGATACAGGCCGACAGGAGGCGGAGAAGGATGGGTTTCTGTCGGACTGGGAGCTAAAGTACTGGCAGGAGAATTTTAAGATTCCTGAGAAAGAGATGCCGCGACTACCATCATCAGAACTACTGTCACTAGCAAAGAAAGATAAGGTGCGTGCGTAAGGGTATCGAGGCTCATTTAATTGTCAAGTTCTATGTGGCGTGAATCGTATACATTGTTCGTGTACCGTAATCATAACCGATTACATTTACGATGTAATTACCCAAGGCTTGATATATATACGAGTAAAAGCTGATCCGTCAGTAAATAAAATGTGAAATTCAATGACGGTAAAAAGGTTTATGAATATGATTATTATAGTTATAAGCTTGTTGTGGTTGTCGGGCTATAGAGGGACGTGGCAGAGAAGGAGGACGATGAGGGTGAAGGACGGCCTCTGCTGTCCCTGAATGAGTGGCTGCCGTGGCAGAACCGGCTGCAGGCCACACACATGGTGGGGCACTCAGCGGACTCCAGACACCTGGTGGAGCTGCTCGAGTTTATCGACGTCCAAGGTATGTACGCACGTGGTTCTTCATCATCGCTCAGCTGTCATATTGCCTTATCCAACCGTAATGCAATGCCTGTTTATATTGAGGCACGTGCGCGCACGAGTACGCACGTGGTCCCTTTTTTATCGCTTATCTGTCATGTTGCCATACGGCTCTGCTGCAATTCATATTTACCTTGAAGACACAGTATAATTAATTTGGTCCGAAATATTTGTTCTCTATTTCTCTTGTTTGTACAGGTCGCTAGATTACTTACTTTGTAACCCGCAGTGTCGTACTGTATTTTCCCACGTTGAACCTTGTATATATTTACTGTCTGCATTCTTGGTGAACTGGAAACACAAACGCGCTCAAGTACGCACGTGCTTCTCTATTATCGCTCATCTGTCATATAGTTATCCATCACTCTTACGTTGATTCTTATTGGGCGCATAATATGTCGGCTATACCCATACTATGAGCTGACTGTTTAACTACCGGCATCCGACACCTAACATTTGACCTTGGTGTGACCTTGCCTCACCTGTGACCGGACTGCTTGCTGCAGACGCCGTTGGCAGCAATGAGGACCACTATGGGATGGAGATGGCCTTGTACCTGCAGGGTGATGACGTCATCAAGCCGGCCCGTCGGGACCGGGGAATACGCAGGTTCTGCGCCGTCGACCGCCAGTCTTCCTCCACTGGTAAGCGTCCTGCATGCCCGATTGTGGCCTACACTACTACAGCAACATGTAACCAAAACGAACCGATGATCCTAGGGTTGTAGGTTAACTTCTCGATTGAGGCAAGTTTAGTTTGTCTTCTTTTTTTGGCGGACTTTTGATCCTAGGGTTGTAGGTTCAATGCTCGATTAATTTTTTTTTTCATTTCTGAGGGCAAAAACACCATTTTTGTCTGAAAACTGTGGTCCTCCCTGCAGTCGTCACTTTTTGAAGAAAAATCCTCCATCTTAATATGCGATTCGAAAGTTAATCGTAAGATTATTTCTGGCGGCCGCACCGGTTCGCTTATTTACATTTTCTTGTAATGGTGATTTGTAATATTTGAAAAGAGCTATATTACTTTATCTGATAGGTTTGTAATTAAGATTGCACTGGCTCAATTGTCTTAATTTGTATCTTTCCGTCCCAGCTCCAAAATCTTCTCAACTGAAGTATGTTTAAATAATGTTAGACAATGCATAGCTATGAACAGAGTAGTACTCAAGGCATTTCCCCTTGGGACGTAATTGCTGGGACGCTGTTTTCTATCCAGGCCCCACTGGCCCGCTAGGTGGCGCTGCATCCAAGGCCGGACCTGAGCGGCGCAGTCGACATCTGCCTCAATCCGAGGACCTCTCTACTGTCACCATGACGACGGATTCCGACGACGACGTTTTGCCGGAGCTTACAGGTGGGGTTTGGGGAGGTGGGTCTGAGGAGGTGGGTCTGAGGAGGTAGGTTTGAGGATGTGGGTCTGGGAAGATGGTTCTGGGAAGGTGGGTTTGATGAGATGGGTTTGAGGAAGTGGGTCTGAGGAGGTGGGTCTGAGGAGGTGGGTCTGGGAAGATGGGTCTGGGAAGGTGGGTCTGGGAAAGTGGTTCTGATGAGGTGGGTCTGGGAAGGTCGGTCTGGGAAGGTCGGTTTGAGGAGGTGGGTCTGGGGAGGTGGGTGTGATGAGGTGGGTCTGAGGAGGTGGGTCTGAGGAGGTGGGCTTGAAGAGGAATACTCGTATTGCCAGGCTGAAGAAAAATGAAAAATCGTAACGCTTTGTTTTTCGTTATGCGCAGGCTCGTCAATTTTAACATAAAGCATATAACAGATATGGGTACAATATCGTCACTTCTTTCATAAAGGACTCCCCTGATGTCATAAATGAGTGCGAGAACATGGTATCTTGAGCTGTTGGAGATATGTTCATTGATATGTTGTATTTTAATGTTGCCGCCTTCACACACATCCATAATGTAATTACAGACCGGACTGATACAACAGTCAAGAAAGGCAAGACCAAGGCCAAGGTCAAAATGAAGACTAGTTCAAAGTTCAAGGCCGCCGCTAGGGTGACCTCCAGGACGAGGTCTGGCAGCCAGAGAGCACCGCTTTGTGCCCTAGGCGGGTTATCAGAAGCGGGGAAGGCGGGCGCGGCGGGGCTCAGGCGGAGAGTGCGCACGAGGCTGGCGGCCTTCAGGGCCTCGGAGGCGGATGCCGAGTCCGATCACGAGCGGCCCGCTGGGAATGACGTCACTGGTGGCGGAGGGCGCCGCGGTGCGGCGGATAGGAGCGTTACGGCGGCGAGACGACGAGGGAAGCAGACAGTGATTGACGTCATCAGCGGCCAAGAAGAGGACGATTTCACCGACCCGGAGGAAAGGGAAGCGGAAGAGGGGGAGGCGGAACTACCGAGCCCGAGCGATAATAGGGGAGACCCAGGCCACGTGGATGTTCCCATGGATGACATAGAGGACGGAGGTTACGATGTTCACGACGACGGAGTCGACGTGTGCGAGGGGGCCCTGCCCGAGGCTGCTGATGTGTGCCCCGGAGAGGAGCGGGGGGGTAGCTTCCGGAACCAGGATGCGCTCGATGCCCTGTTTCCGGTTTTTCCGCCGCAGACAGCGTTCGAGGGGGACGCGGACTTGGCCGAATTGCTCGCCGGCCGGGCGTCCCCGCGTGCCACCTGGGCGCCACTGGTGGTGCCCCCTGGCGAGGAGGAGATTGAGAGCGCCCTGCGGGAGTTGGAGCGCGCCGGGCCCGTGTCTCCCACCAACGTCCTTGACCTTATCGACATGTGGCAGCGGGAGTCCTGCGCCGGTTCGAACCCCAGACGTTCGTCCCGAGGTTCCGCCTCCCATACAATCCAGCGACCGCCGAGCTGGGCTGGGAAAGCCAAGCCGTCACTCAGCCCCTTTGGACCTATAGCAAATGGTAGATTAGTAGATAAGGCTGGACAAACAATCAAAATATCCGCACCTGTTGAGAATTTAAAGATTTCCACCTCAGGGTATGGGCACCCAAGCCAGACCCCCGTGTTCCAGTCCTACGGGACGGTGACCGAGGCCTACGGATTCACCCCAAGGGACAAGGACTGTGTCAATGGGAGAACTGTTGGTCGGTTGAAGGCTGCATTGAGCCTTACAGTTATCCCCAAAGATGACACCGACGCCAAAGCTGACGCCGACGCCAAAGCTGACGCCGGCGCCGACGCCAATGGTGACGCCGACGTCAATGCTGACGCCACTGGTGACGCCGACGTCAATGCTGACGCCAATGGTGACGCCGACGTTAATGCTGACGCCGACGTCAGTGGTGACGCCGACGTCAGTGGTGACGCCAAAGCTGACGCCGACGCTGACGCCGACGTCCCGACTCTACACATAGTCCTGCCCGAGCTACGTGGCGCAGGTAGCCACACCCGGGTGGACGCCGCCGCGGTGGAGACACCCATGAAGCGACCCGGCTTAACGCCCGCCAACACCAGTACCCCACTCGTACCGGGCCTCGGGAAGGGGCTCCATGCCGACTTCATGTCCGAGTTTGACTCCTTCGCGGAGAACGACTCAGTGCTGGCTGCCATGGAGACGCCCGGGCTGGCTGCCATGAAGACGCCCGGGCTGGCTGCCATGGAGACGCGTGGGCTGGCTGCCATGGAGACGCACGGTCTGGCTGCCATGGTGACGCCCGGGCTTATGCGGAGTGGGCTGGCGGCGGGGCGTCGGCGGCCGGCGGAGGGCGGGCTGGGCAGCGCTACGCAGATCACCTTCACCCAGGCGTTGAACTGTCTGCAGGACACGATGGAAGCCACCCAAGCCGCTGGGGGTGATAGCCAGGGTCATACTCCGCCCCCAGAGTCAGGAGGTCGGGGGCATAGTCCGTCCGCGGGGTCAGAGGGTCGGTGTCGGGGTCATAGCCCGTCCGCAGAGTCAGGAGGTCGGGGCCATAGTCCGTCAGCGGGGTCTGAGGGTTGGCGTCATGGTCCGTCCGCGGGGTCAGGGGGTCAACGTCATAGTCCGTCCACGGGGTCAGGGGGTCAGGTTCATAATCCGTCCACGGGGTCAAGGGGTCAGGGGCATAGTTCTTCCGCGGGGCCAGGGGTTCAGGGTCATAGTCCGTCCGCGGGGTCGGGGGGTCGGGGTCACGGTCCGTCCGTGGCGGTGCGTAACGGTGGCCGGGAGCTCACCACGACACTGGTCCCCGCCCCCGCCCACCGCTCCGGCGAGGGCGAGGGAAGCAATTTTAAACTAGAGTTGGACTTTGATGATATAGACTTCGATGAGGACATAATTCCCCCCAGTCCCGATCTGAAGCAGCTTACGACTAGCGCCCCCAAGCGTATACCGCGGGAGATTGCGCCACTAACGCCCGTGCTGAAGCAGCCTGTACCCAGCGCCCCCAAGCGAGTGTCGCCTGAAATAATCCCGCCCAGCCCCGAGCAGGGACTCCCCTCACACAACGCCACGAGACAGAGGCTACTGGGGGCAGCCGTATCCCGCCCAGCACAGAGACTACCTACCCACAGCGCCACCAAGCGAGTATCCAGACACCTCGTTATGCCGCCCAGCCCTGAGCAGACGCTGCCGACCCCCAGGGCCACCAAGCGAGTGTCCAGCAGAGACATAATACCGCCCACCCCCGAACATTTACGACTCACGCCGAGCACCACCCGGCGAAGATCTCGCCGTGGGGTGGCCGGGGTCGTCAGTGTCAAGGCGGGACTGGGGGTAGGGATCCCCTCACCTCCAGGGTCGCCCCCTCCCCCCGACATGGTGTTGAAGCTCGACAGCAGTCTGGATATATTCATGGACGACTGGGACGACATTCCGGAACAGCATCCAGATCCAGAGACAGGTGATCCGGTTAGTGTGGAGCGACCTCCCAGCCGGATCCCTAACCCGACCCCCAACCCGACCCCCGAGGGCCATCACCCTGCACAGCCGCCCCGACACCAGCCCATGCCCCCCGTCCTGCTGGGGAAAGTCTCACCGATAGTCGTCATGGAGACACATACTGCCCGGCGGATGGACTCCGGAATCAGCCCGATAGACGCTGGGATTCCCTGGGATCCTGACGGGGGAACACTGGATCTACCCCCGATGGACTGGAGTGATCCCGATGATCCCGCTGATAGTCCTACAGGTAGGAACCACTCCACCCCCCCCCCCCCACCCCACCCCTATCAAGTGAGGGATTGGGGGGGCCTCTCTGGTGTAGTAGTTATGGCACTAGACCGCTGACCAACAGGTCCTGGGTTGGAATCCGGGCCCGGGCACCTAATCTGGGGCATGGTTCATCATTTGTCGTCCCGGGAGGTTGTTGGGCCAAGTTTTGGCTTTGCATTTGATATTTTATCATACAAATTAATTGACATGTATATATCTTATATAATAAATGCGCTTCTATAACATATTTGTTGATATTTTCTTGATATATATCTCAGATCAAATGAAGGATCTTCAACTGGTTAGTGGCGGTTTAGACTAGTATTACTGGTATTCGTATCACAGGTGAAGCAGCTAAGACTGGAGATGCGGAAGAGGAGGAGGAGGGGGAGGATGACAGTTTCATCAACCTGCCGACCAAGAGAAAGAAGGCCGCAGTGCTCAGCTCGCCAGAGACACCAGTACAGCCAGGTGGGACATGGTGTTGTTGCTACTATTTTTTTTTCACATTAGACGAAATGTACAATGTACATCACACTCAAGACATTCCATCAAACTGATCACAGTAATCCGTGCTTTATTGGCTGCCACTTTCTATTGAGGCTTTCTATCTCTGTGCTGGTCTTTGCTTGCCTCTGCATGGTCATTTTCTCTACATGGGGATTATATCTCATGTTATTGATCGCGCCTTTTAGATTTGGGACAGTATCTTTCCATTTACATTTGTATAATTATGCATCAAAATAACATGGTTGATCAGGACTATGAGCTCGTTACCTGAAATTATTATACCAAGCATCACTGTTTCGATATTATTGAAATCCCGCCAACTGCAATTACCGTCGCGCGTACTAACTTAAATGGCAAATGGATACCTCGTTTCCAAAATGACTAGCTTCACCATGAGGCACTCTTTGTGAGTTCATTACACGAATTACACAACTCTTTATCGGTTAAAATAGTAATATGGTCTTTAAAGTGGAAACTGTAGCTCAGCTGATAAAGTCTTGACCTTGAGACCCGACCTGGATACTCGATTATGCTCAGCATTTGAATCTGAAGATTGTTTCGCATCTCTTTCATGTCCTTGTCCCAGGTGGCCTAAAACAAAGTCATGTCTTTAGATCGCTTCTACTTTACTTCAAATGGAGTTTACAATGAAGTACATCCCAGAATATCAAGTTTACAAGGTGTTTTGGTGTGATCTTTTGTTTAAAGGGAACAATAATATTATAATACTATTACTTTTGAGAATTCTCTTTCTGTTTCGACAAGAGAATGGTATTATCCATGTATAATGACTTTCTCCAATTGATTTTCTCAGCGGCTGCAGTCCAGCAACAAAAGGACACGTTCTCTGACTTCAAGACGCCCTTAAAACCTGGATCTACGGCGAAACGACGGCTGGTGAGATTGCTGTTTGTATCGGACTATGTATCGGGGTCGCTTGTTAAAGAACGCCTTCAAACATTCGAGCATTGGATGCTGTTATATTATGCTTATTAAACGTTGTGACACTCTCCTGGATCAGTTTATAGCTGAGATTCGAATCCATCTGTCTAGCGTTCTGGATATATCACGATTTCCTATTCTGGATTCGTGGAGGTTCGGTACCGTCGGTAACAGCCCGATTCCGTCGCCGATGCCCTGGATGTGTCAGACATGCGGACAGATGATGACGGGTATTGGTTCGGGCGGATGTGGACGTTTGTCCATGTTTAGTATCCTTATTTCGGATCCTTATGTTTTTGATCCATGTCTGTTCGACGATCCGTGGAGTTGATCCATGTTCGTTGATCCATGTGGTTTGATCCATGCTGTTGATCTATGTATCTGATCCATCACTGATCTATGTTGTTGACCCATGTTGTTGATCCGTGCTGTTTGATCCATGTTTGATTCATGTTGTTGACCCACGTTGTTTGATCCATGCTTGATCCATGTTGTTTGATCTGTTTGACCCATGTTGTTTGATCCATGCTTGGTTCATGTTGTTTGATCCATGTTTGACCCATGTTGTTTGATCCATGTTTGACCCATGTTGTTTGATCCATGTTGTTTGATCCATGCTTGATCCATGTTGTTGATACATGTTGCGGTGCGTGTCTTGTTGGTGCAGGTTGTCAGTGACGACGACGACTCGCCGCTCGTGGTCCGGCGACTCCAGAAAAGAAGGCGAGTCCTGGACGTGTCCAACCTCAGCCAGGATGACGACTTCATGGGTGCGTGGCATCCATGTCCTAACCCGGGTGTTGAGACCAATCTTTTCTCTTTTACTGAAATTTAATGTTGGAACATGTTTATCTAACTTTGCGTAAGATACTCCAGGAACAATAGGCGAGGGAGAATGAATCGTGACGTATTTTTCTGTGTATGATTTATACAGAGGAGCGCGGGACGCGGAAGGAGTCACGTGACCAGAGTGCAAGCATCTCGCGAACTAGGGATAGTCACGTGGGTCAAGGCCGAGCCAATCAAAAGGTGTGTTACTGATGGGCAATACTCGGACACCGGCGGAAAACGTGGTGGTGTGTGTGGGGGAGGGGGGGCATGGTTAAAAGATTTTATTATTACAATTAAATCAATTGTGTTTGTTTCTCGGTTGCATAGAAACTACTTAATTTGTCGTCAGAGTTGGGGGTCATAAGATTTTGTTTCGGAGCCGTAAGCCGTAAAAAATGCCTCTTGCATGGTCTTGTTTTTATATATATGATGACACTGCCTATTCCACGCAACGCTACTGCCTGGCAGCGAAAGGACGGGCGACAGGGCGATGGGCGAGAGAACAGGCGGCCGGGCGATGCACGACAGGCCGGCGGCGGGCGGCGGGGGCGGCGGGGAGGGGCGGCGTGCGACCTGCTGGACGTGGAGGCTGAGCTGTCGGAGGACGGCGCCGACCTGTCCAGCGACGAGCACGACACCAGCCAGCTGGACCACTACGACCAGAGCTTCATCAACGACATGACGGCCATGTCTCAGGCCAGTCAAGGTAATCGCTTTACTAGATGCGATCTAAAAAAATGGCTTTGTTTTAATCCTCCTGGAACAATGACATGACGGCCATGTCACAGGCCAGTCAAGGTAATCGGGGAGGATCAGAATTTGTTTCTTTTCGGTGGCGAATTCCGTAGAAACCGCATGTCACAGTGGCGCTATCTGGTGAAGGAATGACCGATGCGAAACAATCTTCAGAGTCAGATGCTGAGCATAATCGAGTATTGAAGTCAGGAAACTCAGACTATATCAGCTGAGCTACAGTTTATTTCATTTCGGTGGCCAATTCCGTAGACACCCCATGTCATAGTGGCGCTACCTGGTGAAGGAATGACCCATGCATACCAAGTAGAAATTTAGTTGTAGGTTCCATGCGTAATACGGATTGCGCCAGTGAATTGAAAATAATTTAAACCTCTCCAATCGGTACCCAAACTGTCAGCATTGGAATGGTATTTAATACTATATATACAGCTTGTTGTTGAAGGTTTGGGATATGCTCCAGAGAACCCGAATATGAGTCAAGGCGACGTATGTCCTGTACAATCGCCGGATTTGAATCCGTCTATTATCCAGCGTTATGGATATATTACGCTTCCCCGATCTGGATTCGTTGACCTCAGAGGTCAAATGGAACCAGTGAGGTAGCTGAAGTACAGCTAGATCTATAAATGTAGACGTCTAACGATCTTGAATGAATGAAGGAATGAGTAGAGTGCATGAAAAACCTTTTAGGCCAGGTTGATGCACGCATGGGTTACAGTGGGACCCCAATCCGTGGAGGGCCTGCCCGATAGCTCAGTGGGTTAGAGCACTCGCCTTGAGTGCTCTGGCCACTTGAGAGCCTACCGGCACATGGATCAGTGGTTCGCGCCCCGCTGTGGCCATTTCTATATGGTCGCAGGATAAAGATCCCATGTCCTTCTTCGCAAAGAGTAAGGCGATACCCCCGGGGACATGGCTTCACTCGCCCTTCCTTTTTCCCATTGACGCGATGTGACTAAACTTGGTTAAAGCGTCTTGAATATACAACCAACCTTATCCTGGCCGTGCGTTCGCTGAGCTCTGTTTGTGCTTGCCTTGCAGTGGACATGCGCGCCGTCTACAGGCAGTCCGTCAGAAGTCCCTTGGGTGGGCGTTTCGGCGGCAGGGGGCGCTTTAAGCTGCAGTACGCCCCGCGGAGGGAGCTCAGCGTCCTGTCGCACAGGCTAGAGGAGGAGGGGGAAGGCGACGAGTACATGGAGGACAGCTTCTGTGTGGGCGACCAGGCCGAGGAGGATGGGGATGGGGAGACAGAGGATGAGGAGGGGGAGGAGGAGGCTGGCTCGCCCAGTGAGGAGGACAGCCTGATGCAGGTCGCTATCCAGGAGTCTCTGGAGAGCTATCGCCGGGAGGAGCGGAAGGGGAAGACGCGGGTGAAGAGCGGTCGGACGCGCATTGTCCGCCTGGCGTCCTCGTCCAGCGAAGCGGAAGACGCCGGGGGGGTGGAGTCCGGAGGGGCTGTCGGGTCCGGCCAGGGGTCGGGGGCCCGGAGCCGCAGCGCCACCGTGCGGCGCCACGTGACGCGGGGTGGGGGCGCCTCCTCGCCCGTTGCCATTTCCCCCTCCCCGCCAGCGTCTCCGCTCGAGTCGCTCCAGTCCCGCTGCAGGGCAACCATGGCAACCAAGAAGCCGGAGCCGGCGGGCTGTAGCGCCCCTGGTGGTGACCCTGGCGGTAACCCCGCGGTGGCCGCTCAGGAGCCTCGCGGGGTCACCGCCAGGGCGGAGGAGGAACCGCCGTGCTTCTCGCTTGGATTTGAAGACATCCTGGGGGACAGCGAGGATGACCTTGACCTTCATCCGGACTCAGGCGCCGGAAGCGTGGCGCGAGTGTCTCCCACCTCCACCAGGGCACCCGTCGGCGGGTCACGTGGTCTGGCTGCCCAGAACCCCCCCAGGGAGCGCCCCGCCGCCACCCTCCCTCCCTCAACTCCACCCATGAAGTCTTCAAGTCTCCAATCAGGGACAGTGGCGGCCAGCGAGTCGCGAACGACGACGGGCGCCGGCCTCCGTCAACCGACAGTTCAGGGCGGGACGGGGGCGCTGCCGGGGGCGGGCTCAGGGGCGGGACCCTCTGAACCACGGCCATCCGCACCCTCCCCCGCCCGTTCTCACCCCGCCAGCCCCTCCTCCTCCCCCCTTCTCCCCCTCCCGCCCAGACGTCCTCTCAACAGGGAGGAGAGACTGAGACTCAGCCGTCTGCGTCAGGCAGAGTGTCGGCGGAAACTGGCCCAGCCTCCACCACAGCCACAGCACCAGCCACAGTCACAGCCACAACCCGCAGTGGCTGGTATCGACAGTAGCGCCCTCGGACGGAGAGTCTCGCTGGCCGAGACTCCGGGCGTCCGCGCCGTCGGTCTGTACACTACAAGGAGCGAATAAAGTAACACTAGGACAGACTATTCCTTTCTAATGCACCAAATAAGTCCAGCACGACATTAAATAATACAGGCGTGATTTATTGCCGTCAGTAATAATTAGTTATTTCTTATGATAATGTGCCCCTAAAGTTCTAATGGTTATAATGTCTGTAAAAGCAACTGTTTTACCTGTTTTGTTTCGTTCTTCAAATTGAAACATCATTTTCTCTGTTAGTGCAACTTATTATCTTGTACAACGCGGATCTTTACAGGGTCGGGGCACAGTTTGGCCACCAGAGCCAGTCCAGTGGTGAGTCATTGTGTGCATTTCTGACACTGTTACTTCACCTTGGGCATTAAGGCTCTGCAAATAACTGCTGCGAATCCAGTTCTGATGGTTGAATTGTTTGCATTTAGCTCTGGGAATTTACCATTGGAAATTTTGAACTGTGAGAGGCACAATGAAAAAAATGTTAGACATATTTGCGACGCATGTTGATCCAATCAGAGACTTCTACCCACTCGATACACGTTTTAAGTTTCCTCGCGAAAGCAAGAGATACTTTCAATAGGCCGTTCCAGATACCCCAGGCGACATCTATCGTCAAAAATAAACACTGCATGTTTCGGGTTAGAAAACCGATTCCCGCATGCGTTTAGCATGCATTCGTATAGAGTTAGCAGTCCTATCTGTTCGACTCCCCATTCGACGCAATAAGGCCACTTCAGTTCACTCGGATTCGTATTGAAAACACAGTGTACATACAATCGCTTTATAACAAGTTATAATCTATACACATCTGGAACCAAGTTAGGTATTCTGTACAACATATATCCCTGAATCAAATTTGTAACAGAGCTAAACAAAATCAACGCCAAAACGATCATTATTTCAGCACTGAAGAACAGCAGCAAACCGAGAATATGGCCGCTTTCCTGCCACGCGCAGCGTTGTCATTACGTTCGCCGGTTGGCATTTATATCAGCTGTTTTCTCTGCTTTCATGTCTTCATCTCGTTCTTAATTAAAGTGGTATTATTTGATAGTCAAGATATTTATCTGTGCAAAGTGGGGGTTTTTTTACCTATGATAAACTGTTGAAAATTATGCAGTTATAAGTCAGTACTCGTCTTTTACCCGTAAGACGTGCCTGCCAGCATTTCCCCTGGAAGGGTCTATTGTTTCTCTTCTTTCAAGATGTCCGTTGTTTGAATACGGGTTTCTTTACGTATGTTTCTGGTACAGAAGGCCCGCCACCCACACAATGACCTGGTGGTGTTGGTGGACACAAGACAAGTTGGCGCGGCCCAGGTCAGTCCTTTCACTATTGTCTGGTGTCTAGACACTATTGTCTGGTGTCTAGACGCTATTGTCTGGTGTCTAGACACTATTGTCTGGTGTCTAGACGCTATTGTCTGGTGTCTAGACACTATTATCTGGTGTCTACGTTGATGTATACAGATTTGTCTCGGCAAGACCAACTATTGATCTTTGTTCTATACATGTCAGAAACTTCCTGTCGGAATCTGCTGCCGCCTGTGTATTATACTGGTTACTGTTCTACTCTAAAAAGATATATACATTTTATACACCTGTATATTTTTTTTCGTACTCGTAGTTCACATATCAGCCATTAAAGGCGGAAGGAGCAGTGAGGCTAAACAATGGAGCTGGTTCTTGCCCTCTTCAGTCTTTACATGTCGTGTATATCCTGCTATAACCCGGTTCATTTCCTTATGTTTGTTTATATCTGTAATTGGTTCCTGTCCTGCTCTATTAATGTCCTGTATTCCCGCCAGGAGCTGGTGTCTGCCTTGCGCTACGTGGAGAATGTTCGGACGGCCATACGCTCTCTGGGCTCCTGTGACTACATCGTCAGTCAGCGGATGGCCGTGGAGAGGAAAGTCCTCTCCGGTAAGTCGCGCCACCTTACGGACAATCCGCCCAACAGTCCCGAGAACCCCCGGGGCTCAGCTGGTGCGCTGACTGAGCTGGGGACCAATAGGTCGTGGGTTCGAACCCTGGCGCCTGCATCTTGGGCATGTTTCGCCAAACCCCCCATTGCATCTATTGCCTCTTACAAATATATCTTCCCGGTTTTCTCTCGCACTTTACGACTCATAACCCGTGGGGTTCCATTCTGGAGCCCGCAAGCCGATTGTGTCCTGTAACCGAGTCTGGGGATTATTGTTGGGGATTTTCTTACCTTGGGATTCCTGCTCAGCTCAAGTGGGCTGCCATTTTCCTTGCATATCGACTACTCTAATTTCCGTCTTGTCCCAGCTGACCTGTGTAATATGGGCTTTTGAGAACGCCTTTTTGTTGAAGTTTAGTTTTATATGATGAGTAGCGAATGATGGTCAAGTAATTCCCATCATGTTATTTTATGATATGGTATATTATGATATGGTATATTATCGTATCCATTGATATGTTATATTTTTATCTGACAGAGTTCCTGAACGGTGCTCACAAGGCTAAGCTATTGGACCGCGTCCGGAGACTGTGTGGGCTCTTTGACCGGCCATGTCTCATCATAGAGAGCGACCGAGTCCCCCCCGGCCAGGACAGGGCCGCCCAGACTGTGTAAGTGACCCCCCTCCCCTCCCGCCCGCCAGGACAGGGCCGCCCAGACTGTAAGTGACCCCCCCACCCTCCAGCCGGCCAGGACAGGGCCGCCCAGACTGTGTAAGTGACCCCCCTCCCCTCCCGCCGGCCAGGATAGGGCCGCCAAGACTGTGTAACTGCCCCCCCCCACTCGCGCCAGCCAGGACAGGGCAGCCCAGACTGTAAGTGACCCCCACTCCCGCCGGCCAGGACAGAGCAGCCCAGACTGTGTAAGTGACCCCCCCCCCCCACCCTCCCGCCGGCCAGGACAGGGCCGCCCAGACTGTGTAAGTGACCCCACTCCCCTCCCGGCGGCCAGGACAGGGCAGCCGAGACTTTGTAAGTGACCGCCCACCCCCCCTCTCGCCAACCAGGAAAGGCCGCCCAGACTGTGTAAGTGACCCCCCTCCACACCGGCCAGGACAGGGCAACCCAGACTGTAAGTGACCCCCTCCACTCCCCCCACCGGCCAGGACAGGACCGCCCAGACTGTGTAAGTGACCGCCCCCTCCCCCCCTCTCGCCAACCAGGAAAGGCCGCCCAGAATGTATAAGAGGAGACCCCCCGCCCCCCAGCTTCCCCCCGCCTGCCCCCACCCTCCCTTCTATCCGACCAGGCCGCACACATACTAACATATTAACCATGTTTTATTGCGTAACGGCAGCATGTTTGCACGATTCCATAATATCAAATTGACTTATACATTTTCTACTTATACATTATTCATTCTAAAGCGTTGCCTGCTTTGGCTGCAGGTTGAAGTCACGGTACGCGGAGCAGGTGTTGGCCGGCCTGGCCCAGACCCACGTCAAACTCCTCTACTCCGACTCCAAGGGTAAGTAAGCTCACTCCAGGGCTGCCGTCGCCCTGGCAACTACAGTGACTACTGCTCAATACCCTGGGGCCGTATTCATAATCCCCTCGTAAGTTACGCACGAAAAGTGCATTTTCGTCTTAGCCCCACCAGCTCGTTTTGGTGGTGCTCATGATTAAGAAATCTTCTTCAATATAATTTTAGCACTTTCTTAATTCAGAAAATCCACTTCTTGTGTGATTCTTTATATATTTTGAACTCGACAATCGCTCGACAAATCTACCACTTAGCGAGTGGGGTCTAGTGGGGTAGCCTAAGTGGCCATTCATGACTACGGCCCCTGATCAGTACAACGCATGCGCAGCATGTCACTCGGCTCTGGGCGACTCGAATGGTGCATGTTAGCTATAGCCCCAACACAAGCACGTGTAACGTCATAGCAGTATTCGTTATTGGCGGGCCTGTTCCTTCACCAGGGGGGAATTCGTATGTAAAAGGGGGAGAGCGTTCCCTATGTCGCTGACCTTTTAAAAAATAAAAATGGGGCACTTTTGGATTGAAGTTATGACAAAAAAACGGGGGTATTTTAGGATTTTGGTTCACATTTCCTTTTTATATATATTACTCAAATTGTATAGTTGTTAGAATTGTGTACACAACCATTGCAAGCAGAAAGTAACCGCTGGCTTGGGTGGATCAACAAATGGGATTACGGAACCGATGTTATCCGACAATAATGAGGGCCGGCCCGGTAGCTCAGTGGGTTAAAGCGCTCGCCTTGAGCTCTCTGGCGACGTGAGAGCCTAGCGGCACGTGGATCGGTGGTTCGCCCCCCGCTGTGGCCATATATGTGTGGTCGCATGATAAAGATTTCATATCCTTCTTCGCAAAGAGTAGGGGGTCACCCCCGGGGACATGGCTCCACTCTCCCTTCCTTCTCCCATTGACGCGATATGACCAACAGTGGTTAAAGCGTCCTAAATATACAACTAACCCACCGTAGAAAATGACGATTTCAAGCTCGTCTAACTGGATCTTTGTCACCTCTGTTCTTAGAACACTCGGCGACGCTGATCCGGGAACTCTGTCAGCAGGAAGTGAGGAAGAACATGGCCATCAGCGTACCTCTGGAGCTGTCTACAGCCCAGGAACAGGTGTGTCTATAACACTGAGCTGTCTACAGCCCAGGAACAGGTGTGTCTATAACACTGAGCTGCCTACAGCCCAGGAACAGGTGTGTCTATAACACTGAGCTGTCTACAGCCTAGGAACAGGTGTGTCTGTAACACTGAGCTGTCTACAGCCCAGGAACAGGTGTGTCTATAACACTGAGCTGTCTACAGCCCAGAAACAGGTGTGTCTATAACACTGAGCTGTCTACAGCCCAGGAACAGGTGTGTCTATAACACTGAGCTGTCTACCGCCCAGGAACAGGTGTGTCTGTAACACTGAGCTGTCTACAGCCCAGGAACAGGTGTGTCTATAACACTGAGCTGCCTACAGCCCAGAAACAGGTGTGTCTATAACACTGAGCTGTCTACAGCCCAGGAACAGGTGTGTCTATAACACTGAGCTGTCTACCGCCCAGGAACAGGTGTGTCTGTAACACTGAGCTGTCTACAGCCCAGGAACAGGTGTGTCTATAACACTGAGCTGTCTACAGCCCAGGAACAGGTGTGTCTGTAACACTGAGCTGTCTACAGCCCAGGAACAGGTGTGTCTGTAACACTGAGCTGTCTACAGCCCAGGAACAGGTGTGTCTGTAACACTGAGCTGTCTACAGCCCAGGAACAGGTGTGTCTATAACACTGAGCTGTCTACAGCCCAGGAACAGGTGTGTCTGTAACACTGAGCTGTCTACAGCCCAGGAACAGGTGTGTCTATAACACTGAGCTGTCTACAGCCCAGGAACAGGTGTGTCTATAACACTGAGCTGTCTACAGCCCAGGAACAGGTGTGTCTGTAACACTGAGCTGTCTACAGCCCAGGAACAGGTGTGTCTATAACACTGAGCTGTCTACAGCCTAGGAACAGGTGTGTCTGTAACACTGAGCTGTCTACAGCCCAGGAACAGGTGTGTCTGTAACACTGAGCTGTCTACCGCCCAGGAACAGGTGTGTCTGTAACACTGAGCTGTCTACAGCCCAGAAACAGGTGTGTCTGTAACACTGATGTGTCTACATCCCAGGAACAGGTGTGTCTGTAACACTGAGCTGTCTACAGCCCAGGAACAGGTGTGTCTATAACACTGAGCTGTCTACAGCCCAGGAACAGGTGTGTCTATAACACTGAGCTGTCTACAGCCCAGAAACAGGTGTGTCTATAACACTGAGCTGTCTACAGCCCAGGAACAGGTGTGTCTATAACACTGAGCTGTCTACAGCCCAGGAACAGGTGTGTCTGTAACACTGAGCTGTCTACAGCCCAGGAACAGGTGTGTCTATAACACTGAGCTGTCTACAGCCCAGGAACAGGTGTGTCTATAACACTGAGCTGTCTACAGCCCAGGAACAGGTGTGTCTATAACACTGAGCTGTCTACAGCCCAGAAACAGGTGTGTCTATAACACTGAGCTGTCTACAGCCCAGGAACAGGTGTGTCTATAACACTGAGCTGTCTACAGCCCAGGAACAGGTGTGTCTTTAACACTGAGCTGTCTACAGCCCAGGAACAGGTGTGTCTATAACACTGAGCTGTCTACAGCCCAGGAACAGGTGTGTCTGTAACACTGAGCTGTCTACAGCCCAGAAACAGGTGTGTCTGTAACACTGAGCTGTCTACAGTCCAGGAACAGGTGTGTCTATAACACTGAGCTGTCTACAGCCCAGGAACAGGTGTGTCTGTAACACTGAGCTGTCTACAGCCCAGGAACAGGTGTGTCTGTAACACTGAGCTGTCTACAATACCCCAGAAGTTGTCGGACCTTGGCAACATTTGAAAGTGTATTTAGGTTTTCCCCTGTTAGCCCCCCACCCCTTCCCCCACCCCACCACTCTGAATGGCACTGGTATATATTTTTCTGGTTGCAGGTTCTAAAGTTCTATTTATCCTTGCCGAGAGTCAACTACATGTCTGCGTTGAACCTTGTGCACAAATTTAAAAGCATTGGCGAGTTTATAAACAGGTAAGGATGATGCAACTTGCATATCGGTTTGAATGATGTTAAAACAACGGTAATATAAAAATGTTAATTTAACTAAAGGTTCATGCTGTAAATGCGATCTGAAATAGTACGTGTATCTATCTGCTGCACTGTTTCGTTTTTTCTTGAATCCGTAAAGGTGTTAATAATATTAATAAAGAATATTAAGTCGAATGAGTTTATATACATCATCAATAATAATAATATACGTAAGTGACGCTGTGATACGATGTGAAATTAATCTCATAAACTTATTTATTTATTTTTTATGCGATGCCATTAAGTAGATTTTTGTCAAAAGACTTAGTTCGATAATCGTTTGGCGATATTCAGCAGTCGTAGATGTTGTCAATGGTGCAAGCATTAGAGATAATGTTGTTGTTGTATGCGGCAGTCCTGTCGGCGTCGTGGAGCAGAGAGGTCGGATGTCGCGATCCCGGGCTCAGGAGATTCACGCCTTCCTCCGCCACCCCCACGACCCCCAGATGGTGGCCCATGGCAGATGAGCCCCTCCACCCACGCCTTCCTCCGCCACCCCCACGACCCCCAGATGGTGGCCCATGGCAGATGAGCCCCTCCACCTACGCCTGCCAGTGAACGCTGCAGAGACCGGGGCCGCTGCAGAACGGGGCTGTGCAGACCGAGGACGTACAGACCGGGGCCGTACAGACCGGGGCCATACAGACCGGGGCCATACAGACCGGGGCCGTACAGACCGGGGCCATACAGACCGGGGCTGTACAGACCGGGGCCATACAGACCGGGGCCGTACAGACCGGGGCCGTACAGACCGGGGCCGTACAGACCGGGGCTGTACAGACCGGGGCCATACAGACCGGGGCCGTACACACCGGGGCCGTACAGACCGGGGCCATACAGACCGGGGCTGTACAGACCGGGGCCATACAGACCGGGGCCGTACAGACCGGGGCCGTACAGACCGGGGCCGTACAGACCGGGGCCGTACAGACCGGGGCCGTACAGACCGGGGCCGTAACCGCTCCACCCACCCCTTCCAATGGCCGCTGCAGTCCGGGGTTGTGCAGACCGGGGCTGTACAGACCGGGGCCATACAGACCGGGGCCATACAGACCGGGGCCGTACAGACCGGGGCCATACAGACCGGGGCCATACAGACCGGGGCCGTACAGACCGGGGCCGTACAGACCAGGGCCGTAACCCCTCCACCCACCCATTCCAGTGACCGCTGCAGACCGGGGCTGTGCTGACCGGGGCCATACAGACCGGGGCCATACAGACCGGGGCCATACAAACCGGGGCCATACAGACCGGGGCCGTACAGACCGGGGCCATACAGACCGGGGCCATACAGACCGGGGCCGTACACACCGGGGCCGTACAGACCGGGGCCATACAGACCGGGGCCGTACAGACCGGGGCCATACAGACCGGGGCCATACAGACCGGGGCCGTACAGACCGGGGCCATACAGACCGGGGCCGTACAGACCGGGGCCATACAGACCGGGGCCGTACAGACCGGGGCCATACAGACCGGGGCCGTACAGACCGGGGCCATACAGACCGGGGCTGTACAGACCGGGGCCATACAGACCGGGGCCGTACAGACCGGGGCCGTACAGACCGGGGCCATACAGACCGGGGCCGTACAGACCGGGGCCGTACAGACCGGGGCCGTACAGACCGGGGCCATACAGACCGGGGCCGTACATACAACACTCACTAATTTAAAAATTGATATATCTGTACAGGACACCGCGGGTTGCGCAAGAGCCCCAATATTATTCGAGTACCGATTCCAAGTTCTCATTTGGCAAATATGTTCATCTCATAGTCATATCATCTTACCATACCAGCATCTATCTTCATACTTTATACATAACAATCGCATGAACGAGCTATATCGTGTTAATGGATAAAATGGGTTCTTATATAAAACATGATTATTTTGTGAATGATTTAACAAATACAGTGGATGAATGCGATATGTAATCTAGTTGTCAACTTACTCGAGTATATTTATTTATCAATATCTCTGTTCCTTCTTTGTTATGTAAGCGTCATTTGATGACATCGCCTAGAACCGGGGTTGAACTACTTTTGTGCACGTGCATTTCTTTCGTCTGAAATTAAAGAATTTATGTGTGAGAAAATGTAGTTACGTTTATGTTTGATGCAAAGGGAATGTTTTGTATTCATGTCAATTTGTGTGTCATACCAAAGAAAAAAGAAACTAGCCGATGAAACGAGAAACCCAGCGTTGTTTTTCTTTTTACTGTGCAACACATTATGGTAAATTTGACAGATAATTACTTTGGATATAAATGATACAGATTTCTCATCCTGAGGAACTCCACCCCCTCCACCCCGCGGGATATATTCCGACGACAGTGAATTAACTTAAAATGTCAATCCTTAAACATACTTCCCTAGCGAATAATTTAGTGTTTTTTTTATTAAATGTACTACGATATTCATTTGTCATTGGTACTTCTAGTGTAGGTCAGTGCAATTCTACCTGTGTCTGGGCCATGCCAGAAATACTGCGGCCCAGAAACTGTTTGGTCTTAATGACAAAAGTCGTCGAAAGCGTCTTCAATATAAAGCGAAGTACCGTAACATCCATCAAATAGTCGGTGGAACAGCAAATTTCCCGCCTCACTTACAAATGGAACACAATGAGCGACCAGCGCCTTCTCGTGTGGACGACGATTTTTCGCGATTGTGCAGATTGTTAACTTATAATAATGGAAAGAACGTTATAAGTTAAGAACAGAATTCCATCATTTTGGTCTCCATACATTGGTAGTAACTATCCATAGGAAAGGTGGCGGCCTGCAATGTATAGATGGATGCATTGTTTAAAGCAATATATTCTGTAATGTTTTGTATAACCAACCTCTTCCCTCATGTCAAATAAGTATATTCGGCCTTGAATTTAAATCCTGAAAGCCTGTGGGCTATCCGGAGAGAACCAATTTGGTCTGAAACCGGATCAGAAGTTGGTGGCCGGCTTTATATCCGCCTGTTCGCTGTTCGGTATTTTGTGTCTGATGTCGACCGCGGCTCGCTATCACGTCCGCGCGCGATGTAAATAAACCGCGCAGTTTTGTGTTGAAATTGTTTTACAGACTCTCAGAGACATAAAACATATAAGCTTATATGCATTATAATTTTGAGATACTATTAGTCTTGATTCTAATATGTAAATAATCTAAGATGGTGCATGTAAGTATATTGCTTTGACACCCTACAAAGTCGCGATATAAATAATATATCAATTGTCTACGACAGTATATTCACGTTAAACTATTTGTGCAATCTGAATGGCAAAGCCGAACGAAACCTGCTTGATATTTATTGCATGCTACACACTGAAGATTCGTTACTTCATTCTATTGTCTTTTGTTGCCATAACAACCTTTGTTGTTCATAACTCACTGTGACGTCAACAAATGCACATATGCCGTATTTAGCGAACGCGTCAGAGCCTGACGATTTTTTACCCCGTGATTACATATATCGTCAGGAGAAGTGTGGGACAGGTGAGAATAACAATATGTCAACCAGTGTATCTTGTCACACATGTTTTCAGTTAGTAAATGGAAAGAGGTCACTTCGCACGAACTTAGGTCCTTTAAGGTCATCTAGTGTTAATGTTGTATTGTATGTGTCGCTGTTTTTGTGCAGGTTAAAGACCTTTCGTCCTTTGTCCTTCGAAAATATGCTTCTTCGTTATTTATGAAAAATATATATGTATTCTTCGTCAATATGTTTAATAGATCTGCATGGCATGTTGAAATGCAAGATGAATATTCACATTTAACAGAAATAACACCTACAACCATTGTGCAAGCAAACAACGTTGATATCTGTGTTCCCTTCAGTCTACTGGTTCGATGCATTATAAGGGTTGCACGGCTGGCCCCAGACAATGAAGTGAAACAAATTATTGTAATTGCACTGATCCGGCCATAACAAATGTCGATACTAACATAACTACGACGAGAAAAGCTGTTTGAATAGTGTTAAGTTAATTAGTTTATCTAATTAATGTCACCTCTTGCCCCTTGCACGTTTAGACTTCTATGCATGTTTATAAAAAAAAGTACTAACCGCTTTGCTTCTATTCATGCCACTCAAATAGATGTGTATATATATATTTATATATTGGTTGATTTAAAGCAGCAACGTCAAGGTGTGCATCAGTCGACACCAACGCCCCTCCCCTCGATCCCTTGGCTCTCACCCGGCCAGATATACCAGCCTAGCTAGCATCAGTTGTTTGCATACAACGGCCCAAACACGTTTCTACCAAAGTCGTTTGCTTGGTCACAATTATCGATTGCAAGCGATCGCGATCGAGCGAGGCTGTAACACCGGTCTGTGCATGCGCAGGCGTGCTTAGCAACGAACTAGATCCAAAGCCGTATAGGCCCACCAGCTGAGTGTGGCTTGCTTCTGCGCCGGTGTGTACAGACGGCGAACCTAACTGACAGGGAGGGTCTTTGTCACTGTCATACCAAGACGGTTTGCACGCATATGTAACAGGTAACCATCTCAGGTAATACATCAGCTATCTTTGTGTCAAGTTGTTGGAATAATTTTTAATTTGTCTTCAAGCCTGTGATGAGCGGTCTTGTCATGCCATGTTGGCTTATACCTGTCTCAGGTGGTCAGATCTGAGTGGTGAGAGGACGCACGATCGATAACCAAACAGACTTAGTGGCGGTGTCGCCACTGTATAAGTACACATAGTGCCCGGAATCACTTCACCTGGTATAGACTAATACTCTGGGTGTTTGATGCGCGTCCGACGAACTGCCATATTAAACTGGCCACGGCCACTGGCCACTGGCCATATTGCTTCACGGCCTATATAGCAGTGTTTGTTATAATACAGGTATAGTGCTGGATGAGCATCGCAGAGTCGAGCACTTGCCGAGTGGGTACCTTTGGAAACCGTGCCTCACAAATGGCTTTAATATTTAATAGTTGAGGAGTTAACTATATTAATTTGACGAGTTTGCATGTCTGTGCATGTTACTCAGGATCGAAGTGGTATCATGAGGCTGGCCATTCCCCTACCATGTCGCCATCTTACGGCCGACTTTGCAAACAAAAGACTTACTCTCGGGCATCACAGGGAGAGGCGTGAGGTTGTGATCCGTGCTTGCGCTTAAAATTTGTATCGTGATCGGGAAATGAGAAGACATATTTTCGTGATCCGTGATCGAAGTAATTCCCGTGATCGTATATGCAATCACTGAATATTTTGCTTATTTGCTTGTATAATACATAACTTACATGCCAATGTGGCGGAGGAACTAATATGACATATAACTAATGATTAATACGGTTAATTGGTTGTCATTGGAAACCCAAAATGCCAAAAATTCCGCTAGGCGCCACATCGTGAAATAAGGCAGAAGTTGCTCGGTTATTTCCATAGAAACCATTAGGCTTATTCCTCTGGCTACATGCGGAACAGGATTGGCATTTATTGTAGCATTGGCATTTATTTATAGCGAGCATAAGCATGTTACATTATGGCGGACAAATTCTGTTGAATTACTAACGTTATACGTGAAATAATGTCTGCTTATTTCTGTGATATGTGATGGCCACCTTATTTGCGCGATCGTAAACTGCAATAATTATTATTTCGTGATGCGGGATTTACGATCTTATTTCTGTAATCGGAGATGATATACCCCCACTCCCCCCTCCCTATATATATATATATACATATATATATATTTCATAAGTTTCTGTTATCCCATGAGTTCTGTGTTAACGAAGTTTGCTCCCAATCTTTTGATTTTAGTGGGGGGGGGGGGGGTGATAGGGGTAGGGGGAGGGGGCATGGCATATATAACATTGTCCCCAACTCCCCACGATCATGGCAATCATCAATTGGTATAAATTTAGGCAGGATTTCATTAAAATATGGCCTATAGATATAGTACAACTATCAGGCGAACGTCCACAGTAAGGTAATTAAGCCAAATTCGCTGATAGGTGTCTGGAAGGGGTGTGGTCCAGTGTCCAGTGTCGATTTTGCAAAATTCTCAGTGTCGATTGTCAAATGATTTTTAGCTAAGTTCGGTGTCGTTTTTTTTTCAAAAATCTATGTCGATGTCGCTTTTTGAGAACCTCAGTGTCGCAATTTGGGGGTCAATGATGAATGTTGATTTTTCAAGTATGTCTGTGTCGCGTGACGCCATTTACCCCTTCCGATAGGCAACACTACTGAACGCTACACATGCTGATTGAGCGAATATATTAACATAGATACTAGATAGGATGACAAGCCCTTGTTAATTGTACGCGAAAAACCTTCGATAATGCAGTATAGCGTCAATGTGAGACAAGACTCCTTCACAGTTGAACTCGTTACCGGTTCAACTTCACACATCTCTGTTCGGGCACAGGAGGGGCCACACAATTTTTAGACACTCCATATCGAGTGGTGGATATAAGAAAACAAAAGTGCAGCCGGTGCATTAACGTTTCAGCAAATTACACATATGATTAGGTAAGTGCGTATACGACGGATTCATGCTTTAATAATAATTTGTTGTCGTGTTTTTTTTCTTTTGCAGCCTTTTGCTAGGGACTCAGACTCGAGGGCTACCAATTGAGGGATCAGGGGCAACCAGAACAGTCGGAAGACGCTGTGACGCCGCCCTTGACGCCGCCCTGACGCCGCCATTGACTCCTCCCTGTGACGCCTCCTGGGCGCAGACCACTGCTGACCTGTGACGCCTCCTGCGACGCCACCATGCCATCCCGAGCGCCCTCCTACTACCACTGGTCGCAGGACAAACCGTGCACCACCAATCAGGTCTACGGCTTTGGCCTGGAGCCCTCTGACCCGCAGACCGCGTCCAAGAAGCCGGTGGGCCCCTTCGACTACACGCGCCCCTTCTCCAACTCTGCCTTCTTCCCCCAGATATCGTCTTCCGGCGCCATGATGACGTCACGCCGACAGGGGGCGCTGCGCACCGGCAGTGGCGGCCCCTGCGGAGGGTCGGGGCAGCCGTCCAAGCGCCGCTTCGACATCAACCGCGGCTACCAGATGGGGTACACCCCTATCAGCGAGAAGGTGGTGAAGAACCCCTCCGTGCCCATCGGGGTGCGGCTGGACAGAGGGCTGTCGGCCCCGCCCTCCGTGTACCAGTACCCGAGCTCCCGGGCCCGAGAGCTCTTCCTCTGGCACACGTTGTCCGGCAGCCTGGTCCACGTCAAACACCACCCGGCTGATCCGGAGAACGGCGCCTGATCTGATTCACCCACAGCGCCCCTCAGCGGCGGCGGCGGCACATGGCATCACTGACGTGTACACCCCCCCCCCCCCCCCACCTCCACCCCCGATGTAACAATGGCAAGACTCTCCCACTGTGGCGGCGGCGGCGGCGGCGGCTGACAAGGCGAGGCGGATGGGAGACTGAAAAAACATGTGATGTGAACGGAACACACAACTGATTAGAAGTCCTCTGTAATAATATCGACGGCCAACCTACTGAACGCTACACGTATCGACAGGCAACACTACTCAACGCTACACATATTGACTATCAACACTACTGAACGCTACACATATTGACCAGCAACACTACTGAACGCTACACATATAGACAGGCAACACTACTGAACGTTCCATGTGACGACAGAGAACACTACCAAACATTCCAAACATGTGGAACAGACTACCGAACGCTACACATTTCCAAACTGAAGGTTCTAAATATTGACAGAAAATTCCACCTAACGTTCCATATGACGAGAGAAAGCAGTACTGAACCAAACTCACTAACGCCGGATGTATCCTGTGCCAGAGATACATGTTTCATACAAACACATCCCACAGCCCACATGCTACCTATACCAGTATTGACCCGGCGGGGTCACGGCGGAACCAGAAAGATACAAGTGCCAAGCAAAAATCGGATGTCTTCTACTGTAGAAATTAGCAGAATTTGACATTTTTGTTCATGACATCGTCGTGTTTACGTATACAATAAAATAGTTGCCATGACGTCCTACGTAAAACAATAGCGATGACGTCATGTATAATGGAATAGTCACGATGACGTCATAGATGACGTATGTCTTGTAGTCTTAGCAAATAATGTCTGATGTCGGGAGTAATGATACGGAGCAAAGGATTTTCAGAACGATAAATTGTCTTTGTGTGGAGTATTCAATATATTATAGATCTGTTTGATTATGTATTAACTGATGACGACCAAACAGAAAGAGATCGGGGAGTGCTTTTGTATAAAAGTGGTTGCCTTCAAGAAATCATGTCTTAATGTATTTTTGGGTTTGCAATGTTCCACTAGAAGTGGCCGTTTTATGTACTGTAAGACTGTTTTAAACGAGTTTCGTACTAAAAATCAAACGAATACGTGGACCACATTTTTCTTTTCTGTTGTTAACTGAATATGTGTATCAAAAGGCCCAATCATGACCATACACGACGCTGACCTCCTCACATGTGTAGCCATCGAGTCACTTCCCTCGCAACCCGCCTCCCTCCCCACCCCTCAACCTCTTTCCCCCACACCCTTAGATAATCACGCATAAGACCGTTCAGTAACCGCACAACCGAATTCGCACGCACCACCCTTTGAAAACCTAACACGCAAGTCGAGATCGTTTAGATCGCAATCGTTTGGACAAAAGTGTGAAAATCCTAACCCCCCACTTAAATTTTCCATGTAGCAGTTTACTATTGAGCCTCCGACCGGAAAAATTGGTCAGGTAACCACGTTAGCTTTTGGTATATAGTCCAATGTCTGATATATCACGGGTGGGGGGCACTATTATATAAGCCTGGTGTGGGGGGGGGGGGGGATTCCCTGGGTGCCCCGTGTTACATCTATTATCTAATAACGCCGGATGTTGCATCTGGCATTAGTGTCTTTGGTTCAGTTGCGAGCGAACATTTCTGATAAAAAAAAGAGATGCGATGTGGAGTCTGGTTCTGGAACTAGACCAATTTTGCTCCGCATACATGGAAAGCTGAATCAATTTAGGCATATGTAATTACCTATATGACACGAGCGGCGTGCCATACGTGTCAGACGGCCTTCGAGAGGAGGGACCCACTGAACGCTGGCCATACAGAGGAACTTCCGGCGAATTATCGCTCCCGTGGACATTGTTATTCCTTCCTAGGGAACAGAGAGACATTGGTCACTTCTGCCGGTTTACTGCCTGGCCGGAGGAGGTTTGTAACATTAGCTTTGTTTGGGGAAAATATTCTACTTGTAAACAGTGGATTCAGTGTTCATCTTTACCATAACGGTGATTATCACCCTTCAACTCCGCTAGGAGGCGTCGTTGCTAGGTGAACGTTGTCTGAGTCGGTTTGGCTCTTCACCCAGCCTCCCCTCCGAGTGTTTCCAGCAGACTGGGCGCGCCACGTAGCGGTGGGATGTTGAGGTGACAAAGGTCCTAGCTACAAAGGTCCCAGTGTATTTGCTATGGCAAGCCAAAGTGGAATTTATCTTCATTTGTAAGACAGTTTTAACATAGCTTTTTTAAATATGTTGAACAAAATGTTTATACATATGTGAAATCGAATTGGACATACGTATAATTGAATTAAACATATTAATAATTGAATTAAACATATTTATAATTGAATTAAACATATTTATAATTGAATTAAACATGTAACATTATATGTGTTGTAGGTGTAAGCTTCGATGACTAATTGACCCACGGACACCGTGTGATCTTTCGTTTCTTTATTCGCAGTAATCAAAAATCCTAAAGCTATATTCCCGGAGGCGTGACTACATGACTCGGCTCCCTGTGTGCAGCGGCATACCGACTGACCCAGAGTTATTCAAACTGGTAACGGTTTCCAGCCTTTAACAGATAGCCTATAGATACCCTTACAATTACATAAGTCCCTTAAACACAGTTAATGCAGCAGCGATTCCAGTATTCAAACAGTGTGTCTGTTCCCTTCAGTTCTTCTGGGGCAAGTGGCGCGGAAACGCGGCGGGAGCGAGTCCGCGAATCGCCGCGCAAAGGCTCATAGGGGACAACGTCCAAATAAAATTATTACTTCCCTAAACACCGAAAACACATTGCCTACCCGGCAACATATGTAATATTTATTTGGACATATATTTAATTCAATTATGTCATATATGTACAAATCATTCGTACGTCGCATGCATGGAATCAAAATATCTCTAATCATTGTGCCCTAATGAATGCGTTGCGGGTGCATTAATTAACGTCATCACCAATTCTTGTGCTCGCTAAATAAGGGGCGGGGATTTTACGCTTGGAAATGGGGCCGTAATGCAGCAAATATCCCAACCCGTCTCAGCGTCTGTCGTTCGTCAAATCGGCAGCAGTGAAATTCAGTGACGCGAGCACACGTTTTCGCGTCTCCGCTTCCCTAAAAATCGGTCTGATTTTGGCGGATGTTATATCCGCGTATTGAACTAGTCGAGAAAATGACATTTCAGAAAATATAACTAGAACAACCCTTTCACATCAGCTGAGTTGAATGAGTTATTTTGTTCGCTTTATTGATCTAAAACACGTGGTAAGGCGTGACATCTAGACGCAAGCTCGAATTAAGTTGATGATGTAATCATCTATTTCCGCAAACAGCACGATCACTGGAACTAAACTAAATTCCAACTTTGGCTTGCCATAAGTCTAGGGCAGACCAGTCAGGAGATATCGTATTTGGATCTTTTTCTGCCAGACAACAAGTGAGAGCCAACACCCATAACCCACCACTGAGGATGAGGCTATGCCGCTCCCTGGATCGTGGCGAAATTGTCCAGCTGGCCTCTCGTCTGCAGGACGTCCCCCAGGCCTATAGGGTAAGTGCCACATACAGTGCCTCAGACCTAACGCAACATCACCAGTGTAGACACATCATAGTGCAGTTCATTCAACTGTGAGGCGCTATGTGCTACATTTGCAATGCTTTCTGGGTATTATTTTGTGCTGTACGAAATGTCAAGATGACGTCACGGGTGGCGTCATATAGGGCTATAAAGTCTCGTTCTCCAAGACTTCCGGGGACAAACAAACGAAGCACGTGTTCGGAACGAGTTTAGAATCTCTGCGCCCACTGGTATCCTGACTATCTGTGATGTAGGCGTGATGCATATGTCACGCAAAGACAGAGAGAGGGAAACAGACAGGTTAAGTCGATCACTTGTTCTCGCCATTTTTGTTACCGCGGAGGCACGTGAAACTCTGTGACATCACTCGCTGTTGGGGAACTCGCGAAAGCCGGGATGGCCAAATTTAAAACGCTTTTTATAGCTTTCGAGTGTTTTGAAGACGGATTTTTCCTTGTATATTCCGAAAGTTCTGCGCTTCATCGCCTCCAAATATGTTAACGTATGCCTCCCATAGACATGTTCAGTGGAATGGTACTCATAGGCTTTAGAATAAACCTGGAACGAAATTGACTTATAGCTGCCTATACTTCAACATGGAGCACGTGTGTTTGTTTGTCCCAAAAACTGAAGTCTCGCGGGCTGATCGCGAGAACTGTATAGCCCTATTGTGTAAAAAATTATAGTTACTTATCGGGTTTTTCCCGTGCAAACTAAAGAGGTCAAAATACCAATACGAATCAGTCCTTGAAGTGTCCAAAATTTCTTTTGTCTATATTCCACGCATGCCAGACTGCCAAATGAAGTCTCTTTAACATTACCGGTGATCTCAATTTACCGCAGGTTTTCAACTTAGTGGTAAACGTCATCAGTTTTTACGTTTCGCGATGCTTTGTTCTGTGGTGTCCCGGGATAGACACGCTTGCCACATCACAGCCGAGACGGCGGTGTTTATAAGGTTTCTGAACTTATAGAATCAAACTATCGAGTATTCTGCAAATTGTGCTATATATGTCGCCCGGGCTTAGATTTGACGAAAAAACCTCAACAAGCAGAAAAAACGCCTTAATGATATATCGCGAATATCGAGGAATTCACAGGATGCTATAACGGATCGCGGTAAATAGCCAAAGAGTCTTCGCGTTGAACCAGCAAGTGTACGGATAAAGATCCCCCAAAATTACCAACAGCTGATCGCGAATCTCCAAGAATTCCTGGATGCCAATCTCGGAGATCGGGAATAGTCCCCCCCACCCCTTCTATACTAAAACAAACGTCTAGCATTTTTAGTGAAAATGGCTTTAACATGGCGTTCAATGGAAAATGATTTGAAATGTAGCTGTTTTCAGGATTTTGAAAAAAAATCTGCTCTATAAGCTCGATTATTGCCCAAAACGACTATAAAGTATATATAGACCAAAGCCGAAGAATTATTACATTTTTACTGTTCAGCAAATATGGCGGAGAAACTAATATTGGATGTGAAATGGTTCAATAGGACTATTGGTTGTCATTGGAACCTCAATACGACCCAACAAAGAATGAATTCGTTTTGCTGAAACGATTCGCTAGGCGTCACCCGCTCTCTCAGTCAATGTTAATGTTATATAGGCCATGCCATAAACCTGGAAATATGCATTTATCTCCGTAGAACAATTCACGATAACACGAAAATATTTCCTAAAACTCTTTGCAATCATGTTTTTTCCAAGATGGCGGATATTTGCAGGGGTTGACGGGGATTGATTAGCGCGCCCCCGATGTATAGTACTATATAATAGTCTTAATGACAACGAGTAGGATCCATTACTGAAGTCAGCGGACAGATGAGAAGGGTACTGTAGAAAGGTGATATCATTGCTACTGCGTGCCACACATTTGAATAGCAACATTGGAGTACAGTTTGTCAATGATGGTTTGTAGGACTAAGTTCCGCGAGCTACTGCAGGCGGCATATATTGCGGGTGTTTAATTAGCTATGGTGGCATCACCAGCTTTCTCGTGTTGCTCCCTCGCCTGCACGGTATCCTCCCTCTGGCCGCCATTTTGGTATTTATCGCTTCTGGGCTTCTAGTCTTAATCCATACTGACCCACATCACCGGGTCAATTAGGGCCGTGTACAAACGCGACATGAAGGTTTTCCGTACCGACTCGGATGCCTTTGAAGCTTTGTTTTCCCAGAGGGAATGGCCGGTCTCCCGGCTCTACTGATTCGATAAATTACACGAATAATAAGACGTGCGAGTAGGATACCAAGCTATAATCTAGACCAAACGATAGTATGCCTATTCCGCCGTAAGCCCATGCAATTACATGTAGCCTACAAGCTGCAAATTCACCGTCTTACGTAGACAGCCATGGATTATTTAATAGGCCATTATATAATACCAATTATTAACTAACGCGTGTTTACATCATCTAGTCTTACCCCCCCCCCCCCCCTCCCCCGTTACATGTTCCTGTCCGCTGAACCACTTCTTCTTCATTGTGACAAGTTTGGCTTTGCCCTGTCTCGACTTCCGGTTGCATCGTTCTCCCGGTGATTCGCAATAACTACAAATATTATTTCACAATTTTACTATTTAGTATTATTTCTTGTATTATATCATATATATCTACAGTATTTATGATAATTTAAGATGATAGGCCTCCTGCGGAGTCACTTGGAGGACCACTGTCGACACGCCACCTACGTGGACAGGTGGCCAGACTTCACTTCTGTAATCACCATGGTGGAGGACGGAAAGGTTGGCTCACGGGCAGTCTCATCGGCTTAAAGTATAACTTAGGGGGTCTGGAAGGGGTAAATGGCGACACGCGACACGGGCATGTTTGAAAAATCGACATTCGACATTGACCCCCAAATTGCGAAACTGAGGATCTGCAAAAGCGACATGGACACAGATTTTTGAGAAAAAAAACTATACTGAACTTTGCCAAAAAACGACATGGAACGTCGTGAAAAATCGACATTCGACTGAGAATGTTGAAAAATCGACACTGGTCACTGGACCCGCCCTTCCAGACCTCTAACTTAGCAGTTGGCCGAAGTGTTTTGTCCTGTTTACATCAAAAGTTTTCTTACCATGTTTGGTTGTTAGTGGTGGTACACGGCACATTTATAGGATGCCACTTTCGCCCCCTAATTTAGGCGAATATTTCTCTGGCAAGAAATAAAAATGGCCTCCAGAAGAAAACGATGAATGTTTTCGGTAAACAATTAGAAGCGCATTGGGTATGTTATCCAGTGTATCAAACTAAGGACTCGTTATGTGTTATAAAACGTTCAAAATGGCGGCCATAGCAACAGCATTGCAAGCTGTGTCAAGATCATGGTGGTAGAATATACACATATACTTTCATATTTATATGCAGATATCACGCCCGGCTAGATTGTTGTAGCTGGAGGTATGGCAATGTATTAAGTCTCTTAACCTTGGCTCAAATAATTGATATAATGTCTAAATGTACTATAAGTAATCACCAAATTATGTTTCTTCTATAATTTTGGGTATTTCTTTTAAGCGGTTTCTACCGTTCGCTCGAGATATCACGGTATTCACGTATTTGTTTTAAGCGGTTTCAAGTGTTCGCTCGAGATATCACCGTATTTTCGTTCGACTGGGGTCAGGGTGAAAACTTCTTCTCGAACTTCTTAGATTCCTTCCGGTGGACATCACAATGGAGATTTACAGGTAACATGACATCGTTATGCAAGGAACATGTATGTTAGAACCCAAAACGTCATAGCGACCAAAACGTCATACCTTGGTAGAACGAAATATACAGTTTTAAGTTGACTTCAACCATCCCGGTTATCGCTCCCGGTTAAATATTCTTTCAATGGGAATTAAATATTGTTGTGTTAAGCCACTTTGGTGCACATGAAGGCTAATTTGGGCAGAAAAATATAGTGTTATAATCTCCAGATTGCATATCATCCCTGTGGCTGGTGAATTTCTCTGACTATCAAATTGAGAGACTATCTATGCCACTTTTAATTCATCTGCTATCAAGAAATGATATTCTGTGCTACTACTTGCAATAGTAAATTTTACATACAGTATTATTTGTAATGAATATCTTCATGCACAATAATCACTGCCCTACAAGATACGGATTTTGTTTTTTTAAATTATTATGCCACGCCAACATTATTCGGCCACGCCCACATACTTCTGCCACGCCCACATACTTCTGCCACGCCCAAATTATTCTGCCACGCCCAAATTATTCTACCACGCCCACATTATTCTGCCACGCCCACATTATTCTGCCACGCCCACATTATTCTGCCACGCCCAAATTATTCTACCACGCCCACATTATTCTGCCACGCCTACATTATTCTGCCACGCCCACATTATTCTGCCACGCCCACATTATTCTGCAACGCCCAAATTATTCTACCACGCCCACATTATTCTGCCACGCCCACATTATTCTGCCACGCCCACATTATTCTGCCACGCCCACATTATTCTGCCACGCCCAGATTATTCTGCCATGCCCACATTATTCTGCCACGCCCACATTATTCTGCCACGCCCACATTATTCTTCCACGCCCACATTATTCTGCCATGCCCACATACTTCTGCCACGCTCAAATTATTCTACCACGCCCAAATTATTCTGTCACGCCCAGATTATTGTACCACGCCCACATTATTCTGCCACGCCCACATTATTCCGCCACGCCCACATTATTCTGCCATGCCCACATACTTCTGCCACGCCCACATTATTCTGCCACGCCCAGATTATTCTGCCACGCCCACATTATTTTGCCACGCCTAGATTTTTCTGCCACGCCCACATTATTCTGCCCCGCCCACATTATTCTGTCACGCCCACATTATTTTTCTACGCCCAGATTATTCTACCACGCCCACATTATTCTCCCCCCCCCCCCATTTTTCTGCCAAACCCACATATTTATCTCACCCCCACACTTTTCTGCCACGCCCACACATGTCGGACACGCCTACCGTCTCATACAACGCCCCTACCTACCTGCATTTGGCGCACACCACCTCACCCGACATTGAAAAGTAATATCATCGGGTGGTCTCTCCGGCAGTGCTGAGCGCCTCGCACGGTGACCGCCTCCAGAGGCTGGTGGAGGCTCGGGGTCTGGGTGGGTGCGAGCCCGGGGACCAGCTGGTGTGTGTGTACGCCACGCCACAGGACCTGAGGAGCAGCCAGCAACAGCAGCCCAGGTAGGCACAGGACCGCCATGAGATAGTTGTAAACTGAGGAGAATGAAATGTGTTTGAAGCCGCTTTTATACAAATGAATGCTAAATGCGGGTGGCAGTTCTTTCATCTCGATCCCGACTTTCCATGGGGACACCCTTTATATAGGACCCGCCTAGACCCGCCAGTAATACACCGTTCCAAATTGCGAGCTAAGCGCCGCCAACGCTTGAGTCATTCTTCGTAAATCAGGAGTATGAAATTGACAATCGTAGCTGATGATATGTGCAAGTAGAACGTATTGATGTCTGAAACTTACAAGAAAGTGACATGCTGCTTTATTTGTCGGACATAATGCACGTGGAATACCTGTTTTCGCCACGTGTTTGGGTAAAAGCAACAGTGTCGTCAATGAATGATTGACAGCCTGGATCGGTCTATTTGTGAAGCACATTCACCTGTCGGAACTTTATGAATATCGCTAGCAAAAGCCTAACTTGTTAGAGCATTAATCATGGGTTGATGCATTATGAAGTTAGAAGTAATTATTTTATGCAAATTATTGTAAGTGACCGCATAATATAAATTTTGTTTACTTCGTTCATTTCACAGATCATCGCTTCCCGAAGGTTATATAGAGGACAGGGTGAGGTCATCAGATATAGTCGCTATGACAACCGCCTGGGGCTACACGGCCACACTGGGCATGCGCACCGCCACGGATCTATTCTCCGCTCTCATCGAACATTTCCCATCCGTTTGCTTGCGCCACTCTCCAATAGGGGGCGCCACCAGGGTCCGGGGTCAGGGCGAGGTCAGCGATGACGTCACCGTGCCACCGCCCCCGGTGGGGTGGTGCATGCAGTACCCGCACGGGGGGTTGGCGGCGCTGCACGTGCTGCCCGAGCACCGACGGAAGGGCCTCGCCGCCTACCTCGTGCGGCGCATGTCGGCCAAAGTTCTGTCCGAGGGCGAGGCGGCGGTGTGGGCCTTTCGCGACCACCGTAATGAGGTGTCCGCCAAGTTGTTTGCCGAGTGCGGCTTCCGGCGGGCGTCCGAGGAAACCATCGACAGATTCTACCTCAACCCCCCAGGCGACACGCGGCCGTCACGTCAAGGAGGAATCACGGATGGCGTGACGAATGACGTGACGGAATGACGTGACGGAATGACGTAACGGAGGTCGCCAAGAAGGACGTAATGGATGACGTCACAAATGACGCAATGGATACCGTCACAAATTACGTAATGGATAACGTCACGAATAAAGCAATGACAGATGACGTAACGGATACCGTAACATAGATGACGTCACAAATGACGTCATGAATGGTTGTAAATGAGGGTGACGTTACGAATAATGTTTTGGATGAAGTCATGGATTAAGCAATGAAAGACGTTTCGGATGACGTCATGACAGACTGTGAATGAGGGTGACATCACGCATGATGTATTGGATGGAATCGTGGCTTCCAATTACTGATAAAGTCGGCACATATGCGATAAGTGTAAACCAATTACTGAACAGACATATCCAGAAACTAATTTCATGTATTTATTAGTTCAATTTATGAGACTTAATGACGTATGTAGCGAAAATTCGATGACGTCACTGACGCACTACGTCGTGGTTCCTGTAAGTATGAGCCGCTGACTGGTGGGGAAGGATTTGGGGGTTGGGGGGGGGGGAACTGGCTTGAACGGCTTCAATGAGGGCATGTTATGAGGTGACAAACGACAAATAATATTTATAAATAAATAACAAATAAATATTATAACATACGAAAAACATTGCATTGGCTATTTTGGCAATTTCACCTTGTCAACGTTGATAACATCTTTTAAGTTTTGGTAATACTGATCAGTCAGTTCATGTGCGAATCGATGTCCTTTAACTGGCGAATATAATAATTAGAATACTTGTAGTGTAGTCTTTAGTGATACTGTGCGGTTTCTATGGCAGCGGAAGCAATGGGAGCGATATAGCGCTGTTTAAAATCTTCCGCGTCCATCTCTAAGTAGACTGCCGTATGGAGGGAGGGGGTTAGGAGCGTGGCACCGTGGAAACCTGCGCTAGTCACGAGCACTTGGGCGCGCCCCTCCCTCACCCCCGCCACCAGGCTGACTCCGCAGCGCGACGCTAGCAGCGACACCTGGCGGAGAACCTGGTACTCGAGAATGACTTGCTGTCTGACGTCATAATGGCGGAGCGCCTCGTGCTTCACGCGAGATGTCGGCGCCGCGAGAACTGGATCGCAACGGCGCGGGAGGTACAGCGCAGCCAGCACCCCGTTGCCATAGTGACGCAGGGCGATGTCCATGACGTCACGGAGGCGTTCCGAATCCAGTTCCGGCGTGGCGAGGTAGACCTGACTTCCGGACTGGGAGAACCACTGGTTGAGCAGGGAGCGCCAGAGCTTGTAAATGTAGGTCATGGCGTCGCGCACGCCGCCGCCATTGCTCAGCCCATCCAGTTCCGCTTGCAGCTCCTGGCCAAGCCAAGCATCCTGCGACAGAACGCGTCAACATCAGTCGCATACACATACACACTTGAGCGTATAACTGTTTAATACATTCAGTATTGCTGAAAGGGCCCCCCCCCCCCTCTTGGCCTAGTGGGTAGCGCGTTTGGGTATTCAGTATTGTCGAGTGACATCCGCTTGGCCTACCCAAGCGGTTTACACAGAAAAAGGGCATCTACGCCCTCCTCCCCCCGACGAGGATCAGCCCTTGGACCCCCGCTCACTCACCTGTAGGCGGTCGACATTCATGTTGCCGAGGCCGGGTATGTAGATGTCCGCCATGTGGTCTATCCGTGCGGCCAGGGCGTCAGATCTCTCCCCGGACACGGAGCGGGCGGCCAGGGCGTCAAATCTCTCCCCGGACCCGGAAAGGGCCGACGAGTCTTTTGGTTCTGGGAATGAATACACGTCGTTGATGACAGGCAAGATATGGGAGTTGGAGAAGCAGGATATGGGAGTTGGAGGAGCTGGATATGAGGCTTTGAGGAGCAGGTTATGGGAGTTGTAGAAGCATGATATAGAAGTTGGAGGAGCAGGATATGGGGGTTGGAGGAGCAGGATATGGGATTTAGAGGAGCAGGATATGGGAGTTGGAGAAGCAGGATATGGGGGTTGGAGGAGCAGGATATGGGGGTTGGAGGAGCAGGATATGGGGGTTGGCGGAGCAGGATATGGGGTTTGGAGGAGCAGGATATGGGAGTTGTAGGAGCAGGATATGGGAGTTGGAGGGGCAGGATATGGGAGTTGGAGAAGCAGGATATGGGGGTTGGAGGAGCAGGATATGGGGGTTGGAGGAGCAGGATATGGGGGTTGGAGGAGCAGGATATGGGGGTTGGAGGAGCAGAATATGGGCGTTTAAACTGACACTTTAATCCGTATCTGAGCTTTAATCTGAGCATTTCATCAGCGTATCGCAGCAAACCAATATTGTTTATTATCACCATATTTAAATACTTCCAAGATGGAACTGACCTGCAGTAGCAGTGTCTCCCGTTGGTGCCAAGTCCTTAGCTGGGGCTGGACTGGGTGACCAACCTTGTGCGAATTGTGGATCATAATGATCGAGAATTTCTTTGAAGTTCTTTGTGAACCAATCGTACACGTATTTCCCTTCTATAGTTAGCTCTCCGGTCGCCATGGAGATCGCGATGGAAATGTCGTCTGCTCGGACCACGAGCTGCTCGCCCCGCGTGGCATGCTCACGGGACTTGTAGCGAAATCTTTTAGGCGGGAAATTGTCTGTATGCTGCAGAACTTTGGCCCAGAATGCTGCCAGCGTTGTGGAGCCTCGCTTTGACGTGTGACCAACGGATATGATGTCATCCAATCGCAGGTAAACTTTCTCCGCCGTCTTTTCCAATACGAAGTCGCGGATATATCTCTCCAGCCGTGCTTCCCGCATGTTGTCTGCAATATAACAACCAGGACGTCAACGCAATACATCATTTTCATGTAGAGTATACATAACGCTTCTAATATAACGTTATTAGAGATGCTTGTATAAAGGCGTCGTTAAACCGCATGTTTCTTATGTCCCCATCAACTTGAATTTACGTTGCCGACCTGCAAATAGAAAGTTTTTTTTGATTTTGCGCCCGACGCTGCGACTATGTTGCTGCTTGTTTTGTGTTCGCGTTTAGCTTAATTAATCGGCCTCTGCCGACCGACAGTCCCGGTGTGTGATGACCAATGACATTAATAGTGATGCTCTAAAACCCAGCGCAGCCGGGAGAAAAACGAAAGTGGAGGGCGCTCCAAAAAGTGATCACAGGGGAGTAGAGGGGTGAGAAGTTCGTAAAAGTCTCACCCCTGCTTCCTAAAATAAACCAGGACGTTTGGCGTTTTAGATCGGTATGGTCGGGGTCGGTATGGGGACTACCTGAGTCTACCCGGGGTTGGTATGGGGACTACCTCAGTCTATCCGGGGTTGGTATGGGGACTACCTCAGTCTATCCGGGGTTGGTATGGGAACTACCTCGGTCTACCCGGGGTTGGTATGGGAACTACCTCGGTCTACCCGAGGTTGGTATGGGGACTATGTCAGTCTACCCGGGGTTGGTATGGGGACTATGTCAGTCTACCCGGGGTTGGTATGGGGACTATGTCGGTCCACCCGGGGTTAGTATGGGGACTACGTCAGTCCACCCGAGATTGGTATGGGGACTATGTCAGTCTACCCGGGGTTGGCATGGGGACTATGTCAGTCTACTCGGGGTTGGTATGGGGACTAGGTCAGTCTACCCGGGGTTGTTATGGGGACTATGTCAGTCTACCCGGGGTTGGTATGGGGACTACGTCAGTCTACCTGGGGTCGGTATGGGGACTACGTCACTCTACCCGGGGTCGGTATGGGGACTACGTCAGTCTACCCGGGGTCGGTATGGAGACTACCTCAGTCCACCCGGGGTCGGTATGGGGACTACGTCAGTCTACCCGGGGTCGGTATGGGGACTGCGTCAGTCTACCCGAGGTTGGTATGGGGACTACGTCACTCTACCCGGGGTCGGTATGGGGACTACGTCAGTCTACCCGGGGTCTGTATGGAGACTACCTCAGTCCACCCGGGGTCGGTATGGGGACTACGTCAGTCTACCCGGGGTCGGTATGGGGACTGCGTCAGTCTACCCGAGGTTGGTATGGGGACTACGTCACTCTACCCGGGGTCGGTATGGGGACTACGTCAGTCTACCCGGGGTCGGTATGGGGACTAGGTCAGTCTACCCGGGGTCGGTATGGGGACTACGTCAGTCTACCCGGGGTTGGTATGGGGACTAGGTCAGTCTACCCGGGGTTGGTATGGGGACTATGTCAGTCTACCCGGGGTTGGTATGGGGACTATGTCAGTCTATCCGGGGTTGGTAAGGGGACTACTTCAGTCTATCCGGGGTCGGTATGGGGACTAGGTCAGTCTACCCGGAGTCGGTATGGGGACTACGTCAGTCTACCCGGGGTCGGTATGGGGACTAGGTCAGTCTACCCGGGGTCGGTATGGGGACTACGTCAGTCTACCCGGGGTTGGTATGGGGACTAGGTCAGTCTATCCGGGGTCGGTATGGGGACTAGGTCAGTCTACCCGGGGTCGGTATGGGGACTAGGTCAGTCTACCCGGGGTCGGTATGGGGACTAGATCAGTCTACCCGGGGTCGGTATGGGGACTAGGTCAGTCTACCCGGGGTCGGTATGGGGACTAGGTCAGTCTACCCGGGGTCGGTATGGGGACTAGGTCAGTCTACCCGGGGTCGGTATGGGGACTAGGTCAGTCTACCCGGGGTCGGTATGGGGACTAGGTCAGTCTACCCGGGGTCGGTATGGGGACTACGTCAATCTATCCGGGGTTAGTATGGGGACTACCTCAGTCTACCCGGGGTTGGTAAGGAGACCACCTCACTCTACCCGGGGTTGGTAAGGAGACCACCTCACTCTACCCGGGGTTGGTAAGGAGACCACCTCACTCTACCCGGGGTTGGTAAGGAGACTACGTCAGCCTACCCGGGGTTGGTAAGGAGACTACCTCAGTCTACCCGGGGTTGGTAAGGAGACTACGTCAGCCTACCCGGGGTTGGTATAGCAGATGTTTAGCTGTATGCCTCCTGACATCTTTGTACACATCACATTCGGATTTCCGCCGTCCTTTTTTTTTTTTAAATTAAACATATTTTTTTCTATGCTTACCCTAGAAGAGATGACATACCTTATTTCAGCCTGTGATATCTTATATCTCATAAAATATGTTGTGTTTCAGAACAATTATCGTATTTAAGTAGAAGTATCTACCTTCTCGTATCTCCAATAGATATCTGCACTGACTAAAAATCCCGAAGTGAAACGTGACCTATGTCACAATCCCAGGTCACCGATTTAATCGACGCTTAAATGTCGACCTCTCCAACATTCATCAGCCGCTAGCTGGCGCTGTGGCACACGGACTGGTCGCTCAATGCCGTCTCGTGTGTTACGTAGGCGTGGGTGGTGTAGGCCTCCACAGCCAGCGACCCACCGGACACACAGACACACTCACACCAACACGCCCTCCACCCCCCCCCCCCGCCCCACACACACACACATGTAAAGGCAGGGAGGCCCTGTACGTGTCTACACATGACAAACATTCAAGTCCCCCACCACGGTCATATACCGCTGCTCGCAAATATTATCGGTAGAGCGCGGTGGAGCGTAGAGTCAGTGCTGTAAGTTTTGGCGAAGGGGGCCTCGGTTGTACCTGTCAGAAAGCCCCGATCAGATACAGCCCACAGCGCCGAACAGCCACGGAATCAGAGACCTTACACGAAGTCTGTACACGGAGGTAGCAAGTTCAATGTGACAAACGTCTGTTGGATGTCCACTATTCCTGCAGTTAAGTGGATATCATTGGTGAGTCAACACTGCTGTTGAGTAAATACCATTGAATAATATATCCCGTCGATGATTATACTACCATGAGGTTAAACCATGGTGAGCTGGTGTCATTGGTGAGTAGACACTATTGGTGAGTGGATAACACTGGTGAGTGGATACCATTGGTGAGTGAGTGGATATCACTGCTGAGTGGATACCATTGGTGAGTGGATACCATTGGTGAGTAAATACCACTGGTGAGTGGATACCACTGGTGAGTGGATACCACTGGTCAGTGGATACCACTGGTGGGTAGATGCCACCGGTGAGTGGATACCATTGGTAAGTGGATACCACTGGTGAGTGGATAGCATTGGTGAGTATATACCATTGGTGAGTGGATACCATGGGTGAGTGGCTACCACTGGTGGATAGATACCACTGGTGGGTAGATACCACGGATGAGTGGATACCATTGGTAAGTAGATATCACTGGTGAGTGGATAGCACTGGTCAGTGGATGCCGCTGGTGAGTAGACACCACCGGTGAGTGGATACCACTGGTGAGTGGACACCACTGGTGAGTGGATACCACTGGTGAGTGGATACCACTGGTGAGTGGAGAGCACTGGTGAGTAGATACCACCAGTGAGTTGATACCATTGGTAAGTAGATACCACTGGTGAGTGGATAGCACTGGTGAGTGGATACCACTGGTGAGAGGGTACCGCTGGTGAGTGGATAGCATTGGTGAGTGCATACCACTGGTGAGAGGGTACCACTGGTGAGTGGATAGCATTGGTGAGTGGATACCACTGGTGATAGGGTACCACTGGTGAGTGGATACCACTGGTGGGTAGATGCCACCGGTGAGTGGATACCATTGGTAAGTGGATACCACTGGTGAGTGGATAGCATTGGTGAGTATATACCATTGGTGAGTAGATACCATGGGTGAGTGGATACCACTGGTAGGTAGATACCACTGGTGGGTAGATACCACGAATGAGTGGATACCATTGGTAAGTAGATACCACTGGTGAGTGGATAGCACTGGTCAGTGGATACCGCTGGTGAGTAGACACCACCGGTGAGTGGATACCATTGGTAATAAGATACCACTGGTGAGTGGATACCACTGGTGAGTGGATACCACTGGTGAGTGGATACCACTGGTGAGTGGAGATCACTGGTGAGTAGATACCACCAGTGAGTTGATACCATTGGTAAGTAGATACCACTGGTGAGTGGATAGCACTGGTGAGTGGATACCACTGGTGAGAGGGTACCACTGGTGAGTGGATAGCATTGGTGAGTGGATACCACTGGTGAGAGGGTACCACTGGTGAGTGGATACCACTGGTTAGTGGATACCACTGGTGAGAAGGTACCACTGGAGAGTGGATACCACTGGTGAGTGGATACCACTGGTGTGTGGATACCACTGGTCAGTGGATAACACTGGTGAGTGGATACCACTGGTCAGTGGATACCACTGGTCAGTGGATACCACTGGTGAGAGGGTACCACTGGTGAGTGGATACCACTGGTGAGTGGATACCACTGGTGAATGGATACCACTGGTGAGTGGATACCACTGGTCAGTGGATACCACTGGTGAGTGGATAACACTGGTCAGTGGATACCACTGGTCAGTGGATACCACTGGCGCATGGATACTTACATGAGTCATTATTACATGCCAATATTTTACTTTTCAGACCACTTCGTGACCAATTGATAACAATGATCTACGTCATCAGGGGTAAGTGTTTTTTTTCTCTATTATATAAATGTGACACCGTGGAAACGTAAATACGAATTTAGTATATGTAATAATTTGAGTTGAAAGACTCAATATGAATATAATTGAATATAATATCTGGGTTATTTTCTGGGTCGTTCTTCTCACTTAGCTCCCTAATTATTGCAGCATATGTCACATATTACCTGTTGATTTGCAGCTTAAACTATTTACCAACAGACCCCTAGCCCCAGTTCCGTGGCTGTAAGACAGGCAAAAATCTGACAGGGCCCGTCAAGATTTTTGCCCGTCCTACAGCCACAGAACTGGGGCCAGGGAGACTTCCTGCTTGAAGCGACGGTTGTGAAATGTTATTTTGGTCTGAAATAGACGATTGTCTGTGTCTGGATTGTTTCAGTGCTCCTGGCGGGTGCCGTACTCATCCTTGTCGGTTTCGTCTGGATTGTGTCCAGGGGAATCGGCCGCCTGGCCAGGTACAGTCCCCACTTTGTTTACAGATTATTAACCTGGACACAGCTTAAGTTACCGGTTGACGCTAGTGATCTGCCACACGCTTACATTGGAAGTTCTTTTTGGAAGAACTTTTTTTAACACTTTTTCCGTTAACGATGCCCGAATTTTGATGACGTAGTACACAAAAAGCGACACGAGATGGACCAATTTGGTCCAAACTAAGTGTGTACTTATGCACTAAGGACCTAAGTACATCATTTTCATTCAAAACATTGTAAAAGTTTATCGGGGAAAATATTGGTGTATCGGTAACTTTAACTTTGAACATTACATAACATGAGCTGTATGTCTATCATTATCTATTAATTTCTGTCATGTTTATATTGGTTATTTATTTCATTGCAGGGAGGACTCACAGTCCTACAGTCCACCAGTTGTTAAAAAAAAGAAGGATAAGATACAATACCAACTAATGCAGCCAAAAGTTTAACTGTCGACACGCGTCGACATTTACCAACCACAGTGATTTAATGGGACAAGATCAATGCGAAATGTGACTTGTAAATAGCGATATATGTACAAATGCCGTTTCTTAGTGTGAATGTTTTGTGTTGATGTCTGGATACAGTTCTTTTACAAAGGCGTATTGTACAATATGATACAGCAATAAGCAAGAATAAACAACCGTCTTCATTTCTTGTATCATGTGATACCCCAACACCAATAGCAAGATTAATAGGCGTCTTCGTCTATTATATCATGCGACACACCAATAAACAAGATTAAATAATCGATTATTAGGATTCAGCAGTAAGAGGCGCCCACTGCGAATCCATTTATTTTTGCATTTCCCAAATAGTTTCACCGACGTCGCCGAAGATAAATATATATTCACGATCCCCGAATGTTAAATTTGAAGGTTTGGTCGTGCGTTATGTCGTAAGCTAATATACTGGGTTAATGAGTTAATAAGTTAGAAAACCGGAATTTGCTTTCGTGACCTTGACGCAGACGCCTACTCGCGATGACATGTTGTTAGTAATGGCGTAATTAACCACGCAGAATATAAAATGTATTGAAAAGACATTTCTGAATAAAATGTACTGCACTTTGGAGAATAAGCGGTAGGCTTGCTTGTACGATAACAATGGTGGCTGAAATATAGAACGGCCTGGGTAGCAAATGAAGTGTTTGATGTAGATGCCTTAATTATTGCTTGCAAGATAGATACCACGTGGTTATAATTTCATTTCCTAATCAAATGGTGCGGCAGCCATGTTTCAAAATGGCGGCTGGGGGCGGTAAACACTAAATATCTCGGAAAGTAATTTAACGTCATCGGCCACATGTGTCCATTGTAGTAAGGTTAACGTGGGTTTGTTATGCTTGCCATGGCATCGCCCAGTGTGAGAAAGTGCCATTGGATCATATAAATCAACTGGTGCAATCAAGGTCATCAAAGTATATTAATGTGAGTTCATATCCCCAGTTGAGCGTGTGCTTTGTTATGATCCATGACGGACGTAACAGTAAATGTATTATTAAATGATTTCGCTCACGAACGAATGGCCATTGATCGGTGCAGGCTCCCAGAGCCATGGCTGTCTGCAGTTAGTCTATTTGTTGTGTTGTGGCGTTCTGTATTAACATCGCCACGTGTCAAGTAGAATCTGAGTGCCATATACATCAACCGTATTGCATTGAAAATAAAAGGCAAAACCTGAATGGAGCTTTTGGTTTCGACCGCGGACGGAATTTCGCCTTGCCCCCCGTTTACCCACACAAGGATCTTCTCCACAAGATACACCAGGAGGGGGAAGCATTATAACACGTTTTGTTCGTGCTGACGGATGCATATGCCCCCGCCCCCGCCCCCCCCCGCTGGCTTCCATCCGTCGCTAGAACCGGTGACAGATTTACATGTACCATTTATCAAAGTCCCCACGGACTGGGGTAGACTCCCCGGGGGGGGGGGGGTACTTAATACATTGCTGGGTTGGGGGGGTTCCGCGGTCAAGCCTCCACGACTTCAGCGCCAAATTTTGCTCGGTCGGGGTTTTACCGCCAAAATCCGCTCGGAAGGGGTAACCCGCGGCAACCCGCTCTATCAACGCACATTTTTAGACCCCCCCCCCCCGGTCTCAAGTTTGAAAATATCCGTTCTCTAGCGGTATCTTTTTCATCATAAATGTCCGCTCTATAGGGGTATCTTTTTCATCGTAAATGTCCGCTCTATAGGGGTATCTTTTTCATCGTAAATGTCCGCTCTATAGGGGTATCTTTTTCATCACAAATGTCCGTTCTATAGGGGTATCTTTTTCATCATAAATGTCCGCTCTATAGGGGTATCTTTTTCATCACAAATGTCCGCTCTATAGGGGTATCTTTTTCATCGTAAATGTCTGCTCTATAGGGGTATCTTTTTCATCGTAAATGTCCGCTCTATAGGGGTATCTTTTTCATCGTAAATGTCCGAGCTATATGGGCATCTCGTTCATCATAAATGTCCGCTCTATAGGGGTATCTTTTCATCATAAATGTCCGCTCTATAGGGGTATCTTTTTCATCGTAAATGTCCGCTCTATATGGGTATCTTTTTCATCGTAAATGTCCGCTCTATTGGGGTATCTTTTTCATCGTAAATGTCCGCTCTATAGGGGTATCTTTCTCATCGTAAATGTCCGCTCTATAGGGGTATCTTTTCATCATAAATGTCCGATCTATAGGGGTATCTTTTTCATCACAAATGTCCGCTCTCTCAGGCATCCAGGGGCAACCGCCGAACCCCCCAACCAGATTTGTATAACAGTGCCCCCGGGTGGGGGGGGGTAGACTATCCATATAGATCTATATACGCATAGATCAATGCCTAGTAGTTCCCCTAATATTTATCAGGCCAATTTTACATGTGCCAGTGAAACTATTTAAAGAAACCACAGCCGCACAGCAGCAAACTCCCGTTCTAAATTAAGCGAATGCCCATCCTGTATGCGTTACCACATGCATTATAGGCCCACGTCATGTTCACTATTAATCGTGTATACGTTATAGTCCTATATAGTGATCGGGGCATTTCAGGTTGCTATGATCCTGTCAGTACCTACCTGTGAACGCTTCGCTTGGAGTAGCAGGCCAAATATGTGTCTAAGATCGACCAGTAACAAGTCTTGCGGCAGAGTGCACTGTATGAGCGGTAATTGGGGTTGGCGAGCCCAAGACAATAGGCAAACATCCCGTTGTCAAGATTCAAGTTGGAGCGAATCCAACAGGTCAAACTTTCCACTCGCTAGATGGCGCTGTCGTTTTGTGGATTTTGGTGGCTTTGCCAGGGTGCATTATGATAAAATGATTTTGCCACCAACGAATACCCCAGTGACCACCTTTCTACATCAAAAGTGGTGAAGTCTTATTTTAACCTTTCTGCTGAGAACAAACAGGGTTAACACTGAGCGGATCTACGTATCTAATGATTCTCGAATCCTCTCCCCCTTTTTGCAGCATTTTAGGCGTCCCGCAACTGCTTCCATACCACAAAGCACCTACCCCTGGATCCGCCACCGCTCCCATACCGCAAAGCACCTACCCCTGGATCCGCCACCGCTTCCATATCCCAAAGCACCTACCCCTGGATCCGCCACCGCTAGCATACGACAAAGCACCTACCCCTGGATCCGCCACCGCTCCCATACCACAAAACACTTACCACTGGATCCGCCACCGCTTCCATACCGCAAAACACCTACCTCTGGATCCGCCACTGCTCCCATACCGCAAAACACCTACCCCTGGATCCGCCACCGCTTCCATACCACAAAGCACCTACCCCTGGATCCGCCACCGCTAGCATACGACAAAGCACCTACCCCTGGATCCGCCACCGCTCCCATACCACAAAACACCTACCCCTGGATCCGCCACCGCTCTCATACGACAAAGCACCCACCCCTGGATCCGCCAGCGCTCTCATACCACAAAACACGCACCCCTGGATCCGCCACCGCTTCCATACCGCAAAGCACCCACACCTGGATCCCCCACCGCTCCCATACCACAAAGCATCTACCCCTAGATCCGCTACCGCTAGAATACGACAAATCACATACCCCTGGATCCGCCACCGCTCCCATACCACAAAACACCCACCCCTGGATCCGCCACCGCTTCCATACCGCAAAGCACACACCCCTGGACATTAACTATCCAGTGTTAGATCCGGTAGTGTGGGTGGGGGAGGGGGCTGGTTGAAGAGAGAGTGGCCAGGACGAGGTATGGGAGGGGTAGGGAGCTTTAGTCGCAATGTCACCCCTGGATTCTACATCACTCCACTGATGTACTCCACTACATTTGAACATCACCTTACATTTTATATTATATTATACATGATAAAATATATAAAATATATTTATATAACTTATAAAATATATTTATATAACTTATAAAATATATTTATATAACTTATAAAATATATAAGTTATAAATATATAGATTAGAAATATGTATTATATATACATGATAATTTAAAGGTTACTGTGTAAGCTATTTTATTGCTAGCGGTCGGTGTGGCCACCTTGTTGGTTGTGATCGGTTGTTTCGGTTATTATATAAAAAGGTATTGTCCAATCACAGCTCTGAGCTCGCCCATATATACATCCAATCGGAGCCGCCGTTCCTTCTCCCCGCTGTGGACGTTGGTGACGCTGGACGTGCGACAACAACCCGCCCACCTCTCCTATTCTTTGATCAAAGTGTCTTTGTGTTCGTTCGGGCCTTTGAACGCCCTCACAAAAGTCATGCCATTGCTTATATTTAAAGCAGAATCAATTAAAGTTATTTGGTACTTACAAGATATGGATTTAATTATATGGCACTGCTAAAAGGCAGACATTAAGATGGCCTGAAAATCAGACGTTAATGTCGTGAGACAGTCCGAGGGACATTACCGTCTGAAACCATAGGCCTTGGGCGCTGTTCACAAAACCTATTTGACCACCTTGACTAAAGACCTCACTTGACAGCCGCCGGAAAATTGGTGTTTTGCCTTCTTCTACCTTAATGGAAGCTTGGGGAGATACGATTGACCACCTCAGACTGTCTCACGACAATAACGTCTGATTTTCAGGTTAACATTAAGATTTCAATGTGGTCAAGCTGTGCTTGAAGCTTTGTATTTATGATATACAACCTGCCAATAGGTATTGCTTTCCATCCGTCATTTGACAACACATCGCTGTTACATATGACTTGTAATTAATAATTTAATCCATCCGCTGGTCGTTATCTCCATGCGAGGGTGCGAAACCTGATACCATTATTTAGGATAGTAATCTAGCAATATTCTAATCCCGTTACGTGTCAGTTTTAACAGACGTCCGGTCGTACCTCCCTCCCTGCCTGACAGACGGCCACGTATCCTTACGTTGGTTGGCCCGGTTGGACGCATTCTCACGACGGGGAAATATTTGTTATTTTTTGAGAGGAGTCTTTGGCTAATGTGTTTCGAAGCTTTAATGACAGTAAAACTATTTGCATCAAAGAATAAGCTTGGTAAATTCGTGCTTGTAAATTAAGTATTTCGCCGAAATATTTAATACATGCAAAACGACCTTATTTATTTATTTTAGCCGTTGAACCTTTAGCTGAATATTTAAAGCAAAAGAAAGATATAAAAGGAATTAAAATAAGAAACGAAACTTTCTTAATCGGGGAATATGCTGACGATACCTTCTTATTACTAAATGATGACGAGGCATCTTTGAGAGCTGCGATGCAAGCCTTCTCCTTGTTCCAACTCCATAAATTTGGACAAGACGCGTGCTGTCTGGATGGGTTCTAGGGCACTGTCAACAGACAAATTATGCCCTGAATACCCTTTAAATTGGAGTTTAAACTGCTTGGGATACACTTTAGAACAGATCTGAAAGAAATAACCGAAATTCACCTCAAAAGTAAGGAGAAATATATAAAACTATAAAAGGTATAAATCTAGATCGCTATCGCTTCTGGGGAAAGTTACTGTCGTAAAAGTCTTACTGATATCTAAGCTGATCCATTTTCTATCAATGCTACCAATGTCTAAGAAAATCGAAGAAGACTTTCAAAAAATAATTGACTCTTTTATTTGCGATGACAATCGGCCCAAGATAGCGTCTCGTCAATTGGCACAAGAGTATACAATCGGGGGGATAAAATGCACTTATGTCGTAACTCTATCAAAGGCTCTGAATATCACTTGAATAAAACGTTTTGATATATGTCATGTGGATGGATGCTGGCCCAGAATTACTAGACATATTCTATCAGAACATAACACGGATCTTCTTTGGAGACTTGATCCGGTATCATTTATAAGATATTCTAAGAACATTTCACACAAGTTTTTGAAACAGGTATTGGTGTCGTGGAGAATCTACCAGAAAAAAATATATACTCCCGGCACTGAAGTACATGACACTTTGTGGAACGCTTGTTATATAAATAACTCAAACATATTAAGCAACAAAAAACAATTGGTACAAAATAACTGTGTTTTGATATCAGATCTGGTGGAGCAAGGTAAAATGAACATGGATGAGATATTTAAAAATAAATATGACACTAAGATCAATTATCTTGATTACCTCTACCTTGTCGAAATAATTAAACATCGGTGGTCAAATTTAGACGCCGAAGATCAGGGCGGTATTTCTTTCTATGATAACGTACTTGTAACATTGTGTATAGAACATTGATAGAAAGCGATGCATTAGTGGAAAATAAGAGACTGAGCTGGGCCCTGGACTCTTGATGGAATCTTATCAACTGACTTTGGCAATCTAAAATGGGGGGGGGGGGGGGGGGTCTACAGTAGACCTTTTAAAACGACAAAAACACAAAGCATGTTAGTTTTCAATATGAGATTCTGCAATTAATTTTACCTTGAAATGACCAAATATATCAATTGCGAATAACTGAAGACAATTTATGTTCATTTTGCAGAAGAGAACCCGAAACAATTGTACACCTTTTTTTGGGTCTGCCAAGAAACTCATTTATTATGGCAGCAAGTAAACGCTCATCTATGGCCATATATTGATATCATTGGATACTTAGCAGAAGTTAATATCATTTTGGGGGTAACAGATACGCACGATCAACTGATAGACCATATAATCCTCATTTTCAAAAGATATATTTATAGAGCTAGATGTACTGGAGAAAAAAGAAGTGTTTACTATGGGTTTCGTATTTTGAAACAGGTCTATTGTATTGAGACATGCATAAGCGCGTGGAGCTTTGGAACCAAACAAAGCCTGGCCCAGTGGAATCAATATAAATGGAAAAAGTTACAGGGATTTTTTGCCCCAATACGAACCTCCAATATATTGATGTTATGTGCTACTTATTAGAGATACGCTGTGTTGTGTTAAAATAAATAAAAAAAATTTAAAGTATTTCGCAGAAAACTCAGTTCACTAAGGCCTCTGTAAATCACTGCCACCATGTTTAATGCCCAATAAATAAATAACGAAGATTTGCGAAGCCGCCCCCCATGTTCAACTGAAGAAAACAAATGGTACCAATCACGGGATATACCCCTTAAGTTGTTGACCGTGTTGTCGTCTGCTTCCAAACATGAAGTGTATAAAATGCAAAAATGTTTTCTTTGCATTTTAAATCGAGATCTTCGATTGTTTAGAATTTTTTTGCTTAACCTTAAAGGGATACATGCTACCTTACTTGATTCGCACTAAAGTAGCGGGGTTTTCTGGGCGCCAAAAAAAGTTGGTAACAAATTCTTTTCCGTTATTTAGCATATGAAATTTCGGCAATCTCCGCAGACTTCCGACTGTAACGGCGACTTTTTGAATGCGCTCTCTGTCAGCTCAGTGCTCAAAATGCCAATAATATATATATATGCAGTGCTATTTAGAACTAGATGTCATGGTACGTTTGTAGATTATGTCTTTTCCCCCAACTTTGCCACTAAAACTGAAACTCTCTCCAACTTTTTATTTTTACCAACTGCATTTGTAATGGATTGGACTTGTGGCGTTGTTCTCGGCAACAACGCCACAAGGTTGGGGCTAGCAATATTCCTAAATCGAACGATATCACTTCGGTATGGATATTCCAACGTTAATAAATATATCTAACGTCTTGGTTGCCTAATGTTGAGAGCGCTAAGACAATAAATATGTATATCATATATGAATTATATATATATAATATCATAGTAGGAAGATTGTTGCGATTGGGGGGGAGGGGGGCACAACCAATACGTACCAGGGGTATGAGCATGAATTCTTGAAGGGAGGGTGGCACAAACAGTAAGAGTACGTGTAAAAGCCTTAGACCTAGGTGACCGTGGTGCACAGCCTAGAATAAATTAGCGGATATGGAAATCAAATTGCCGGGACGAGATTCGAGGTTGCTGGCTTCATCAGCTGTTTTGCAATCCCAAAAAATCCCAGTGCTCTCTGAATACTTGCGACTGGGGGGGGGGTGCTCTCTAAAAAACTTGCGACCGGGGTGGGGCGGGGGGGTGCTCGGAAAAGCCGACTTTAACAGTGTATGTTCAGGTTCCCAAGCGTGGGGTAGCAACCTCCGTAAGCCGCATGCGAATTATTGGGGGGGGGGGGGTGCACAAAGATACTCGTGTCCCTCTAATATTTTCTTAGGGGGCGAACGTGCCCCGGATTATTTTTTTCTTTATTCCCAAGTCACGATGAATTAAATGGAGAACTCCCCGCATACAATGGACGGGGCGGATACATGATATACATTGGCAATTTCCCAATTCACGCGAGTATTGAAAGTATTCACGAAGAATTATTTTCCTTATGCCCAGTTCACGGTGAAATGAAAAGCCCGTTCCCGAGGAACGTAAATACCCCATATATATCATATACATATATCAATATATAGGCCTATCATATATATATATTACATATATCTATATATATCATATACATGTATCTATATATATCATATACATGTATCTATATATATCATATACATGTATCTATATATATCATATACATGTATCTATATATATGCTTATATTATACAAAGGATGAGTGAATTGCATATCGGAAGCCTATCTAGTTGCGTTTTATGGATGGATTGGTGTGAGAAATCGAGTTGTAGCGACGTACGGACTAATTTCGACAATTAATAATTCCTCTGAAGTAAAAGCTTTAGACGCAACTTCTTCTCAGTAATCCATAACCGGATAAGCGACAAAATTAGGTCGAATTGTGCATTTTGTGGTAAAAGCATGAAATTTGGCACACTTGTCCCTGATACCATTGTAGTCAAATTTAGCTATAGTGTCAAGACAGATTTTACCCTTGGAAGGTCTGGCGGCCATTTTTTCAAAATGGCCGTCGAGGCCACTAATAATACCCAATATCTCGAAAATGAATGCCCATAGAGCCTTTAATTTCATGTCTTTATATAGGTTTTCGGGGTCGATGAATTCAAAAAATATATTATTGGGTATCTAGTATCAAGGATCCGCCATTTTTCAAGATGGCGGCCAAGGCCAGTAATAATACTTAGTATCTCGAAAACTAAGAGGCGTATAACCATTATTTGGATACCTATACATAGGTACATCGGGTGCGCAGATTTCAAAAATGTGATTACTGAGTATGCAGGAGCAACGCGTCCGCCATTTTCCAAGATGGCGGACAAGGCCATCATTAATACTGAATATCGCGAAAACTAAGAGACATAGTACCGTTATTTTGATGCCTATACATAGGTTTTCGGGGTAGCGGGGTACAGTGCATCATTAAAGCAATATACTTACATGCGCCATCGTAGATATTTTACATTTTAGAATCAAGACTAAAAGTATCTCAAAATTATGATGCATTTGTAGTTTATATCTATCTGTGAGAGTCTGTAAAACAACAATTTCAACATAAAACTGCGCGGTTTATTTAGATCGCGCGCGGACGTGATAGGGAGCCGCAGTCGACATCACACACAAAATACCGAACAGCGATAGGCGCACTGATATAAAGCCGGCCACCAACTTCTGCTCCGGTGACCAAATTGCTCCTCTCCGGATAGCCCACAGGCTTTAAATTCCAAACAGAATATACGTATTTGACATGGGAAAGAGGTTGGTAATACAAAAAATTACAGAACATATTGCTTTAAAAAAACATCACATCAGGCATACGTGTTACGTGCACATGGCAGCACTGGCCGGAATTACCACGCACCTCACAACACAACAACGCAACACAACATAGGTCTCTAGAGCTGTATGCTGTACCAGCCAATGCACGCTGTACAAGCGATAGACCAGTATATCGACAAGGCAGGCAGGCAGCCTGTATGTGATGCAAGGTCTTTGCGTCTCTCCCACTGACGGTGGGAACCTGTGCTAGCTCCCGTGCGTGGTCACCCTCCCAGGGGGCCGATCAAAGACATTACCGCATAAAATGGACGATGTGGATAGGGATTACTTTGTTTATTGCATTGCCCCGTCTGTCCAGCTGCGGTCCACATCCCTGTGCATGGAGCCAACCAATCTCATTTATAGATGATGCACAGTTGTCCATCTTTTCGCTTGCTTTCGGCGAAGGTTTCCAGCCGCGTAGCCTATATGTTTCCGCCGTTAAACTGATATGGCCTTTTAAATGACGGTAAGCTGGGTCATCGCAGTTCATCCTAGGTACAAATATATCGATTCCAGCGCCACCTGGCGAACAAGTCCTAAGCTTGTGACGTATCTTACTTAGTCCCTGGCGAAGTTTAACGAAATCCCACTGAGAGAGTGATCCAACTGGTCTTTCGTTTTTCCGTACCGTTCAACTCACTCGTTAAATAATTGACGCCGGGTGACCGCCCCTTAAAGTCCAGCTCTGTAATGCATTATGTAATGGATATCACCCAGGAGTGTTGAGAATGAAAGACATATGCCCTCAGAAGTAACATGGAATCAGAATTCGAGCAACTGGAAACAGAAGGCAGCGGGGAATCCAACACTGAGAATAGGTTGCCCCTATCGTTCCAATTGCACAGAAGGATTGTTCAATTCATATATGTGGTGACCATAAGATGATTGTAAATCAAGCATCAAAACTGAATAATTATCCTATGTCCAAAGGCGACAGATATGTTTCCTGCAAGAAGGACGGAAATGCACTCAATTCGTGAGTGGATACCAATGCACAAATTTTGATGAGGATCAATCTAAGCCCATCAGAATGACGTGGGAGGCGACTGCACTCACCCTTAGACATTTTGTCACCAAGTCTTCAACGTCGAGTCTCAACAAAGCGAACTGAACAAAAACTTCATCGAGAAATCGATCCCAACTTACAAAGAGTTGAAAGTTCTGTGAAATTACCTGATATTGTACGTCCCGGTACTCGCTCCTGTCGAGAATTTAAAAGATGTTAATTTGCTTTACATTTCTGATTTAGCCAATTGTGTCTTAACTTATGTGGGAGGAATGTAATATATTATGTGCTTCGCATGGAACCAGCCTAACTGGTGATGCAGCGCCAGGTATTAATCCCAATACATTACGCCATCAAACTAGAACGCCCGTTGATTTTATTCAAGAACACGATTAGAAAAATATCGGTCATTATCCTATATGAGTCATATGAAATATTCACACTCTTCATGTAGCGAAGACACACATTTAACACCCTTTATGCAGCGAGGACACCTTTACGCAGTTACCCGAAACATGCCAGAATTTCCCCTGGAACTGTCTACTAAGTGACGGTATCGTACCCGATCAGTTGGTTGCCTTGTTCCAGAGAACTATGTAATTGTTTATCGTTGTTTCACTACTGACCCTGCCAGACAGTCGATATATATATATATAAGTCCCCGGATGTAAGGGACTGACTCAGCAGACGACACTTTGTTCTACTTCCGGTTTGCTGGCTGGGGCGTGACGTAGATCCCCAGGCGTCGCACCGTCTGTGGAATCGATTTCAATAGAACTCGTGACGTATTTCCGTTCTGTAGGTGAGTCATCTTTGTATGTTTACTTACCTCCATCTGGGCGGCGGAAGAGGGTCCATCAGGCCATATCTCACTTGTCCCAATAGTGTAATCGCCTGCATGCCCCGCCAAGTCCTTTGTGGATTGTACTGATGAAGGGGAACCGGACATACATACACGGAACCAAAATGGCCGAATGTAAACATGTTTGAGATTAAGTTCGGATTTATTCTTACACAGGCTTCTCCGCGTGCAACCTTGCATGTGGTCAAACCATAAGTGTGTGTAACTGTTGGTCTTCCATACGACTATCATTCACATTGAAAGGATACAATTCGTATATATTAATTTCTCGTATTTTTGTTTCGCCGTTTTCTAATATTTAATTTCTGTTCCATTGCGTGGGATGGAATGCTTGAAGGATTGTATTGTCGGCTGAAAAGGGGCGGATGCCACAACGCTCAAGAGAGCTGTAAATAAGGAAAAACGAAAACGAGGCCTGCGAAGGAGAATCTCTCAACACATCGTGAAGATTATTCGCGCGCCTTCATCTCGCGCGATCTGGGAGAGACTTACCCTCCGTGGTCGATCTGGGCGAGACTTACACTCCGTGGTCGATCTGGGCGAGACCCCCCCCCCCCTCCTCCCCGTAGTTGATCTGTGCGCGGGCTACAAATGCAGAGGTCGGACGTTTGAACAGCACGTGGAGGGCATCTCTTACAGTTTTTACATTCAAATGGCATATGATTATAGGTATTCTGGATGTTACGCCATAATGAGACGGATAACGTTAGACATGAGTCGGTATCCCCCGACTATGTGAAGCTTAGACTGATATTTGCACAGGTAGGGGTCGAACCCACGTACCCCCCCCCCCCCCCCACCCCCAGTTCCGTCCCCGACCTTCCCACCCAAACCCATAGCGCGTTAAGCCAAGTCTGCAAGCTATTGACTATAATGATAGAAAACATGATATGAATGAACCCACATAAAATAGGCTATTATGAGCAATACACCCCCCCCCCCCCCACACACACACACACATACAGCCCCGCACCAAAACATACACCCCTCGCCGTACCCAGTCTCCCACCTCCTAGGGGTATCGCCCGTCCACCCCCCTCCCGCTACCCCAACCCGGCGCACCTCATCCTCGCAGGGACGCAACGGCAACACCTCTCACGCCTTTCCAGGTTACGGCTGGAATACATGAGTGCATATATCAGGGAACTAGTGGATTGTTGGAGGGAGGATTAATTAAATCTGAATTCAGGATGTGGAGAGGGGAACAATTCATATTGACTTCATAAGGGGGCCGTGCGGTATCACTGAAGCAAGTTTAATGATTGAAATTCCCGTGTAATTCCCCCAAAAAGTTCTTCCCGCCCAATTACTTCCAAAAACTGCTCTTGCCGAAGCGGTGTCGCCAGCGGAAAAAAAGTCATCTTTAATTTAAAGCGGGTGTCCAACCTAATTTAATGGCGATCTGCACCGAAAGTGTACATCTTAATATTAAATTGGCGAGTGTTAGCGCTTTGTTTCTGCCGACTGGTTAGGAGAAAAAAATTAAGACAACCCGCCCCCAAAAATTTCGAGCAGAGCGCCATTTTGCCGGGAGCAGTGACGTATATTGTGACTATTCATATGGCGCCGCCTTACGTTATAACTCACGGAGAGAGAGATCACGGCCGCGATTTACAGATGAACAGCGGCAGTTCAAAGCCTCGCAGTAGCGCAAGATCTTAGTGTTTCATGGAAAAGTACCGTCCAAACAAATTGATATACGTCTTGCGACGATTGTCTCTGCAACAATGCCATGATTGGAGTTAGGATCGCAGCTATTAGCGATTATCACACGCTCTTGTTTGGCTCACACAATAGGCGCAATTTCCGGTTTGAATAAATTAGAGTATCGCCTCTTCATTGGTCAATCGCGGACACGCCTCCAAAAAGGGCTGCCGCCTGGGTAGGCGGCAAAATCGTGCCTGGCCGTCACTTCTAAATTTTATTGTGAGCTACAGATAGAACGAAAAATTCTATAATTTGGAGGATAGACAATTGGGTATTATATGAATCGGTAAAACTGCGTTAGAGGCCAGGCTGGCGGTTCACTTTAAGCCGACGTTAGCTGACGGGCGCAGGCAGGGCGGTGATATATCCGGCGTTTGTACGTCCGGCGTTTTTGATTTGCGACTACCGTATCCGACGGCTTCGAGCAACCGTCCCCGGCATTCGATATCCCGAGACAGGCATACAGATCGACAGACCGACAGATAGATTCTCAAAGTGTAGTTCCCTAGAAGCGGGACACCACCAGGTAAACAGTGGTTCGCCAATACGAGCCCGCGATACGGCAGCTACGCCCGTAGCCCAAAAGGCCGATTTACATCTCGCCAATAACTGAATATTGTGTTTCAAGCTCAGCTCCCGGGAGGTCTGGGATGATTTTCATGACAACGGCGGGCGTCTCTCCGCATTTCACGGCGTCAAATGCCTTGCGCGGTGGTAGGAATGAAATATTAATGACCAATATAGAACTGCAGAACAGTTTATCGCTCATCGTGGCCCGTTCCTGTCGCCCGGACTCTCCAACCCTGAATAGCTAGGTCGAAGCGAAATTTATGGACGCCCAGCTTCTGTTGACAAGGGGGCTTTTCAGCGGAGGTTTACGGTAAGGTCCGGTGGGCTGATGAGATGGATAAATAGGGCACCTCTGCGGGCTGCCTGGCAACCACAACAAAGGAGCTGTTTTACCTGGTAATCAAAAATGCAAGCAGAAACGCATACTCTGTACGTGAAAAACGTACTAGCCTCGTCCGGCCACAATGCTCTCCCCCCCCACCCCCCGCCCCCCCCCCCTGTCCTTCCTCCTTTCTTCCCCCACTCACTACATTGCCCTTACTTGAGATATGGACGTTAAGTATTCCACGACCTATTGACGGAGGCATCAATATTGCAGCCATACTAGTATTGTAACAATAGAGTGGGAATAACAAGCGGCGATATGAGCGCTAGTACATGCTGTATCGCAGTTACAAAAGCCAAGGTAGCTAAATTTTGGCTCGGATAAAGGGATTCTCCATGTCTTAAGTTTTCCGCATGTTTTTTTTGTTTTTTTGAGGTGTTCTGATGCCATCTTGTTCCAAACTTTATTTGGTTATCCGTCAAAAGTATCAATTATATTCTGAAGCAGTATCAGAAATATTTGGCATCTGATATTATCGGAAACAACAATCAATTGTCAGAGGCGATCATGCGACGTGACGTGACGTGACGTGACGTAAATGAACTGCATTGTTCTCTGTACGCATCAGATGGATGGCGGTATCATAGGGGTCTGGAAGGGGGGGGGGCAGTGTCCAGTGTCGATTTTTCTCCGTGTTGAATGTCGATTTTTCACGACATTCCGTGTCACTTTTTGGCTAAGATTAGTGTCGTTTTTTTCAAAAAATATCCGTGTCGATGTCGCTTTTGTCCTCAATGTCGGAATTTGGGGGTCAATGGCGAATGTCAATTTTTCAGATATGCCTGTGCCGCGTGTCGCCATTTACCCCGTCCAGACCCCTTCCTATGGTAAACAGTCCTTTGAAGTACATCGGGGGATAAAATGCTATTGTACATGATGCAGTGACTACCTCTTGTCCCAACATTTCTAATGTATTCGAACATGTACAAAGTCAATAATGTACTTAGATTACTTAGTCGAGAGCGGGTGGGGGTCAACAAATTGTTTTTCCTATTTTTTTCTTGTTTGCTCTAAATAAGTATTGTTTATGGTTCTACTTGAAAACGTAGTAATAAACAGAATTGACTTTACTAACAAAACTTGCTTAGCATAGTTTGTCAGATTGACTTTAACATGGCGGTCAATAGGAAAAGGCTTTATAATGTATTTTTTTCAAGATTTCGAAGCCCTAAACAAACACTGGACCACAGACTTCCCCCAAAAACGGATACATAAAGAGCAAAAAAAGATACGTTACTGAAATAAATTTACCTCTAAAGGCTCGATTGTAACCAAAATAGACCATAAAATATGCCCAAAATATGCAATTCTGAATATTTTGTGTATTTGCTTGTAAAACCTAACACAGTTATATGCACATTCGGCAGAGTAGCTAATAATTGATGTGACATGGATTGATATTGATTGCCATGGGAACCTAAAAATGCAAAGTCTCGACCTTAACGCGAAACACATAATCTCGATCCTTGATTTCCATATGTTCCGATTTCATGACTAAAAACTCGCCTATGAGCAATATATTTTATACAGCAACCCAAATGGCTTCAATCTGTAGTCTCCAATGGATGAATTATGTTAATTAAAGTAATAAAGGTAAAGGCACATGTTTGCCTATATATTGTGTAGATTTATGAATGATAAATAATATTATGATCTCGACTTTACATATAAAAGTTTTTTAACAATCAGCACGGGGTATTTGTTGTTGTTGGGTTGGTTGTATATTCAGGACGCGTAAACCACTTTTGGTCATATCATGTCAATGGGAGAAGGAAGGGAGAGTGGAGCCATGTCCCCGGGGGTAACCCCCTACTCTTTGCGAAGAAGGATATGAAATCTTTATCCTGCGACCACACAGACATGGCCACAGCGGGGCGCGAACCACCGGTCTACGTGCCGTTAAGCTCTAGGTGGCCAGAGCACTCAAGGCGAGCGCTCTAGCCCACTGGGGCACCGAGGCGGCCCCGTTGTTGTTGGGCGTAGCTGGTAAATGACATGAGAGAAAGAACAACGTTCACATGGAGATTTCCGGTGATGTAGCACTAAAATAAGAAATATGACTGTTTGAGGCTCTTCTCTATTTGCGTCTTTCCCTTACGCGATATACTCCTTTTTTATTATTTGTTTAATAAAATATTTATTGTCATAGACATTTAATACATGTACATTGAAATAACTGTTGAGAAATGAATAAATAACATTTACATAGCACTACAAATCCCTTGAGATTTAATCTCTACAAGCGGCACACATTTTTGGCATTTTGCCCTTAACCCGTATATGTCTATTAAACTTTTCAATTTTTCATAAATATAGCGCAGAGCACACGTAACATTACCATAACTTTTAAGTTCGGCTCTTTGCGGGTATAATACATATATAAAGTAGCTTACAATGCTTGTTAACATAGTTTCATTGCTACTATTTCCGTGCGCTTGCACCTTTTCTATTGTGATAGTAGCCCCAGAGGAGGTCTCTACCACTGACCATAGCGTCTTAGCATATTCACAAAAGAATAGCATATGCGGAAAGTCATGTACCACGTTACACAACGGACACTGGTCTATTTCTCGTATTCAACATCGTTTTAAACTGTTCATGCATGGTAGTAAGTCATGCAACATTTTATAATTAAACTGTGCAATTTTCAAACCAGGTACATCTTTAACTCTCCTTGCATAGAAAACATTGATATCTATACCATTTATATCACATTGATTTATAACATTCGTCCTGGGTTTTTCTTTGGTATTCTTGATAATCTGTTGATAATAGTAATTGCTTTTTCGCTTGCATGACATTTTCCTTATGACCAATGTAAGTATTTTCCCCAGGCCCATAACTTTTAACCAGATACATATAGAGCTTTGCGAAGTAATGTTATCTCATGAAATATATTTTTCCGTTTTTTTACGCATACATATAAAAATAATTCATTGACTATGCCATTCTTAAAATATAAGTCATCAACCTTATTTATACCGCATTCAATCATAGATTTAAAAAACAAATATGTTCCTCAGTTGGTTCACATGATTTCGATAAACTTTGTGTTGATTTCCCCAGAGATTTGCCTTTAGGAGACGTACCATGTCTGTAGGCTTATTCTGGAGATTTGACTTTGCATATGCGTAAACCACTTCTTGATACAATGGAGGTAGCTCATTGAGCAATGGAAACATCTCCCTTTTATCAAAGGATAACTCAATGAGTTGCTCCATTGGTATAACCTTTTCTAACACGTATATTCCATGACGCACTTTCCTGGTTGGTATCAAGGATTCATGCTACCCAGCATGCTTTCAAAGACAGCAATTATGCTTCCGGGTGTACCATTCCTAGGCCCACCTCTTGTACGGGGGCGATCAGCACATTTCTTTTAATACGGTCCTTCCCTCTCCATATAAAACCAGAGAAACTTACTTAGTTCTGTCATAATGCCTTCAGGTATAGGACAATATGTTGCGACGTATGTCGCTTTAGGGAGGGCGAGGGATTTTATAATTGCTATTTCACCGAATAATGTTAAATTTTGTTGTTTCCACGTTTTTGTAATAGCTTGTCTATGGCTGCCAGTTTATCTGTTTAATTCAGTTTATTGCAAACATTTGTGTCTTACCCTACATATATCAACACAGGCGTCCAGGACAGGTAGATATATCCACACAGATGTCCAGGACAGGCAGATATATCCACAGAGATGTCCAGGGCAGTAGATATATCAACATAGATTTACAGGTCTGGTAGATATATCAACACAGATGTTCAGGGCAGTAGATATATCAACACAGATGCACCGGACAGGTAGATATATCCACACATATGTACAGAAAAGGTAGATATATGAACACAGATGTACAGGAAAGGTAGATATATCAACACAGATATACAGGACAGGTAGATATATCAACACAGATGTACAGGATAGGTAGATATATCAACACAGATGTACAGGACAGGTAGATATATCAACACAGATGTACAGGAAAGGTAGATATATCAACACAGATGTCCAGGACAGGTAGATATATCAACACAGATGTACAGGACAGGTAGATATATCAACACAGATGTCCAGGACAGGTAGATATATCAACACAGATGTCCAGGACAGGTAGATATATCAACACAGATGTCCAGGACAGGTAGATATATCAACACAGATGTCCAGGACAGGTAGATATATCAACACAGATGTACAAGACATGTAGATATCAACACAGATGTCCAGGACAGGTAGATATATCAACACAGATGTCCAGGACAGGTAGATATATCAACACAGATGTCCAGACTGTAGATATATCAACACAGATGTCCAGACAGTAGCTATATCCACAACTACTTGGTAGACATGATCAACGGTTTGATATGAAGCAGATGCAGACGTCATAGGGCTCATGTATGTCTCATTATTGGTGGTGGGGTGGTGGTGGGTGGGGGGGGGGGGGTTACTCTCCACGCATGTCTTGTGCCCCCAGACAGTTGTTTTGATGTGTTATCTATCTATCACCTCTGTGTTGTATTGTATCAAAAATTGTTTGATGACCATCCAACCGTTGTTAAGCTTGTGTTATGTTCACCGTTAAGGGGGCGGGAAGCGGTGGGGGGGGGGCCCGTTGGGGAGGGGTTGACGTGATTCTTTGAGTGGTAGCCTCTCCCTAGTTAAGTGTAGTCTGACACAATGGAGAAGGTGTCGGTGGCTATATAGCCCCTGTAGGTCTCAGAGGTTGGGGTGGGGGGGGGGGGGGGGAGGGGACATGTGTTCGCACCAGCGGAAGGAGCACGTGACATGGCCGTCAGGGGGCACCACCTGCTGTTTCCCACGTCTCCAGGGTCGGTCTCCCTAGTGCAGTGGTCAACAAGGACCTCGGTCTCCCTAGTGCAGTGGTCTACAAGGACCTCGGTCTCCCTAGTGCAGTGGTCTACAAGGACCTCGGTCTCCCTAGTGCAGTGGTCTACAAGGACCTCGGTCTCCCTAGTGCAGTGGTCTACAAGGACCTCGGTCTCCCTAGTGCAGTGGTCTACAAGGACCTCGGTCTCCCTAGTGCAGTGGTCTACAAGCGCACTACACCGCAAAGCAATAACATTTAGTCCGGGTTTCGAATCCCCGGCCCGGACAACTAACCCCGGGGCATGTTTCATCCATTCATCATCCATTCATCATCCATCTGCCGAAGCAGTTATTTGGCCCGGTTTAATTAATCCTTGTGTGCCATATCGGCGAACAAGGCACCAATTCATTTTATTTCTCCGCAGATACTTCCCATTTTAGGTGCGAACTGGTGGCAGGACTTGGTCTTCATTGAAGGAAGTCACAAAAGGAACGAAGAATTATAAAGAGCCCTACAACCCCACTCTTTGCGAAAGAGGCTCTTTTTCTTCTTCTTGGTCTTCATAGGCCATAACCGATACGCTCGAGAGTTCTAAGACTGTGTTTTTCTCTTGTTAACTCTTTAGTATAATTTCAGATATAACATTTGCAGAGATAACGTGGGATTTTCAGTCTGGCTGGTGGCAGTGGACATAGATTTCGACCGTCACCCGGTCGTGATACGACGTAAAAAAACCCACGCGTCCTAGTGGAGTGGTGGTGGTGGTGGTGGAACGAGGGGAGGAGGAGGCGGGAGGGGAGAGGGGAGAGGGAGGCAGGAAGGGGGTTGGGGTGGGATTCTCGTAGTAAGCCTGGTGGCCTAACATACATATAGATATATCCCATCGGTGTACTCTCCGACAGACAAAAATGAAAAAAAATGTGATGTATCACTGTACGCGCTATAGCGTTAGGCCTTGTTTCCTATTGCTCTTTGGACCGCGATTATATCTTCACCCCCCTACCCCTCCTCCCTCCCCCCCCCCCCTCAACAGGCCAGCTCCCGCCCCGCCCATCCCGGCCTCCACCGCTCTCCCCGCCCACCCCCCGCTCCCAACCCTCTCCCAGATTTTCCTTGTTTGTCAAGCTCCGTCACCAGATCACGCCGCCCTATAGCCCGCAGCCCGGCCCTCTCCCCTGACCTCCCCCCCCCCCCCCGCCATCACTCGCTCTCACCCCACTCACGGTGGCGTCAATAGTACCTCGTCTCGTTGTCAGGTGTGCTGCAGTCATGTTGTCCTTGGCGACGCCGCTCAGTCTGCGACACCCTTAACCCCACCCCCACCCCAGCCTCCCCTCCTCTCCTACCCACCCTTGCTCACCCAGAGCCCAGAGGCACACACACCCATCTCCGCCGGCAACTCCCTCTCCCTACCTCCCGCCCCCCCCCCCACCCCCTGCCACCACCCCCCACTCTCTCTTTGGCTGGCACACCGGTTGGCACGAAGGTTGGCACTATCCACCTCGTTATCCACCTCCACCCCCTCCCCTACATCCACTCCCCTTCCTCGCCGGTTTCCCCCTTTTCTCGCGCGGAGTTTTTCTCGTTTTAGCAGCAACCAGTAGCAACGAAATCTACAGAGACGGGAAGGCGTTCTACCCCTGCTGCCTCCCCTCCCCCACCCCCTCCCCAACAGCCTACACCCCTACACACACGTACCTGCTGCCAGTCGGTACGCAATGCGCATGCTCCGCAAAGGTAGCAGATGCCCCTCATGAATTATTCATGACCTTGCCTGCCGCATGGCAACTCCACTAAGATCACTCGCCAAGAAATCACTCGCCCCCCCCCCCACGCCTCACATATCTCTTCCATGTGAAGCTACGCCACCCCGTCACCACTCTCCACCCGGAGCCGACACCATAACGCCCCCTTCCCGGTCTGCCGATTCCGCCCCTGGCCGTAAGGGGCGCTGCCGTGCGGACCAGGACCCACGGACCCACAGAGGAGGACGACAGCCACAACACCAGTCCACCACCCCCGCCCGCTACCCCCGCCACCCCCCGCCGATCCCGCGCCGCATTCACTCAACATGGCGGCCGTGACCAGGTGACGAGAATCTCGGGCCGCCACGGACGCTGCCTCGTTTTCGCGACAGCGGCGAACGATCAGTTTCCATCCACCGCGACAACGTACAAACCCTATACCATTGACAAATTACACTAATTCCCTTCTATCGCTCGCTAGTTATTCCCTTTTTTCAATTCTTCTTGATATCTACCTACTTCTATCTACTTCTAACGATGTATTTGTGCGGCGGCCACCTGGCCTCTAGCAGACTACACCGTCCGCCCGCGTGTCGCCTCTACCGCCGCGGTGGCTCTGTGTCACTGCGAGGGTGAGGAGGACTGGGAGGAGGAGGAGCGGGAGGAGCAGGGGTAAGGACACGAAGAGACTGCCTCCGCTGCCGCCGCTGCCGCTGGGGAGAGATTGGAGGTGAGCCACCAGTGAGTGCGATACCTGCAGACAGACAGAGACCAGCAGACCGCGGTCCACAGCGGCGACAGCAGCTCGATCGACGCCCACCCGCCAGCCAACCAACCATACCCGCCAGCCCCGCCAGCCAGCCTAGTCAGGGCGGTCCACACCTGTCTCCACCTTCCCGCGTCTGCTGCAATTAGCCGCGCTCTTAATACACAGGCAGACGGACGGACGGACGGACCGACCAACACACACTGCTGCCATTTCATCTCCGCGACAGGCCAGGCCAGGCCACGCCACGCCGCTCCCCACCGACCCACCCCCACGGGCCACACTCTGGCAATGTCGGAGCCGCCGCTGACGGTTCCGCGGGCGGTTACCATAGACAGAGGGGCTGCCTTCCGTGAGCGACCCACCTGTAGACAGATACCAGATTGGTCCTGTCGGGACGCCCGCCATGGATACGTGCCACAGGGACACTCCGGACGGATTGTTACTACGCCGAGCGGCGGGGTAGATGGATTACACTGATGTCATGGCGACACGTTTAAACATGGCGAGTTGTCGGCGACGCCCGTATTGCCGCTGCGCAGTGCCGGGCAGGGATTACCCGGCCGTCGCTTGCTGATAAACCAAAGGGATATATAACAACCTACATATCCTTATGAAATACCAAACACGAAATATGTATAAAGATTTATATAATATATAAATATACATAATATAAATATACGTACATACATACACCCTTTGATACGTTTTTTTTATGGAATTGGATAACGTGAGCTCAAATCTCTGGATACCAATGCGGAAGCCATCTGGATATCCAGAGCAAAGCCCTTCTGGATTAGCGCATGGGAAGCCCTCTGGATAGCGTCAACCAAGTCCTTCTGGATTAGCGTATGGGAAGCCCTTCTGGATAGCCCACTCGAAGCCCTTCTGGATTAGCGTCCCGAACGCCCCCTGGTGACGGGCGCGCGGATGCGGATCTCTTTCAGCGAACAATGCCTTCTCGGAGAGGGCTCGTGGCGCCTCAAAACACCTTCCTGGAAAACATCATTCGGCGCTCGAATGGCCAACGTGAGTACCCGACAACAACCCCCCCCCCCCCCTCCCCCGCCAGGTCCCTCGCCCCACATACATCCACACCCTGTATCCAATCATTTCATTTTTTTCCCATTTTCATTAAATTGTAAAGAACATTAAAATTATTTCCACCCGCCGCCCCCCCGTCCCCCCGGAGGGGGGGGGGGGGCTGGGAATATGTCTATTTGTTACATATACAAAACACAACTGTGGATTGTGGATGAGGAGGGGACAAGGCGGGGGGGGGGGGCGTGCATCATGGATGAACACGTCACTTTTGGAAACACACAAGGAGTGGGGGGGCGATAATTTCCTTCGTATTGGGAAAAAACGCAGTTCATTTTACGTTTACTGTGTATGTATGCCCCCTCCCCTCCCCCTCAGCCCCCGTTACCTTCTCGAAAGTGGCCTGCGGCACTGCAATAACATCAAATGATTGTACTAAGGTCCTGTGTCCTGTCGAATCGTATTCGTTGTTTATAATTGAATAAGAGCATTTAGATTGCGCTATTGTTATATAATGGACATGTAATTTTGTTTGTTGGTCTGTGTCTATAACTGGACTATCACTATTGATGTATAGCACGGTCAAAACGTCATTTATCGCTCAGCTTTATTTTCTCCCCTGTTACACTGCACGCGGTAGATTTGTCCCTGGGGCTAACCACCGGCGAAAAGAACCCGGTGTGAATATGGCAATGCGCATGACAAAGATGATTAGCGGGGGTCGGGGGCGGGGATATCATGAGGGTAATCTTTATTAGTGACTGCTTCATATGCAAATGCTAGTCGCAAATGTCAATCCACCGATTCTACGTGAAACTGTAGACCGGACAAAGCTGGGGGGAGTACTGCACGGCCGAAATAAAAATCGAAAAGATACTCTTGCAGAGGAAAAACATTAATTCCTCCATGAAGGCAAAGTTGGCCTACATGTGATTCGAAAATAATGGCTGGATTTTCATCAAAGCAACTACAAGTGCACATCAGTAGGAAAGTACTTTGCCTGAATGAATATTGAGGGTTGAAGCAGTGCGGTGTTACTCCAGACACAACTGCCTGAATGAATATTGAGGGTTTAGGCAGTGCGGTGTTACTCCAGACACAACTGCCTGAATGAATATTGAGGGTTGAGGCAGTGCGGTGTTACTCCAGACACAACTGCCTGAATGAATAGTGAGGGTTGAGGCAGTGCGGTGTTACTCCAGACACAACTGAAGTGATCACTCTGGAAGGATGATTCGTGAACCGGTGGGTGAGTGATGGGTATGACGGGGTGGCGCCCGAATTACCTATCAAATCTTGCCCTTTTGGGGATGTTTTGGCGCGATCGGGTACTCACGGGTACTCTGAGCCTGGAATGACGCCTTTCAAGTCATGTGATAGGTGGGTACGAACGTAAAATGTCACGAATTAAGTTTGTCAATTATAAACCCTCTTCAGGCGCGGATATTCCAAACTTACTCATTTTAAACCTTTAAATCTCCAGGAACGTTAATTTTATACTCACTTACGTTCTGAACTCTCTCCATGCGAATTTCTTCTCGTCTTCATTTACGGTATAAACTCTCTCCATGCGAGCTTCTTCTCGTCCTCGTTTACGTTATAAACCCTCTCCATGCGCATTTCTTCTCCTTCTCATTTACGTTATAAACGCTCTCCATGCGAATTTCTTCCCATCCTCATTTACGTTATAAACCCTCTCCATGCGAATTTCTTCTCGTCATTTACGTTATAAACCCTCTAAATGCGAATTTCTTCTCGTCCTCATTTACGTTATAAACCCTCTCCATGCCAATTTCTTCTCGTTCACATTTACGTTATAAACCCTATCTATGCGAATTTCTTCTCGTCCTCATTTACGTTACAAACCCTCTCCATGCGAATTTCTTCTCGTCCTCGTTTACGTTATAAACCCTCTCCATGCGAATTTCTTCTCGTCCTCATTTACGTTATAAACTCTCCATGCGAATTTCTTCTCGTCCTCATTTACGTTATAAACCCTCTCCGTGCAAATTTCTTCTCGTCCTCATTTACGTTACAAACCCTCTCCATGCGAATTTCTTCTCGTCCTCGTTTACGTTATAAACCCTCTCCATGCGAATTTCTTCTCGTCCTCATTTACGTTATAAACTCTCCATGCGAGTTTCTTCTCGTCCTCGTTTACGTTATAAACCCTCTCCATGCGCATTTCTTCTCCTCCTCATTTACGTTATAAACGCTCTCCATGCGAATTTCTTCCCATCCTCATTTACGTTATAAACCCTCTCCATGCGAATTTCTTCTCGTCATTTACGTTATAAACCCTCTAAATGCGAATTTCTTCTCGTCCTCATTTACGTTATAAACCCTCTCCATGCCAATTTCTTCTCGTTCACATTTACGTTATAAACCCTATCTATGCGAATTTCTTCTCGTCCTCATTTACGTTACAAACCCTCTCCATGCGAATTTCTTCTCGTCCTCGTTTACGTTATAAACCCTCTCCATGCGAATTTCTTCTCGTCCTCATTTACGTTATAAACTCTCCATGCGAATTTCTTCTCGTCCTCATTTACGTTATAAACCCTCTCCGTGCAAATTTCTTCTCGTCCTCATTTACGTTATAAACCCTCTCCGTGCGAATTTCTTCTCGTCCTCATTTACGTTATAAACGCTCTCCATGCGAATTTCTTCCCGTCCTCATTTACGTTATAAACCCTCTCCATGCGAATTTCTTCTCGTCATTTACGTTATAAACCCTCTCCATGCGAATTTCTTCTCGTCCTCATTTACGTTATAAACCCTCTCCATGCATATTTCTTCTCGTTCACATTTACGTTATAAACCCTCTCCATGCATATTTCTTCTCGTCCTTAGTTACGTTATAAACCCTCTCCATGCGAATTTCTTCTCGTCCGCATTTACGTTATAAACCTTCTCCATGCGAATTTCTTCTCGTCCTCATTTACGTTATAAACACTCTCTATGCAAATTTCTTCTCGTCATTTACCTTATAAACCCTCTCCATGCGAATTTCTTCTCGTCTTTTAAGTTATAAACCTTCTCCATGCGAATTTTTTCTCGTCCTCATTTACGTTATAAACTCTTTCCATGCGAATTTCTTCTCGTCCTCATTTACGTTATAAACCCTCTCCATGCCAATTTCTTCTCGTCATTTACGTTATAAACCCTCTCCGTGCGCATTTCTTCTCGTCCTCATTTACGTTATAAACCCTCTCCATGCATATTTCTTCTTGTTCACATTTACGTTATAAACCCTCTCCATGCGAATTTCTTCTCGTCCTCATTTACGTTATAAACCCTCTCCATGCATATTTCTTCTTGTTCACATTTACGTTATAAAATGTCTATGCGAGTTTCTTCTCGTCCTCATTTACGTTATAAACTCTTTCAATGCGAATTTCTTCTCATCCTCATTTACGTTATAAACATTCTGCATGCGAATTTCTTCTCGTCCTTAGTTACGTTATAAACCCTCTCCATGCGAATTTCTTCTCGTCCGCATTTACGTTATAAACCTTCTCCATGCGAATTTCTTCTCGTCCTCATTTACGTTATAAACACTCTCCATGCAAATTTCTTCTTGTCATTTACGTTATAAACCCTCTCCATGCGCATTTCTTCTCGTCCTCATTTACGTTATAAACACTCTCCATGCATATTTCTTCTTGTTCACATTTACGTTATAAACCCTCTCCATGCGAATTTCTTCTCGTCCTCATTTACGTTATAAACCCTCTCCATGCATATTTCTTCTTGTTCACATTTACGTTATAAACTCTCTATGCGAGTTTCTTCTCGTCCTCATTTACGTTATAAACTCTTTCAATGCGAATTTCTTCTCATCCTCATTTACGTTATAAACATTCTGCATGCGAATTTCTTCTCGTCCTTAGTTACGTTATAAACCCTCTCCATGCGAATTTCTTCTCGTCCGCATTTACGTTATAAACCTTCTCCATGCGAATTTCTTCTCGTCCTCATTTACGTTATAAACACTCTCCATGCAAATTTCTTCTTGTCATTTACGTTATAAACCCTCTCCGTGCGGATTTCTTCTCGTCTTTTAAGTTATAAACCTTCTCCATGCGAATTTCTTCTCGTCCTCATTTACGTTATAAACCCTCTCCATGCGAATTTTTTCTCGTCCTCATTTACGTTATAAACTCTCTCCATGCGAATTTCTTCTCGTCCTCATTTACGTTATAAACCCTCTCCGTGCGAATTTCTTCTCGTCCTCATTTACGTTGTAAAACCCTCTCCATGCGAATTTCTTCTCGTCCTCGTTTACGTTATAAACCCTCTCCATGCGAATTTCTTCTCGTCCTCATTTACGTTATAAACCCTCTCCATGCGAATTTCTTCTCGTCTTCATTTACGTTAGAAACCTTCTCCGTGCGAATTTTGTTCTATACTAAGCCAGTTTCTGATTTCTTTCATGCATCTCTACATTCTAAACACTTGATATGCTAATTCCTCCCATATATATTTACGTTCCAAAGCCTCAACAGATACCTGCCATAATCACATCTGTTCCAAATGAAAAATCCTAGTTTGGAAATATGGCGAAACTGATAAGCTGTAATTTAAATTTTTCTAGTGCTTTAACGACCATGATGACATGTTTTTTTTTCTTTTTCTATCTCCGTATATAATGCTCTTCAAGTGGTGTAAAAATTAGTTTAAAAAATCTAAGGAGAAAACGAAAACAAAATTATCATGCATTCTAAATGTGGGCACATTTTAAAGGCAAGTTTTAAGTCACTCTGGAACAATTTCCCATTTTCTAGTTCCTTGTCCTTAGTCAGGTTTCATAACGCATAATAAGCAAGGGCGGATCCAGGAGGGGGGGGGGTAGGGTGTCTGGACCCCTCCTTGCCGTATATCAATGCAAAATTTACGCCATCTGAGGCGTGGACCCCCCCCCCCTTTTTTTGAGGAAGCACCCCCCCCCCCGGTCGTCATTGGTGGATCCCCTGGTCGCGATTCTGTTCAGAGCCCCCGCCCCCCTCCTTTTCAAATTCCTGGATCCGCCTCTGATAAGCACGCGAGCCAGGTTTCCTTTTTTACGTCTCGGCGCACACACCTAACAGGGCTGCTGAATATTCACCAGTGTTCCCATGATTATCTTTAAATCAAAAACTAATTTAAAAGAAGTATAAAGACAGTTCTTCGTTTTGCTTCGTGATGCTTCTCATATTTCCATAGACTTGTAAGCCTATGTATCTGTGCATTACATACATTTCATTTTCAAATAGATCCTCTAATAATGCTTCAAACCAAAAAATATATTAAAAAAACATCTTTTTAAACAAAAATCAATCGAGTTTATGTCATCTGTAATATTTCCGTCGGTGCATGTCGCACGATCGGCCACCGTAGTGCGGGAGTGTGACCTGGTTTGGTTAGGTCGGTGACATTGATGCGTTCACCAGTAACAATAGCCCTGTATGGGATGAAAAAGTCTGGTAGTGACACATCATGAATGGACCTGTAAACCCCAATTAATTTAACACAGCACATGCACGCGAAAAGCTTGATGGACATCAGAAGTGCTTCCGATGCGGGTGGAGTGTCAGCAGCATGATTCACGTCAGTCAGTCACAAAAGCGGGCCCGTACGTTAATTAAACGGGTGGGCATTAAATTTATAAAAAGTCGGCTGATAAAGATTATTTGGACAGTCGGAAGCGTGTTGCTGCCAACACGGCGCATGTATACATATGCGAGCGCGTGTGGGTGCAGCAAATAATGAATACATACATATATATATATATATATATATATATATATTCACCCCGTGCGCTTAGTCGGTCGGAGTGCTCTGGATTATGATGCATCATGGGATGTGATTGTGACGTCGCAAGGCCGCCCACGTGGTTACATTTCTCCGAAGCTATCCTCTATAGATGTGAAGCGCCGTCTACCGGTTGCGATTCTTTGTGAGACGTTCAAACTAACTTTACCGTAGCTTGTGTATCGTGCGCGCTGTGCTAGGTTATATCTGCAGGCGAAAGCGTATTTAGAAAGTCACGTGGTCTTGGCTTTTTATCGCGAGGAGTGGTAAGAAACACTGGGGCGGTCCAAAGAACGATGGAAAGTGGGGAGAGGGGGGGGGGTGGCGGAGAGGGACCCACCCTGGGAGAGGGGGGGGGGGTGGCGGAGAGGGACCCACCCTGGGAGAGGGCCCCACCCTTGTGACACATTCCAGTAGAGGGGGGATATTGCGGGGTAGCGCATATATCACCGAGGACCGAAACAATATAAAAACTAAATAATATATTAGTTTCTGTTTACGATAAAGTTTTTATCTCCCCGTTTACACAGTTTTTGTTTACTAATAAAACCCAAACAAAAAGGAACGATTTAAAAATGAGAGTGGCAAATTCCTTCTTTAAAACCAACAACGATAATGTGAATTGACATCAATTAAACTAGTTCAAATCAATCAAATCGAATAATAAAAATATATCCACTATAATATTAAACAACTAATCGTTTGTGCAGCGATTGCTCAATTATCTTTCCAATAAAATGTTTGTAGCTATTCCCGCACGCCATTTTTCTGCAGTTAAAACGTCGACAGATGAGTGCACACGTATATATATATATCATCTATGTTCTCTTGGCTGTCATCCTTGTTTGTCGTTTCTCACCTCACTTCTGTTATTACATAAGGAGGTTCTTTCTATAGCCAGGCATGTTGTTCACGGAACTGGCGGAACAAACATCAGATTTTGACTTGGACTATAGTGCGACCCTGGGGCATACTAGGGATGTGGGAAGGCGGGGGGGTAGAGAAGGGGTTACCGAGACGAGGGGCGTGGTCAGCGTGGACAGTGACCACGTGGCCTGCCTGTATCTAGTTGGCGTCTAAATGTCTGCTCCTTTACACGCTCAGCATCTCTACATCCCCACCCCCCACCCACCCACCCACCTACCTTCACCATT